>CALNHX010000244.1:0-406445 GCA_940337035.1 Agriotes lineatus | reverse complement strand
TTGTTCGCTGCGCCAAGTATAAGGCTTGAACAGCAGCGGGAAAAATGTTTTGTTTAATCCTGTTATAGAAACATGTGGTTTCTTCCTAAGATACCAAGCAAGAAACCATTTGTTTTGCTCACACAGATTGTTTTTATGGCAACGGGTGGGCGAAAGTAGTGAGTGAAAGTAATTTTTCGCCCACTGTCACTGCCCAGAATAAAATACAACATTTTTAACATTTTAACTTTATTTGAACACTAACTACATTATTGTTTAATTATTTGTATAGAAATTAACCACACAATTCTGGAAAACTGGGTTACTTCCATTAAAAATGCCAGAAGTGGAAAATTGATGTGCTTCAACGATTCCCGTTCCTGCAGTACCTTCTGTCACGGAATTTTCTGTTGCCTCAACTTGAATAGGTTGACCACAACGAAGAAGATGCATACTTCTCAATTAGGCCGTTAAAATAGGCTACAACAACAGTTTCAGTTATCACTTGTACCTTTTTTGCCTTCATCCATTCACGAAATTTTTCCATTTCTTTCATGTATCTTCCCTTTGACTTTTCTGGCTACAAATGAAATGTAGCGGCATCAGCAGCTTTTTGGACGTCGTCGGGCACAACAAATTCTTCAGTTTGCTCCATTTTTGTAGCAATTTAATAAGGCAAATTCAGGAAACTGAACCACGCGTCAAAATATTGACAATTTAAATTTTGGTTATTAACAAACCATAGCAACGTAACAACACAACCTGCCTACGTTTTTTATACTGAATAATTTTTGTTTGTCATATCAAAATTGTATTTGCAGAAATTTTTTAGATATTATAAGTGCAGGATTAAACAAAACGCTATACAGCACTCGTGGAGAAACCGTTTCGCTCACTTATTTGCCTTTGCACACTCGCCTGGCGGCTCGTGTGCAAAACTGGCAAATGCGTGAGCGAAATTCTCAGTTTCTCCACTTGTACTGTAATATACTATTAAGTGTCTTTATTTTAATATAGAAATAATCTTTTTGTAACCATTATACATTTTCTGAATAAATTTACTAAATGTGTTTGAATTTAAATTGTTTTTAAATAAATTTTGACCATAAAATGTTATTTCATGTTATCAAATCTATTTTTTTATCAATAGTTAAGTCATATTTATTTGCCATGTCAGTGAATTTAATTACTGTAGATTCTTTTGATGGACGACGGAAGGCAACATATGACATGACATACCATAGTCCGAATGCATTATTTGATCGTTTAAAAATAGACCTGCGTTTATCACATATCGCAGCGGTCGTGCATTAAAAAACATGTGTTCCATATCAGGACCCTTACACAAACAATATATAGTGTTACATATTGTCCAGTGTACGATTTACTTTTTCTAATTTAGCTTCAAACAAAGCAACCTAGGCACAAGCCGTTTTTACTTCTTGCCTTAAGTCGTGCAACGCTTCGGAAATTACTTTATTCACGACAACTTTAAAGTCATTGGATTGCAGTAGAAGTGCAACAACTTGCTTTGCGATTTCGGTAGCGTCTATACTACAATCACTAACAGAAGAAGCTGCTCTAGTTTTCATCGACATTTTAAAATTAGTATGTACTTGATTTATTTAAGGAAAATACAGTGCACCGCAGAAACGTGTGTTACTCGCTTCACAACATACGCCCGAATCCATTGCTTCTTCGGTTTCCTGCTAGAATTTATAAATTGTAACACACATTATGGATTATAAGAGGACAAATAACATACGAATGAAACTCCTTTCAGGCTGTGGCATAACCGTAAAGCATTAGTTGGAGCTCAATTCAGTACTGCAAAGTGATAAATACAGCAATCATACGCGTTCCATATCAGGACCCTTACACAAACAATATATACTGTTACATACTGTCCAGTATACGATTTACTTTTTCTAATTTGGCTTCAAGCGAAGCAACCTTGGCACAAGCCGCTTTTATTTCTTGCCTTAAGTTGTGCAACGTGTCGGAAATTACTTTATTTACGACAACTTTAAAGTCATTGGATTGCAATAGAAGTGCAACAACTTGCTTTGCGATTTCGGTAGCGTCCCATTGCTTCTTCGGTTTCCCGCTAGAATTTATGAATTGTAACACACATTATGGATTATAAGAGGACAAATAACTTACGAATGAAACTCCTTTCAGCATGCGGCGTAACCATGATGCATTAGTGGAAGCCGAATTCTTGCTTTTGCAAAATTTAGACCAATAATCTCGTTGTTGCAAATTTTTGGGAAATCTGAACAACGCTATTCCCTTACCTTGCTTTGTACTACAATTATCTGATGCACAGTAGACCGTTATCACAGAATTAATACTTGTAGCCACTGCTAGAAGACATTAGTTATTGCCATGCCAATCTGAAATTTTGTAGGTTATGTAGATGTAGCCTAAACTTTAAAGACACGCCCTTGTAGCGTATGCGTCCGGCTTCAATTTTGGGAGCGTTCAGTTACAGAGATATTAAATTAAACAAATGTTGTCTTCGAAGCTGTGTCAATAGTTTTAAAAAACATAAGAAATAGGCATAATAAATAATTGTTTTCTGTGATAATATCGCTATTAAAAGTACTGGGAAGTTTGTTTACAAAAACCTGAAAATAGAAATGGTGGAATGCAACTATAGTACTTTTAGTTGTGTAAACACGGCTTGTAGTCTTCTGCATTATTATATGGATATGATAGTGAGATTTCCACTTTATACGGACTCGCTCCCTAACGGTCGCTCATCTATTTAAATAGACGCGCTAAAGTCGGGCATTATGTAGTTGTATCGTAAATATCTATTAAATAGAAGTAGCTGATTATTTTATAGGTTGAGTGTACTATTATATTGCTTTAAATCAATTGCTACCCCTTATTATACAATACTCATAACGATACAATATAAAAAAATACAAACCCCTCAGTGCTAACAAGGCTGCGAAAATACAAACAAATCTCTCTCACAGATGGGAGTGTGTTCCAAAGAACAATAAGATTACCTGCGTAGCTAATCAGATTAGGGCGCCACGCCGTTGTCCAGCTTCCGATTCTTACTCCCTTGTTGAAACTCGTAACGGCGAAACAACAGAGATACTTTGCAGCAATAAAACACCAGGGAACATTACTTTACATATAATTCGGAGAAGTGGTTAATAATTAAATTTGATGAACATACAAATATAACTCGATTTTAAATTTCAAGGCAATGAAGCCTGGATTCTTACTTAAATAACAAATGCTAAATGTAATTAACAAGCATAAGTAATAACGTACGCAAATTCTAAGATTATACCTACTCGAACAGTGCGTTCGCAGCACACGGCTCTGAACTGCATGAGTAGTCAAGTTAGCTACTTTATTAAACGCGAACAAATACCGGGGGGCGAACCTCATTAAACAGATCTGGTTAAAATAGGCTCGTCATTGAGTCGTACGTGTGTCAGCTTACACCCCGTCCAAGTTCACAATATGAACCTTAAAATTAAATGTTCAGCTGAATTATTAATAGCCTTAAATGTTACAAAACATGAATACTTCAATAAATCAAATTCTAAAGATTGTACAACTTCAATATTACAATTAACCACATTTTAAAGGTTTTATAACATTAATACTACAATGAATCACATTTTAAATATTACATCAAACCTAACCCACCCAAATTGTTCTACATTCAATTACAGTTAAAATCTCACAGCGTGACAGCCGAGTTTGAAACATTTATTCGATTCTACAGGGGATGAAATTATAAATTACAGCACCTGCGTGAGTATGACGGGCCGGGTTACTGTGCAAACAGCTGGTCCGTAGAGGTCAACGGGACCATGATGCTGACGATTGTAGCGGATTTCTCCAAAGCGACTGCGACCCCAAGAGCTCGGAAAAATCTCAAAGCATCGACCCAAAGCATAAGGTTTCAGCATGGGGGGGGGGGGAGGAGATATCTCCTATAAATTCGCAATTGAGAATACATTAAAGAAAGCAACGTAACTACGTACCAGTCATATCCTATAGCGATATTCAACACATAAGCACAACTGCATCACGAATTACGTCAAGGTTGGCGAATTGGAAATCATTATGATTCGAAAACCCCCTTTTCCCCATATTATTAGACAGTCAGAGTGCAAGTATTTACAAGAAGTAGACAATAAATAAGGCGACCAATCATCAATATATTGCCCCTTACTTTTCGAACATCCTGTATTAAATAATCTGTAATTATCTGTAAATTATTCGCTGACGTAAAACCTTCGAAGATACCATGGCCGATGATACATCCGAAAACAAGGAATTCCGACCCATTTAACTCATCCTGCTGACTCAATAAGGCAGAAGTAAATATAAACACGATCGAGGCAAGACACTTGGAAATTAATTACTCGGTCCTCTAACGAGCTCTAGTTGACTCCTGATATTTCACTGTCGGTGTGTACTTACATATGTGTACATTGATTTATACATATATGTGGAAAGTAATTAAATTATATTAAATTGTTGTTGATATCCATAACGTATTTATTATTCTTATTTACGTGAGTGTAACCCACAGCTAAACTGCAGTTAAAGCTGTGTAATAGAGAATGGTACAACGACGTTCCGTTCTTGTTACACAATCTTAAGATGGAACTACAGTCAGGGTTCAATTTTCGCGGTATCGACTTTAGCTATTACTATCTCCAAATAATAATTTCATGGGTGGCTTTAAAATGGCAAAGGGTGTTTTTTAGTAAAATGCTTTCTTTTGGCCTGAATAATTACTTTAAGAAATCGCTAATCCTTCTGTTAAATTTTATCTTTAGCAGATGCACCGAATCTTTAAAATTATTTGTTTCGAAAAATATGTATTGTAGCGATTTAAACAAGCGACTCTTTTTTAAGTATTTTCCACTGATTTTTTGATATCCATAAGTACTTTTACGAAGTTTTATTTCGAACAAATGGTATATGTAAAAAATGATGTGGTACTGTAAAATAATCATCTAGTATATGTATAACATTTTTGAACTCTCAGAAGCGAGACATATTATTGTATGATATAATGGACAAACAATTTCAGCATATGTATTTGTATTCAGAAAACATAAAGCTAACTCGGTGCGATTCGCTTATCTATAAGTTGCGAGACATACTGTTTAAAGAAGAACCGGAATATTTCATAACACATATTTTACTAACTGCATTAAAAATAATAACGATTTCTAAAGGAAATTTGCAAATCAAACATTTAATGTTCACATAAATGACTAAATAACAAATTAGAGTGCTTTATATTATAAGGGACAATATACTGTAGCGGATATAAAAACCGTATTCTACCAAACATATACCGACTCAGCGCTACGGCTGGGGGCAATATGGATGTATCAATAAATATTAATATTATTTCCACATCGATATGTCGATATATGGAAATACGGGATATCGATATCCATCGATATATTTAATATCGATATTTATAGATTCGATATTGATCGATATCCTGATATTTATAGGATATTTATCTATGTATTCCCAAATATCGAATATCGATATTTATCGATTCGATATTTATAGATATAATAATAATAATAACATTTATTAAGCACATTGGTAAACAGCAATAAACATAAAATATATGTATATATAGTGGTCAATTATACGGCGAAATTCAAATAAAGTCAAACCCTTATATGTTCTACCATCTAAACCTTGAGATAAAATGAAAAACAAAACTGTATTATATGCCTAATGTTAAGATGAAAAAAAAATTAATATTATTCTTCGATGTGTGCTTCACGTGCTGATTTTGTGATGCGTTTGTGTTTGCAATCGCCTTTATGTTCTGTCCAATATAACTCAGCCGCAAGAACAAGGAATGTGATATACGCCAGCGGTTTTTAAACTTGGATTGCAAACACAAACGCATCACAAAATCAGCCGTAGCTGAGCATACATTTACAAATGGGCACACTTTAGAATTTGAGCATGCCAGAGTACTTGCCAGAATACCTCATTACTTCCCGCGAGTGATACGTGAAGCCATAGAAATAGAAAAACATCCAAATAATATCAACAGGGAAGATGGCTTTAAGCTTAGTAAAACGTGGACCCCTGTGATACACGAACACGATCTAAAGCATTACAACCACTCTGCGTCATACGGCCACGCCCCACGGATTACGTTGCACTCGGATGACCAACCAGCGTTACGCCACTCCGCGCGCCTGGCACAGAGGACTATAAATAGCTCCACACCGACCTTCACCGTCTTAGGCACTTGAGTGTGTTGCGTGCTGCAGTGCTTATTCTGTGATCGTTTTCGCTAATTTTGGCCTTTAGTGCGCGCAATAGTGAGGGACGCCTTACTTGCCGCTGCTATTGGCCTTTGTGCCGTATTCTAACAAATATTCAGTGTTATTAATTCTAATTTTTATTTTTCAGCTTCCCATCCATTCTGTTGCCGGTGCGTGTGTGTTTGATATACCACCTTCTATCAAGAGTTCTGTGAGGCTCTCCTGTCACCACTGGGTTTAAAACACTGGATTGTTAGTGAACTAAAACCCGTGAAGCACTGTACACTTAACACTAAGGCGCAGAGTCAAAGTAAAGTCTTAGAATTACAAGAAGTAAATATGTTTATTACCAGCAGCAGATAAACACATAAAGGTAAATCAGATCAAGTCTGTGTATGGCACAGGTTAGACGCTGAGCAGCGGGACTAGCGGCTATGCCATACACGAGACGAAATACACAAACAACAAAATATATACACAAACCTAAGACTAAGAAACTTAAACTAACTTACTTGCTAAAACTAACTAAAGTCCTACACTAAGTCCACACGCACTATCAAGTGGCGATGTCGCGCTCCGGCGACAAGGACGACGCTCTCCGACGTCGAGGAACGGCGCTGGCGCGGATCTCCAGGTACCCGGACGTTGGCGGCGGCACGGGACGGCAGCTGGCTAGCTCGGCGTCTCCCGTGGTCGGACGTCGGGTACGGCGGCGAAGATCCAGCAGCGACGATCGGAGGATTTGCTACTACTCAGGCCTCAATCTGTCTAATCCTGAGTAGTAGCTGCCTTCTGAGTCAAGACTTCAAGAAGTGCCGATTGTTTGCAATCGACGTATTTTTATACTCTCGTGGCCAGGCGGCCGAAGTTCTCATTGGTGGCCGGAAAACTCGTAATGAGCCCTTGTAATCATAGGCTCCACCCCAAAATCCATGATCGAGCGAGTTGACCCGGTAACATTCCCCCCCCATCAAGACGGTCGCCTGGGACGGTAAGGGTTGTTTTGTGTGGCTGGGGTTGCTCAGGAGATGGCGTCGTTGTTGCAAAGGCGGCGTGGATAGCAGCGGCGGCGGCTTAGCTGGCGGCGGTTTGTTCGTCGTTGACCGCTTGTTCAGCATCGGCGGCGAGGTCAGCAGCAACATAGCCAGTAGCAGCGTGGCTTGCAGCGGCAGCATGTTCAGCAGCGGCTGCTTCTGCTTCTGCGGCTTCCGCGTCGGCGGAGGGCTGCGAGTCTGCAACTTCCGCGGGGGCGGACTGCCCTCGGGGAGCGGCTGCTGCGAAGGACTGCGCTTCTGCAACTGCTGCGGCAGTGGTTCCGGCGGGCGGCGAATTGGCAGCGTCTGCGGCGGCAGGCTGCGGTTGGGCAGTCGCGGTGGAAAACCGTGCTGCTGTATCTCAGGCGGAGGCGGGCTGCACAGGGGCGGCTGTTGCGAAGGACTGCGCTTCTGCAACTGCTGCGGCAGTGGTTCCGGCGGGCGGCGATTGGGCAGTTGCGGCAAAGAACTGCGCTTCTGCAACTCCTGCGTCGGAAGACTGCGAGTTTGCAGCGGACGTGGTGGAAGGTTGTGTTTCTGCAGCTTCCGCGGAGGCGGACTGCCCTCGGGCAGCGGCTGCGGCAAAGGACTGCGCTCTGGTAGCGGAGGACTGCGGTCCTGCAGAGTTGTGGCGGCGGCGTGTTGCGGTGCGGCAGAGAGCTGCGTTTTGGCAACGGCGGCGAGCTGCGGTTCGGCAGAGGTGAGCTGCGACTCGGCAGCGGCGGCGTCGAGTCGCTGCGGCTCGGCAGAGACGGCGGCGGTGAGCTGCGGCTTGTCAGCGGCGGATTGCTGTTCAGCGTCCCCTTGCTCCGCGGAAGCGGCTCGTTCGGCAGCGATGGCTCGTTCGACAGCGGCTGCTCGCTTGGCGGCGGTTTGCCGTTCAGCGGTGGTGGCGGCTTGTTTAGCGGCGACGGAACGTTCGGCGGTAGCTGCTTGCTCAGCAGCAGCTCCTTCTGCGGCGAGCATATCGGCTACGGCTCGTTTGGCAGCGGCTTGTTCAGCGGCTGCTAGCTTGGCGGCGACTTGCCGTTCAGCGGCGGCTTGCTCAGCGGCGGCTTGCTCGGCGGCGGCTTGCTCAGCGGCGGCGGCAGCTCGTTCTGCGGCGGCCGTTGCTTGCCGTTTAGCGGCGGCTTGTCGTTCAGCGGCGGCTCGTTTAGCAGCGGCTTGCCGTTCAGCGGCGGCGGCGGCTCGGTCGGCGGCGGCTGTTGCTTGCCGTTCAGCGGCGGCGGCGGCTCGGTCTGCGGCGGCTGTTGCTTGCCGTTCAGCGGCGGCTCGTTCAGCAGCTAATTGTTTTGCAGCGGACTCGAAAAAGGCGGCTTTTTCGGCGGCAGCTCGGCCGAAGGCGGCAATAACAGCTTCTTCGGCAGCGGCGGCTTGTTTGAAAGCTGCTTGTTTGGCCGCGGACTTAAAAAAGGCGGCTTTGTCGGCGGCAGCTTGGTCGGCAGCGGTTTGGGCAGCAGCTTGGGCAGCAGCTTGGACAGCAGCTTGGACAGCAATGCTTATTTCAAAAGCTGCTCTTTTTGTAGCGAGATTCATCGCTGAAGTAGAATTTTGGGCGCCACTGGATGTTGTTACGGCAGATCCAGATCTGCGGGTTGTTGAAGCTGTGCTCCTGGTCTCAGGGGATGTCGGAGGTTCGGCACAGAATCCTCTGTGCAGGAAAGGCCCCACGCCTTGGGCTCGCCAATAGTCACCACTGGGTTTAAAACACTGGATTGTTAGTGAACTAAAACCCGTGAAGCACTGTACACTTAACACTAAGGCGCAGAGTCAAAGTAAAGTCTTAGAATTCCAAGAAGTAGATATGTTTATTACCAGCAGCAGATAAACACATAAAGGTAAATCAGATCAAGTCTGTGTATGGCACAGGTTAGACGCTGAGCAGCGGGACTAGCGGCTATGCCATACACGAGACGAAATACACAAACAACAAAATATATACACAAACCTAAGACTAAGAAACTTAAACTAACTTACTTGCTAAAACTAACTAAAGTCCTACACTAAGTCCACACGCACTATCAAGTGGCGATGTCGCGCTCCGGCGACAAGGACGACGCTCTCCGACGTCGAGGAACGGCGCTGGCGCGGATCTCCAGGTACCCGGACGTTGGCGGCGGCACGGGACGGCAGCTGGCTAGCTCGGCGTCTCCCGTGGTCGGACGTCGGGTACGGCGGCGAAGATCCAGCAGCGACGATCGGAGGATTTGCTACTACTCAGGCCTCAATCTGTCTAATCCTGAGTAGTAGCTGCCTTCTGAGTCAAGACTTCAAGAAGTGCCGATTGTTTGCAATCGACGTATTTTTATACTCTCGTGGCCAGGCGGCCGAAGTTCTCATTGGTGGCCGGAAAACTCGTAATGAGCCCGTGTAATCATAGGCTCCACCCCAAAATCCATGATCGAGCGAGTTGACCCGGTAACACTCCATCTATTCTGCAGTCGGTACGTGTGGTGCTATACCTTTATCAAATGTTTTTCAGAATTTCTTCCTCCCCCTCTCACGCTTGCACCGTGCAGCGTAGACGGGGGCCCGACTGCTAAGATGGCGCCTACACGTCCTGCCCAGCCGAAATCATCATCTTCGACATCCCAGCCGAAGCCTCCGACCACTGCTAGCCTCCAGAAGATTTCACCGCCCGATGCAGCATCCAAGAAGAAGATCGTTAAGCTACCATCCACCGCCTCACAGCGAGCCCCGCCTACCTATGCCGACACCATTGCACTACGACGCACCCGTTCCACTATTTCAATCATCAACGAGGATTCCAGGTCTCCGGTTTCCTCTCTTGTCGAAGAAACTATTGCATCTCCTCCTGCCCCGATCGATGACGATTCCCAGCCTGACTCCAACCCCTGGACTGTCGCCTCCAGCAGGCGTCGCACCAGCTCCACTTCGTCAAATAACTCCATTGGCTCAACATCCATTAAAACCAGCCTTATCTCTGGTCTCCCGAAGGATGCCTCAACTCCTAAAGGCCTTGAATCCAACCTCAAAAAAATTCCTGGGCTTATTATCACTTCGATCTCCGTTTTCAACAACGGCACTGCACGTGTCAGCTCTCCTTGCCCCGACCTCGACACGAAACTTCAGTCGCTTTCCCATCACGTCGGCCGCCCCTTAAGAATTTCATCACACTCCGGCCCAGATCGCCGCAACATCGCCTTTTCCGCGAAATGCCCCAATCGCCCTACTGAGGCCGCAACGGTCGACTCCGCCGCTCCCCTGAAGACGGCTGATGCCCCCCTCCCTGAGGATTTCTCCAAGGCTGATGATCCCACTGTTCACAGAATCATCCGCTTCCTCATGAACACTCTCGCCAACCTATTCCCAGACTTGCGCGGCAGAATTCAGCAGGTCTTAAAGCCTCTCATCTTCCAATTTTTTGGCCTGCAGTTTGCGGCCTCTTATGCGGGCAACTGGCTGCACGTATCCTTGGTGTAAACTGCTTCTTCTCCTTGTCCACCTCTCACGTCGATTTCACTTATGGATCTACAAATCGCTACGATTAACACCAACGGCTGGACCAGGAAACGTCCTCTTATCGAGAACCTGGTTCAAGCCGAGAACATTCACGTCCTCTCCGTCACAGAGACCCATTTGAAGCCCACACAATCCCTAACTCTTCCCAGATTTCAAATCTTTCGCAAAGATGGCCTCAGAGGAAGAGCAGGCGTCGCTCTTGCCATCGATGATCGTCTTCCATCTTCGTCTCTAGATGTTCCAGAGGAATTTTCAGATCTTCATTGTTGCGCGGCGATTCTTCACACGCCGTTAGGCCCTATCCACGTCTTCAGTTTGTACGTCCCCCCTGACGATCCCCTTCCAGAAAACCTTCTGGAATTCGTAGCCGCCCACCGTAGATCCATTATCATGGGAGATTTCAACGCCAGAAACACTGCTTTCGGCGACATCGCCACGAATATTAAAGGGGCCGAACTTGCTAATTGTCTTCTTCTTCTAGACCTCTTCAGAATTCCCAACCAAGCTCCGAGATTTATTTCCCATCTCGGATGTTCCATAATCGATCATATCATCGTCACTGATGGACTGGCCCCACACTTCACTGCTGACGCCTTTATTGGCACTCCTGTCACCACCGACCACCTCCCTCTCGTAGCATCCACAGACATCATGGCTTCTCCACCACCTCGCCAGGGTTTCAGAACCATTCGGGACTGGAACAACGCTCGCTGGGATAACTTTCGGGAGTTTCTAGAAGATCGCCTCCAAAACATCCCCTCTCCCACCAACACCCAAGAAGTTGACGCAACTGTCGACCTTCTCTCCACTACTATCCAAGAGGCTGTTCATCAATCGGTCCCTACCAAGGCTATCAACATCAGCCGTCCACCTCTTCCACCTCAAGTTATCGCCCTCATCCGCGAAAAGAGGCGCCTTTATCGGCTTTTCACTCGTACCAGAGATCCCCAAATCAAGATCCAATGGAATCGCCTTAACGCCATCGTTCGTCTCCAAACCACCAGATTTCGGGAACAGCGTTGGAGGACAATCTGTTCTGGCCTCGACTATCGTGAGGGGGCGAGATTCTGGAGGAAGCTGAAAGGCCTCACGGGGCAGCGACGCTCTTCTGGGGTTCCGCTCCACCATGGTGGCGAGGTTGTGGTAGACCCTCAACGACAGTCCGAAATCTTTGCCGACACCTTGGAACAGGTTCATCAAGTTCCAAACGACCCCAACTTCTCTCAGGCGAACTATGTCCAAGTTCATCAAACCCTTGCTGGCAATCCGAGTATTCGCCCGCTTCGTCTCATTCCTCCAGCCCAGGCCATTCCTGACATCAACCTTCTTCTTCCCATTGAGGAGCAGGAAGTCCTCGACGCCCTGGCCTCTGGAAAGAACACCACCCCCGGGAACGACGGGCTCACCCGTCGAACTCTTCGCCAACTTCCCGCTGTAGCTATCACCCTCCTCACTTTGCTTTTCAACTGCTGCCTCCGTTCCGGCCACTTTCCTTTGGGTTGGAAAACAGCCAATGTGGTGATGCTACCGAAGCCCCGCAAGGATCCTAACCTTCCCTCATCTTATCGCCCAATCGCCCTTCTCAATGTTCTGGGCAAAACTTTCGAAAAGATCCTTGCTTCCAGGCTTCGACAATTTCTAGAGGCTCACAACGTCATTCCCGACTTCCAATATGGTTTTCGCCTTCAACGAAGCACCACCAACCTTCTGCTTCAGCTCCAAACCGACGCCACTCTCGCCATTAATTCCGGTCAATGCCTCCTCGCCGTCATGCTGGACATTGAGAGAGCTTTTGACTCAGTCTGGCATGCCGGTCTGCTGAAAAAGCTTTTGGACTTTCACGTCCATCCTTTCTTTGTCCGTATCATTAACAGTTACTTATCCTTCCGCCAACACCAGGTTACAGTCCGCGGAAAAACCTCAAGATCGTTCTCCCTAAGAGCCGGTGTTCCTCAAGGCTCGATTCTCGCCCCTCTGCTCTTCATCACTTTCTGCGCCGACATTCCACTTCCGCCCAACCCAAGAGTCCAACTTTTTCAGTACGCAGATGACACCGCCATCTGGGTCAAGGCCATCAGCAGCGCCCGCGCCACCAACCTTCTGTCCCCGTCACTTCTGATCCTCGAACGCTGGTTTCAGCGCTGAAGAATCAAACCCAATCCAAACAAAACCCAGACCATCTTGTTTAAAAACCCACGTCACCACAGCAGACCTTCACTGGACCCCAACAACGTCGTCTTGACATTATGAAACTCTAGACTAGAGCTCTCCACTTCAGTCATCTATCTGGGGGTTCATTTTACTTCCACCCTGAACTGGCTCCCCGAGCTTCAAAGATGCCTCTATTCAGAGAAGGAGTGCTATTCTCTCCGTACTCCGAGGCAGCTTTGGAGGCTGCCATCCTCGCACCCTCATCCACACCTACAAGACATTTATTCGACCTATTATTGATTATCGTTTTATCTGTTTTAGCGCTCTACCTCGCTCCAGCATGAAGAGGCTAAGGGCAAAGGAGAGGGCCGTCGCCAGGAAGATGCTGCACCTGAACTGGTTTCATCCCTCTCAGGAGGTTTGCGACCTTGCTGGCATCCCCCCTATAGACGGCAGACTCTCCGAACTCCGAGGCCGATTCGTGCAACGAGCGATAGAGCAGGACCACCAGCACACCGTCACCATCCTCAGGACCCCAGCATTCCAAACCAGGACACTCAGCACGAAGATGAGGTTTCCCCCCGCCATCCTTCTCGGCGACGCTGAAGATCTTCCCGAGGACTTCCAGGACCTCTTAGAAAACGTTCCCCTCAACCTCCGATGATTCAGATGTCTCTGTAAATTTTCTTGTATAAGTTGTTCTTGAATATATGTCAAATCCAATATCTTAAGACCAAATCCTGTTAAATGAAATATCTTAAGTTTAAATTTAATTTTGTAAGCATGCAATACTATATCTTAAGTCAAAACCAAAATATTGTAATGAAATATCTTAAGCTAAAAACTAAAATGAAATGTTTTTTTAAGCCCAAATAATTTTGTACAAAGCCGAAGAGGGGTAGTCCCCTAAACGGTAGTAGGTTAGGTTTAATATAATTTTTTGTATAGACCTAGCTGAATAAACTTTGAAAATTGAAATTGAATTGACCTTCGGTTCTTAGTGCGACTTTCACTCTGATGATGCAAGCTGCAAGGTCTTGCGAAACGTTAGTGAATATGGATGCACAAACAGCAAAACGGCCAAATCTGCCTAAGTATCCTCGTTCTCAAGATACTCAAACAACACGAGCCACCAAACAGCATGGGCATCGCGCGGGTTTTTGCTCGACTTCACAAGGTGCAAGGCACATTAATCCAGAAAATGCTGGGTGTTCATATACAAATACTACGCGGTCTAAGCCGAAATTCTATGCTAAGGAGAATAATATGTATCATTACTTGAATAAGTTGTTAAAAATCAATTAACAATTGGTTACAATAATGGTGCAAAGTTTGCTGTCAAAATAGTTGTGGTTCTAATAATTTACTAAATTATAATTAATTATCATATACAAATTAGTATTGCATGTGGATAGTGAAAGACAATAAGGTCGGAACTAAACAGTGTAGTTATTATTCATTCAATTTGAACATTGCACTCCAAGATTATTATAGTTAAAATTTGTTGAGGTTATGTCAACATATCCAGGTGAGAAGAATGGGTGAAAAATGTTATAAATGTGGAAAACAATTAGTGGATGAACAGTTATTGGGAGATAAATGCTTTAATTGTGACAGATGTAAGAAGAAAATGTGTGAGTCATGTTCCACTAAATATTTTGCGCCAACCGAGATACGAGCATTGGCGCTAAAGAAAGATCGGAAAGTAAAATTTTGCTGCGAAGAATGTATGAATATATCATTGAAAGGGGGAATTGGTGTAGATGTAATTAAGGAAGTAGTAATAAACACTATGACTGAAGTACTTAAAAGTAATGAACAGGAAAAACAGCGAATAATAAAAATAGAGAAAAATATAAACGCTATAAAAGATCAAGTGGAAGCTTTAATGGAAATTAATGGTCTGTTGAATAAATTAACGGAAGAAGTGAAAGGTAGTAAAGTTGCAGCTGATGGGTTAGTACAAAAAGTGTCTTACGCAGAGAAGGTTCGAAAGGGTGTTGAGACCCTAATAATATAACCTAAAGAAGGAGTATCGCAAAGGGCTAATGTTACGAAAGATGAAGTGAAGACTCAAATTAATCTGGCAGAATTGGAAATTGGAATATCTAGGATAAAACAAGTTAAAGATGGAGGGCTAGCAGTAGCTTGTGAAACCAAAGGTGAAAGAGATAAACTCAAGATGGAAATAGAAAAGAAGTTAAGTGATAAGTATACTACTCAAGTGATAGAAAAACGCAAGCCTAGAGTATTAATTCAGGATATTGAAGAGAATATGACTATGGAAGATATGAAGGACACTTTGAAGAGACAAAATAGATCATTAGATGGTGGAGAAGTTAATGTTGTTGTATTTCGCAAAGCCAAAAGAAATTTTCTGGCCATAATTGAGACAGACGTAAATAGTTTTAATAATATTATGAGAGAAGATAAGATTAGAGTGGGATGGAGTATATGCAGAGTCAGTGAATGTGTAGGTGTTATGAGATGCTTCAGGTGTTATGGATACAATCATAAAGCGGATAAATGTTCCAATGAGCCACCATGTAGAAGATGTGCAGGAAAAGGACACACAAAAGAGAAACAACCGAAGTGTGCTAATTGTATGGCTGTAAATGAAAAACTTAACACGAATTTCGAGTATAATCACGATGTCTTTGATACAACTTGTCCTGTATATAAGAGGCAAGTGGAAAGAATGAGAGAAAGAATTAATTATCAGGAATAGCAATTAATGAAGACAGGTTCAGAAAATAGTTTGGTTTGTGTACTAAATGTGCAGAGTATAGTGGCTCACATTGATGAAATTCGTTATTTTGTACAGAGTTATTCGATGGCAATTTTATGTTTAACGGAAACACACTTAACCAAAGACATTGATGATATTGAAGTGCATATTCCAGGGTATAATATGGTTAGACTAGATTCTGACAGTCGATATACAGGAGGGGTTATGTATTATATTAAATCGACTTTAAAATACGAAGCTATTTATGAAGAAGTTGTGCAGAAAAATTATTGGCTATTAGGAATAAAGTTTCAATCAGGAAGGAATAATTTTATTTTGGTATTGATTTATCGGTCTCCATCAGGTTCATGTACGGAATTTCTGGAATTCTTTGAAGAATGGTGTGAAAATCTTGCTGAACAACAATCTGCTAAAGTCTGGGTGGTGGGTGACTTCAATTTAAATTGGGAATCACAGAATCTGTATTCAGTCAGGCTGAGAAGGTGTATTAAAACAGGTGGACTGTGGCAGAAAGTTAAAGAGTGGACAAATATTATGTATAACAGCAAAACATTGATTGATCTAGTTTTCACAAATGATTGGGAAACTAATATTGATGTATCCAATGAGCCACGAACGTCTTCTCACAGAACGTTGATGTTTTATATTACATTGACAGTACAGAATAAAATAATACATGTTAGAGATAAAATAAGAAATGTGGAGGAATGTAGAGATAAACTCTCAAATGTAGACTTTAATTACAGAACAACTGACCTAAATATAAAAGCTGAAAATTTTATACATAATGTAAAGGCTATTTATGACGATATATGTCCAGTAAGAAGGATTGAAGTAAAGGGTAGGGCTGTGTGGTTCAATAAAAGAATCAAGGATGCTATATATCATAGAAATTTGCATTACAAGCGTTATGTTCAATCTGGACTAGCGAGTGATTGGGAAGATATAAAGAAGAAAGAAATAGGGCAGTTGCGGTGATGAGGGAGGAGAAAAGATTATTTTTTGAAAAAATTGATTATGCAAGAGGCAATTCAAAACAAATGTGGACTACGTTAAAGAGCATTATTTCCAAAAGAACAGATGAAAATATTATCAGTATTAATTTTAATGGTACCTAATTTAGTTCAAGATTTAAATGCGATCGTAGAGAATTTTAATTCATATTTTGTGAATAGTATTCAAGATATTGTTAGTTCAATACCTGATTGTGTCATGGATATTACCATACCAGAAGTAGGACAAATCTTTAGTAGTTTCACGTTATTGGATAAAGTTACTCTACAGGAGTTACTCATTGTAATGAAAGATAAAAGCAGTCCTGATAATATACAAATTAGTTTTATTAGGCAGTTCTTTGAAGAAATGTGGGCGCCTATTGTAAATCTGGTGAATAGATCTATGGAGACTGGTGAGGTACCTCAAGCATTTAAAATTGCTACAGTTATTCCAATACGAAAAGTATAAAAAACCAATAAATGTGAAGAATTTAGACCTGTGAATATGTTACCGACTATTGAAAAAATCCTGGAAAAAGTAGTATATCGGCAGTGTTTACAGCATGTGACTGACAATAATATTTTAACTAAATATCAGTCAGGTTTTAGAACAAACCACAACTGTGAAACAGCGCTGCAGTGTGTGGTGAACGACTGGAAGATGGGTAAAGATAATGGAGATTTGGTGGTTGCAGTGTTTTTGGATCTAAAACGTGCCTTTGAAACCGTCGATGTACACAAACTTATAATAAAACTTAAAAAATATGGATTCCGTGATACAGTATTAAAATGGCTTTCAAGCTATTTATCAAACAGAAGACAAGTTGTGGTGTATGATGGAATAAAATCAAGTGAAATTGAAGTAACTTCTGGAGTACCACAGGGGAGCATCCTGGGACCACTATTGTTTGCACTGTATGTAAATGATATAGTTAATGTATTGCAGTATTGTAAAATACATATGTTTGCTGATGATACAGTAATTTATATAGCAGGAAAAAACGCTTTTACAATTGTAAGACAACTAAATGCTGACTTACTGAATATTAGTAAGGGGTTGATGGCGAATAAATTGAAATTAAATGTTTCAAAAGCTAAGTGTTTAAGTATGGGTCCCCCGATGAGATGTCAGGAATTACTGAATAATGACATACGTGTGAAAGTTGGAGACGCTGAAATAGAATTTGAAGATACCATTAAATATCTAGGAGTGGTAATAGACAGCAGATTGAACTTCAATGAACACACAGATTACATTTGTAAGAAGATAGGCAGAAGACTGGGGTTATTAAGCAGATTGAACTCTCTGTTAATACATACTAGAAAAATAGTGTATAATACTTTAGTTTTACCATACTTTTGTTTACTGTGGAACAGTTTTGTTTAGTTTAAACAAAACAGCAATTGCAAGGCTACAGAAACTACAAAGCTGGGGTATGAGAAGTATCCTCAAGTGTGATCGATATACTCCAGTAAAGGACATGCTACAATATTTGACTGGCTCAGTGTACAAAAATTAGCTGAATATCATTGTATGATCTTCTTATACAAGCTGAAGGGTGGGCTGTTACCGGACTATTTCAACCATTTGAATATTCAGTGTGTGAATGTACATGATCATTTGACTAGAAATCGGGACAATTTTTTTATAAATACGGTGAAATCGGATGGGGCGTTTAGAACTGTTTTTGTAAAGGGGCTGATAATGTATAATGAACTGGACGATTTTATTAAAAGCGCAAGAAATGTACATATCTTTAAGCAGAGGTTAAAAAAGAGTTTATGTTAATGATTTTTGTTTATGTTGAATTCTATTTATGGTAATGAATTTTATTTATGTTAATAACATTTTTATTTGGTATGTATTTATTTATTTAGTTACTGTATTTATTTAGTTATCTATTATTCATTTATTACATTTTGTTAAATAAGTTGGGAATTATTGTTGGAACCTTTAATTTAGTTTTTGTATTTTATTTAATTTTGTTGGTTGTACTAGCTTTTGCTAAATAAAAATATTATTATTATTAATTTCTAGAAATAGTAATCTTCTGTTTAACCTATTCTATCTGATATCTGATACAAGTTTTCTGACTTATGATGATTAATGGCCATTTGCTAAATACAAATAGTAATCATTAGGCAGGCATTTGTTTTAGTATTATTGTAAGGAAATTGAAAAGGACTAACAATACTAATGATTAATGATAACCGATAAGATCATCTAAAGAACTTTTCAAGCAATGATAATAAACAAAATAAATAATCACACACATCCAGGAACCCTAATACAGATCATTTATATGTCATAGCCAGATTGATAAAAAATGAAATTGCTCTGACCATTTTAATTTTAAGTAATTAAAATGTTTACAGTTTGATATTTATAATGTGGCTTTGTATTCTAATAAGTTTTATTTGAATAAATAAGTATTTATTCCAGTATTTCTTTATTCGATATTCGCATAAATTTATTAACAATAAACTTATTCGAAATATCCAATAAATAATTCTTGGTATGAATTTATTCGAATAAATATTCAACCGGATAAACTTCGAATACATTTTTATCAGAATAATTATTTATTCGATAATTCCAATAAATTTATTCGATAATTCGAATAACTTTTATTTTAATATCGTTATTCGATATATCGAATTATTCGATATATTATTCGAATTATCGATACAAATGCACAGACCTAGCACACATTGGAACTTGATTTACTTTATTTTTATTTGCTCCAATATAAAATAATTATATTTCATTTAATCGTGTTTATCTACATTAGTTGTTACTAATATTTTATCAACAACACGGTACTTAAATTTGATCACCTTATTGTTACTATAGAATGATATAATATTTAAAATGATTAAAATAGCTCACATAAATATTCGTTCTTTGTTTCCAAAAATTCATGATTGGAGAGTGTTTATATACCAAAACGAAATTGATATTCTTACTATTTCAGAAACTTGGCTGAATACCAATATTTGTACAGAAGATCTTTCTATCGATGGCTATGTATTTGTAAGATGTTATCGCGATGGTTGTTGGGGGCGGAGTGGGGGTTTACATAGGTAAAAACATTAAATTTTCCTTAATTCAAACTATAACTAATGTAATCTCACAACTTTGGCTAAAAATTGATTCATTTGGAGTTAAACTAGTAATAGGCACAGCATACAGACCACTCCATATAAATACAAAACGCTTTTTAAAAGAAATTGAAACTGCTCCATCTATAGTTTTACCTAATTCTGATCATATTGTCTGCTTGGGTGACTTTAACCATGGCCAGCTTCATTCATACCCGCTACTTTAGCGGAAACAGATGAAGCTGGCTATGCTTTAACATTAATATGCTCGATCACTTTGTGGAAAAAATTAGAACATTTAGACATTCGCAAGTCCAAAAAAACAGAAATTCCTTCACACTTGGCTGACGTAGATAAAATTAATGACTACTTTATTAATAGCATTCCTCGTATTCAAAATTCATAAGCCCTACCTAAGCCGATAGATCTGGGTGCACCGAATGGCGAAAAAGCTTTAAGTTTTCACTTCAGGACTGTAGATACAGAAACAATCAGTAAAATCATGAACAAAAGTAAATCTAATGCAACTGGTCACGACGAAATTAATATAGAAATGCTTAAACTATGTTGCCCTTATATTATACCTTATATAACACATATAATAAATTCGTGTATAATTGATTCTGCGTTTCCTGGTTGTTGGAAGATTGCTATAATCAAACATTGCCAAAAAACAAAAATCCCGTTCAGTTTAAAGATTTTCGAACAATAAGCATTTTTCGGGCATTCTCTAAAATTTTTGAAAAAGTTATCTTTTATCAACTCAACGAACATTTAATAAATAATAATCTTTTGCCAGCGGTGCAATCTGGCTTTCGTGCCGGTTACAGCTGTACAACAGCGATGCTTGCAGTAACAGATGATATTCTGTTTTCTGCAGACCGTGGTGATGTTACAATACTAGAAATGCTAGACTACACTAAGGCACTCGATACTGTCAACCATAACACTTCTAGAAATACTTGCACTTATGGGTTTGGATAGAACATCTATCAAATTAATGGAGGACTATTTACAAAATCGGAGTCAGAAAGTGCAAATAGATTCTGATACATCAAATAAGCTTGCGGTTTTTCAAGGAGTTCCTCAGGGTTCCATTTTGGGGCCATTGCTGTATTCTATTTATACATCTCCCATTATTAATAATTTTAAACGGTGTAAGTTACATGTCTACGCTGATGACACACAGCTTTACTACTCGTTTAAGCCTGGCGATTTGCGGGAAGCGTTGGAAATAATAAACTCAGAATTAGAATTTATCTTCAACGCATCTACGCAACTTTCGTTGCAAATGAATCCTAGTAAATCAACCGCATTACTTTTTGAGAAAAAGAGTGTCTGTCAGAACATATCAGGCACTTTGCATATTTCTGTTAATAATATAGAAATTCCTATTGTTGGAAAAGCTAAGATTATACGTTTAGATATAAAGACCAAATAGCGAAATATATTACACAGGCATATATACACCTCAAACAACTTTTTAGTAGGTATTAATTCCCATATAAAAATTAGTTGTGAGTTACCATGCGTGTTAAAGTTTGGCCTTTACTGGAAATGGGTATCTTGGGGGGTTAGAAAAAAAGATAGGATAAAGGCCCGGGGATCCTCCCCGAAAAACCACCCCAAAACCACCCCCAAAGGTACATTTTTTTAGTTTTTCGCAATTTTCTCGGAAACGATTAATCTTCCGGGAAAATATCAAGAGCCCTAATTTAAAGAGAATAAAATTTCCTATCGATTAGTATATATATTGTCTATAATAAATTAATAAATAGTCGAAAAAAAGAGATAAATGCAGGGTAAAAATAAAAAAATGTGAAGAGCTTGACTAATACTACCTATATTTAATAAAATTAGAAACTAAACTTCTAATTATCTATTTATTTTGAAGAAAAAAAGTTATTTTGAGTTATTTCAGTTATTTTTAAAATTAATTTTTCTCGCTCTACGGCAAGGCAACACTGATTTTAATTTTCAGCCGCAACGCAGTAAACGTAATAGGTTGAATGACCGCAATAAGTAATTCGTTTCCAGCATATATTTTAGGAATGTGATTTTTTGGCAGTGGCGGCACTACGGGGGGGCCTGGGGAGGCCCAGGCCCCCCCAAGATTTAGCTGTGCCCCCCTGAGTGCCCCCCTGAAGACACCATTTGATTAATATCTTATGTCTAAACACATTCAAAGAGATATTTTAAATATGTTGCTATAATAGAATTTATTTTGTGGTTTCATTATTAATGGGTATTTTAAGCGCATGATAAGGAAAGCTGCTTAGATGCAGAATATCAATTTAAGTTCTTGTTTGGGTTAACAAACATCCTTATGGTTGGTCGGCACAATTTGATACAGTAATAATCCTGTTATGTTTACAGGTCCTTTCACAATCAATATGAATACAAGAGAGAATGCAATTTAGCTGAATTTTAAAATATAAACATTTGGCTTCTGATGTTTGCTTCTGACCACATTTGCTTGGTGGTCTCGTTGAAGTGTGGTAGTGTGCATTTTAATTGTGTTTTGCGGTCTGTTAAAAAATGAAGCGTGCTAAAACACTCAGGGATTACTTTGATTCTACTCCCACTGCAGCAAAAGTAATCAAAGAGACCAATGTTGTTGAAAACGATGAAAATAATAGTGATGTGGAGATGATGGAGTTCCCCGATGATACTGAAGAAAGTGTTTGTAACGATGATGATAATGACAATAACGCAAGCGATAACAATATCTCTGATGGAGGTCATGACAGTGACCGCAACGAAGGCAACATTTTAGTAGAAGTTGAAGTACCAACAAGATTATCAAAAAAAAAAAAGGTTGCAGCTCATCTTTTACTGTTTCCGGCCCTAGTGACATTTCACGGTGTGTAAATGACGGACCAACACAAATAGTTAAAGCTAGATACCCGGAAAGCATAATAGGTGGTAGACAACGATCTTTTCGATCACACTGGTTTAATACTTTTTCATGGCTCGAATACAGTGTAATTCAAAATAAAGTTTACTGTTTCTATTGCCGGCACTTTTTCAAGGAGAATAAAGATTTTAATACTACTTTTACCCATGCTGGTTTTTCCGGACAAAAGCGCTAGAGAAGAAGAAAGGTTTCACAAAACATGCCATATTCAATGTATGGAGTTCAGAAAATTGCAAAACGAGCAAAAGTAAATCAAGTTTACCAAAAACAAATTATGGAAAACCGCCATTACATTAAAACCCTTGCTGAGTGCCTGCTTTTTACTGCTACCCAAGACATGGCACAAAGAGGTCACGATGAAAGTAATGTGAGCTTAAATAAGGAAATTTTAGGGAACTAATGCGAATTATGACTAAACACGACCCTATCATACAAATGCGATTGGAGGAGGGACCTAAAAATGCAAAATACTTGCATGACGACACTCAAAATCTTCTTCTTGACATAATGTCTGCTATAGTCAAGATCAAGATCTCTGAGGACATAAAACAAGCAAAATATTTTGCTATTCTTAGCGACGAGACTAAAGACGTAAAGAAGAACAAATTTCGTTAGTGGTGCGTTACTATTTAGATGGAAGTATCCACGAGCGGTTTTTGGGTGGTAATGCTGCCAGTGGTTTATTAGATGCCGAAAATTATGCAAGTAATATCAAAAGAGTGTTAACTTGTGCTAAAATTGATTTAAATTGTGTTGCTCAGTCATATGATGGCGCAGCTGTAATGCGCGGGCATTTATCTGGTGTACAGGCTCGAATACAAAAAGAAGTTCCTTCTGCAGTATATATTCATTGCTTCAACCACGTATTAAATTTGGCTGTTGTGGACTGCTGCAAAGGATTTTCTGAAGCGTTTTCCTTTTTCTCCGTTTTAGAAAAACTGTAGGTATGTTTTTGTTAGTTGTTCTACAGTGCACCCAAAATTTATTAACCTGCAGAAACAAATATATCCCAAACAAAACCTAATGGAACTAAAACGACTGAGTGACACCCGTTGGACTGCACAATTTCTTTCATGTGATGTAGTGATCAAGACATTTGAATCAATTATACTGTTACTGCATAGTATAGCCGACGGTGAAGGTAATTTTAAAGTACTCGTTAATTAGATGCTACTGGACTTTTGAATCAATTAAATGAACAATTTGTTAGGTTTCTTTTTATTTTTAAAGTATTATTAAAACAAACAAGTTCTTTGTCTGACCATTTACAGAACCCAAATTTAGATTATGCTAATGCCGTAGATTTAGTTGATGCAACAATAAGTGTTTTGAAAAACTGGCGGGATGAGGATTCCATGTGGTAAAGTATTTGGTCGTCTGTACAATGTGCCAGAAAACTGGTATTCAAAGCGGATATATCAAAAATATGATAAACAATCGACGAAGCAAACTGCCACAGAACCTGCGAAAATACATTACTGAAATTCCAAATTTGGAACGTAAAATCAAATTTACAGATAATGAATAAAAAATTCACTTTTTTTACCCTGTACTAGATATTATCATCAATGAATTAAAAAAAAAGATTTTCAAATAATAATGTTATTTTAAGTTCTATTCATTCCCTAAATCCTGCCAGCAACAAGTTGTCGAAATTTTGCACAGTGGTATTCTTTGGACGCCAGCTCCTTAAATGCGGAAATTTTACTAATAAGGAAATTATGTAAAAAATCTGAAGACAAAAACGAAAAATTTGATTCAATGCTTAAGCTTCTTAATTTAGTACATCAATATCGTGATGCATTTGAAACATTGTATAACTTACTAAAAATAGCAGTGACTTTACCTGTTTCAACTGCTTCTTGCGAAAGGTCTGTTTCTAGTTTGAAAAGAATCAAAACCTATCTCAGAACTAGAATGACTAGTGAGAGGCTCTGCAACATTTCCACTTTATCTATTGAAAAGGAAATTGCAAAAAACATAGATTTAGATAAAGTAGTGGATGCATTTTCCTCGAGTCATGCAAATAGGCGAATAGTTCTTCAATAGTAGTTAGTTGTTATACCTAATATTTTATTATACAAACATGATAAGTAAATAAAATATTACCCTGTAATAATTTGTAAATTTACGAACGGTTTCATTTCTTAATAAAATAGTTATTAAATGAATACTACATTTTTTGATCTGCCCCCAAACTTTAACTTGGCCCCTCTAGGCCCCCCCAAGAAAAATATTCTAGTGCCGCCACTGTTTTTTGGTAGGGTTAGTTATCTGTTAATCTGCATTAAATGGGCATTGATGACATTGATGTTAAGGTTTTTGACAGAGTGTGATGATGGAAAGAAAAGGGCAGAAAAGCGCTCTCAATCGCGTGGCATATTTTATATGAATGGCCCCTTACATAAAGTCTTTAAAACAAAATGTCAATTTAAACTTTTTTAACAGAATGGCGGAGGTCAATTACAGTAACTGTATAATTTGTCAAATCAACACCAAAGACACGCTTAAATACCCAGCTTTACTAAAGGACAACTGTAATAAGAAGAACGCATAAACTCTTCATCAATGATTATAAGAATGCAACTAAAACAACACTTTTCGAATTGCCAGAAACAGTTCTAGATGCCAATATCTTGAAAGTTAATCAAGCAAATTGGCACCCCAATTGTCGGAGGAAAATTCGTAAAGACAAACAAAGAAATACAAGATCAAGTAGTAGCAGAACTATTACTAAAAGTGCAAAAGACTAACATACTAGAGGAAAGTAGGACCAGCTGCATCTTCTGTAGGAGAGAAGGCACTTAAAATAATACTCTTCATTGTTTTCAAAATGTTGACTTGACAGAAAGTTTACTCCAAAAAACAGTTTTTTTTTCAAATTACCACTATATAATTAAGGAATTATCGGTTGGAGATGTGGTTTCCAATGAACTAAAATCCCATACTTCTCGCCTGGTAAACTTCAATCGTCAATATGAGAAGCTCTCAAAACAAGAGAATCAAGAAAACAATGATGATTGCACTCCTAGATTGATTGAGGAAATTAGTAGCATGGTAGAAGAGCTAATCTCTGGAAAAACGTATTTGTTTAAATCTATATATGACGACATGAAAGTAAAAGCTTTACGATACAATATCCCCGTTGCTAACAAAACACGTTTGAAGACTGCTATATTAGACAGGTTTAAATCCATTTTGATTGAGGAAGTTGGTTATCGTAATGAAGTAATATTTGTTTGCGCTAAATCTATGAAATCTTCTCTGATCGAAACAAACAGCCAAGAAGACTTCCGTATACTAAGCAAAGCAGCTCTAATATGCCGACGTGAAATAATGAGACGAAAAAAGGAATATACAGTAGAAGGCTTCCAAGCAAATTGCCAAGAGGTAGTGGTGTCGAACAAACTAAAATTCCTGATAGGAATATTATTGTATGGCCCATCTTCAGAAAAGAATTTTGAAAAAAAAAACAGAAGGCACTATTTGTCAGCTTATTCATTTCAATATTCAAGCTCCAAGAACATATGAATCGCCACTACCTATTTATTTGGGTCTCTTTATCCATTTCTTGTTCTGAAGTGCTCGCTTAGTCAACAAATTGCATCGACTTGACTTGGTGTATCTATTTCTTATAATCGGGTGAAATACATTGAACGCATAACGGGTCAGTCAATTATACAGGAATATAACTCCAAAAATGTTGTTTGCCCTATAAATATGCGCAACAGTTTATTTACAGTTGCCGCTGTAGACAATATTGATCACAATCCATCATTGACTTCACCTAAGGATTCATTTCATGGGTCTGTTATAACACTCTTCCAAGCAAGAGATTACATTGATGACTGTGCAGCAAGGTCATTCACAACCTAACGAAATCCACCACTAAATTTCAAGCTTCCCGAATCTTTCACGAAGTTGCCTGCAACAGCTACTACAATGCCAAAAAACATTAGGTTTAGTGAAGTATCATTAGAAATTGACCAACACTTGTTATTTACGGAAATGAAAAAAGAGGAGTTGTGGGCTACATCGGTTTCAGAACAAATCAATATAGCAAAAGATACCAAAACCGATACCGATATTGGTGCTTCCTGGTCAAGTTACCATGCTCGTCAGTCTAAGGATGTTACTCCCAATACAAGGGGGCTGTTTCCACTCTTGAAGGAATCTACAACTGATTCCAGGATGATTTTACATGCAATGCACATTGTGAAAGCATCTGTGGCTTATATCAATCCCGGAAAAATACTTATAGTTGCAGGTGATCAACCAATGGGGTTGTTTTAGAATTTATTTTTTGTTGAAAATAAACATGTTACACACCAATCGATAGGAAATTTTATTCTCTTTAAATTAGGGCTCTTGACATTTTTCCGAAAAAGTAACAGTTTCTGAGAAAATTGGCAAAAACTACAAAAATGTACCTTTGGGGGTGGTTTTGGGGTAGTTTTTCAAAAGAGATCCCCGGGCCTTCATCCTATCTTTATTTCTAGTAACCCAATAAAGACTTTTTGAGCAAAGGCCAAACTTTAACACGCACGGTAACTCACACTATAGGATTCATACCTAATATTTCCCACATATATCCTATTTAAATTCAGATATTAAAAAGAAACTCTGTGACACTTTTGTACTTTCGGAATTTCATTATTGTGCACCTATTTATCATTCTTCTATTGACAATATGACATCAAATAGAATTCAAAAAGTACAAAACGCTTGTTTGAGATACATTTATGGAATAAAAAAATATGAACATATTTCACATAAATTATTGGACGCTGAATGGTTGGTTGTCCATGAAGAATAGACGCATTTTGCAGTGTTTATGTCTTTATCATAAAATTCTACTTTTCAGAACCCCTCCTTATTTATATAATAAAGTAACGTACAGAACAGATATACATAACCTGACTACCAGATTTCGTGTACTTATTTCACCTCCACTTCACTCAACTGCTATTTTTGAAAGATCATTTTCTTGTCAAATATATTCCTAGTATAATAAAATACCTCGTCCATTTAAACGTTACAGCCTTGCAAAATTTAAATATGTAATTCATGCCCAATAGGCTTTAAAACAGAGATCAATTTAAAATATAACCTCCTTCAAATTTTATATTAAAAATTAATAATAAAGTAGTTCTGGTCTGTAAACACACCCAATAATGTGAGTTAAATATTATATTATATTTTACTATGTTTTTATTACTACTCATATGTCAGTGTTTGTATTAAAAATAAATGGATATTAGGTTAGAGTAAATTTTTCATTTGGAGCACATTTAATAATATTTAATATTCATCTTTTTTTTCATCTTAGCATTAGGCATATAATATAATTTCGTTTTTCATTTTATGTCAAGGTTTAGATGGTAGAACAGATAAGGGTTTGACCTTATCTGAATCTCGCCTTGTGGTTGAACACTATATATACATATATTTATATTTATTGTTATTGGTGTTACAAATGTGCTCAATAAAGGTTATTATTACTATTATTATTATTAAATATTGTTAGGTCATTTTGGTATTTTAAATAGCCACCTAGGCTTTAGGGCAGCGTGCCCGTATGCTAAACCCTTTTAGTTCTTTATTTGGCTCCATCGCCTAATTCCAGAATCATGAATTTGCACATATTTGGCCCCAAACGCAGCATTTCTCGTCGGTTGGAGCTCCCCTCTGATGGCGCTGTGGCAGCCGAGCGTATCGCCCGCAAGAATTCCGAATCTTCTAGAAAGCACGCCGTTGAGGCGTGATACCATTGGTGCCGGCATTAATTTGTTTCATTTTATCGCCCCGCGATTGGCTGCCGAGGTTTAGTCACGTGGGGACGCGACCGAGGTGACCCGTGCCAGCGCTTCCCTCTGGGCATTCAGCCGAGAGCCGTCGATCAAATAAGAAGTCGGATAGTGTGTGCGTTCGTGCGGCGCTCCCGCCCTTGGCGGGGGCGTCAGCCCTTTTTCCGTCGAGTGCTGCCTCAGTAAGTATGTGACAAACAGTTTCGCCTTAAGTGGCAGTTGACCGCAGCCCGTTGCAGAGAACGCTCGTGTGGTGGTTGTGAGTGTGAGTTTTCGAATTGTCTTCGGCGTAGCGTGGGTGTTTTTGAGCCCAGTTCCTGCTTCCGTAAGTAAGGGGTCGTGCCCCCGTCATCTCGACCTACGAGGATCTGTCCCGCAGAACGAAAGTGGCCCATTTTTCGTCGTCCCGTTGTACGCGTCCTGACGCGTCTCACGTCGCCATTATGGCGGATGTGCACTCATCCCTATAGCCGTCGAACATCGAAGGTACCTGCCACCTAAGACTGCAGCCTGCCGCAACTCAACTGTACCAGGCTCCCCAACCGCCTACATATTAAGGTATGTGTCTTAGAACTGATTACCGCTGTGAACGCGAGCGAGCCGTCACATCTCTGGTGCCTACAGGCACTGTCGTCATATTTGTCCATTGTTGCGAGTGCTAATTTGATCTTTGCTGTTCGCTGCATAAGACGTCGCGCCAGCATATTTGTGCATTCATTCAGAATTGCAGACTGTTCATGTTGCGAGTGCTAATTTGTTCTTTGCTGTTCGCTGCATAAGACGTCGCGCCAGCATATTTGTGCATTCATTCAGAATTGCAGACTGTTCATGTTGCGAGTGCTAATTTGTTCTTTGCTGTTCGCTGCATAAGACGTCGCGCCAGCATATTTGTGCATTCATTCAGAATTACAGACTGTCCATGTTGCGAGTGCTAATTTGTTCATTACTGTTCAACATCTGTCGCTAGGTTTAGAACGCGCGCCAGCTGGTGTTCTTAGTTATAATCTAGTTATAGATATAGGGCGACGCACTCTGCTGCCCCATTGTAACCCGTTAGTCAATACATGATTTGTTAGCTAAGGGAACTATTGTTTTGTTTCGACTTGTGCATGTTCTGTTTCAGATAAGCGCCCCCTTCATTGTACTGATTATTGTGCGACGGAACGAGGGAGCTTTGAGCGTACAGGTGGGTGAGACAGCTGCGTAGTCGCGGTCGGATTGACACCTAATTACAATCCTTGCATAAGGCAATCCCGAAATTGTTATTTGACCTTGCAATTCTTGAGTAATCCTATCGGCGGAGTATTTTGCGTGCTTCGCTCCCGTCTAACCGTCCAAGCCCGGTTAGCCGGGTTAAGACAGGCTTGGTGGCGCCCTCATGATTTCGACATACCCTATATATATATTATGCCGCAACACGCTTGCCCAGAACGTATCGTGTGACTCACGCCCGACTCCCTGAGCGTTCCAGCCGTGGCCTATTAGCCTATTTCGAACCGATTTCAGGGCAAGTGTGCCAGTTTTTCAGGACTGATTCCGTGGTGCGATGCTCACCTTGGGTGGGTGTCGTAAAGTTCTTTTAATACCGTAACAATATGCTCTCCAAATGAAAAAAGTTATTCTAACCTAATATGTAGTTGTTTTTATTACAAACGTATGAATAGTAATAAGAAATATAGTAAAAAAATAAATATATATTGTAATGACCAGCAGGCAAGCACCACGTTGCGCGACCATAAATATGTGTTGGTAGTACCACGTTAGGATAGCTATTTTAAACTACAATGAATATACCTTTGTACTTTTAAAATTATGTAATACATTTGAGACTCTCATTGGGGCGCGGTTCATCAATCAAGTTATCTATTTTTAGATATTTAAAATTTTTATATGAATTATTAATTCAATGACTGTTATTAAAAATGTCAGTTTGACTTTTAACCAGTATAACAGCACAAAACTATCAAAATTGACAAATATCCTTTCTCATTCACAAATCAATGATAATTTTACCAAAGTAAGTATTGTTATTAAGTTATTTTACCCAATTAATTGTTTTCTTTATTCCTTATTAGAACTAAGTACGACAAACCTATCTTCCTTTCACTTTTACAGCTACTCACATCAAACACCACTGATCCCGACGATTCTCAGCCACGGTCAATATCAGCCTATCCTCAATGCACCTTCAATCAACTAAGGAACTTCCCAAAAGTCAAAACTCCAGGCTCCTGCAGATCCAACTTCACTCCTTGAACTCCTAGTATGCGACCGTCGACCTCAGCCCTCTGGTAAACTCCAACTAGCAGATAATTCCCAAACTAATTTCCTTTGTCCACAGCTCCTATCCTGTAGCAACCAAATCACGCTAGCAAATCTCAGCAAACCGCTTCCAGTCCTCTGCAGAAATCCCAACTCCAACAAACTGTCAGTTATACCTTGCAATGCACCACTAAATCCAAATCTATCCAAATATTGTTGTCTTCTTCTTCCTTGTAGCTAATTAAACTGTATTCCACAATCTCTTCACTGATTGTATACCCACATCAACTCTAAACCATCTTCTCACTTATATTCGTTTTGTAATATTGTTAAATACCTTTTTATTTGTATAAGCCCAATTATTTTCAAAATTAAAATCAAAATTTCTAGTTTTTGTTAATTTTTACTGGATTTTTCAAATACATCTGTCTATAATTTAGTTTGTTATTCAATCCTGTTTTTAAACAAAATTTCATCTTATGTAGTTATGATTATTGATGCCCACTTTTAAAATTACCTAATCTGATCTATATATACTACAATTATATTATTACAGAGCAAGCATATCTGTCTCATACTATATAACATTATCTTATCTTCCATCACCAATACGAAATACACAAATATTATAACTTTCCAAATAAAATTCCAATTTATTTTTAATTAAATCTGCATTACCAAATTCAATTCAGCCAACAAATCTTTTTTAATTTTTCTAAATTTGATTGTATCAATATCCCAATTTTATTTCTTTTAATTTTAATTTAGTATGATTGCTCTTTATGTATCATAATAATATATATTGCTATGGTTAATGACAGCTTTTAATTTAATATAATTAATTAAATAAATGACTAAGAACCACCTCGCAAATATTTTGTTTCTAAGTCTATTAAAAGGAGTTGTAATTTAATGACTCGTTGAAATAAACGGTTATATGCCCTGTTGACATTTTATCTATCTACAAGTATTAACAATTATTATGGCTAGCTCATAATTTCAGTAAAGCAATTACCCTTTCTCTCGGTTAGGTTCAGTTGGGCTGAATGTATAATTCTTAATTTAACTTAGTACGGATCTGTATTTCAACTTCGTACTACTGCGCACAAGCAAATGCTCAAAATTAGGTCATACGTTAAATCAAAATGGTTTCCACTGACAATTGCGATCGTGAATTTAAAATAAAGTGAAAATTTATCACAGTTCCACCGGTAAATATTTGAATTAAGCTGTTTCGCGGTATTTACATCATTTGTTTTTCTAGAATTTCTTAAAAGGGGGCTCAGATCCAAGCACCAATTGTTTCAACTGCCGTCTTTTTCGGATCTAACTGTCACATAACCCCAAATTATGGAGTTGGGATAATTTTCGGTCAGGATTCCCTTTACAGCAATGAATGTGGCTTTTATTGCCTTGGCCAAGACTCTTGGTGCACATGCAAAAACTTCCCGGTGCTCACTTAGCTTATTTTTAGGCATAGACAGTACCTGTGTTGTTGCCGAACTTATCTCGGGCTCGGAGGCGACGCTGGTCTCGTTGTCGGACTGCCACGGACCTGATGCTGCTGCAACTCCTCGGGCACGTCCTCCACGGGCTGCTTTACGCTCTGCAGTCTTCCCCTCTGGGCTGTCTCGGCTTGCAGGCCTCCACGCAGAGTTCCAACGGCTGGTTCCGATGTAAGGTTATGGTGCTCGCGCTTCAGAGAACTTTGCAACTTATGGTGTTGGATTTTGATGAAAATACCACCACACGACCACAAAATTGCACTGAATTGGCCGGTATAATTTTTATTTTTAAAATAATATGTTTACTATATGAAAATTAACTTTATTTGGGAGTACCTTTTACAACATGTCAATTCTAATATTTATTCATTTGTTCTCCTAATATCCCCTATAAACAATTGCTAGATTTAATCTTAAATTAAAAACGGATGTGAATCCAGTTCAAAATGCTTACTTATAAATATCAATTTGCCTAAAATCTACAACTTATTTACAAATACTTATTTTAATATTATGGTCCACATTTATAATTAGTTAATCAAGTCTTTGCGTCACTGCACGTTTGTTAATTTGCTTTAAACTGTTCACAGGCGTCGCTTGGTTTTATATGTCTTCTTTCCACACAAATTTTAAGTTCATTTGCTGTGGCCTATTCTTGAATTTTTATTAACCCTGGCTTGTTGATTCTTACAATTTTCCATCAAATGCCATAATTTCAGCCTTCTTAGCTGCTTGTTGCAGAGTTCATTAGCTTATCTAGCTTTTCCTACCTTTCTTTTAAAACCCTGACAAATATTTCACTGTTTAACGTTACTTGAATTATTCGCTTCAATTTATTGCCTTTTCAAACCATTTTGTAATTAATAGTTCGGCTATTACTTTGCACAAACCTCCTCTTTTAAATTTTATTTTACATTCAACTTAGATCCTTGTGAGAATTGAGCTTTACTTAAACCGTTCTTTAATTAATTATACTGCCATTAATTGGCATTTCTTTACCAATGCATTCAATCTATTAAATTCAAAGTTTAGCCTTGCAGTTATATAAAATACCTCACCCTGAGCTTTAGTGAAATGTCCATTAATTTGGCAATGCTATCAGAGTTAAGTTTGTAGGGCCTAATATCATCGCAATACATAGAAAACTCACATTATTAGGAGTGTTTACAGACCAGAATTACTATATTATTAATTTTGAATATAAAATTTGAAAGAGGTTATATTTTAAGTTGATCTCTGTTTTGAAGCCAATTGAGCATGAATTACATATATAAATTTTTGCAAGACTATAACCTTTAAATGGGCAAGACATTTTATTATACTCGGAATCAGAAAATTCTCTTTCAAAAATAGCAGTTGGGTGAAGTTGAAATGAAATAAGTCCACGGAATCTAGCAGTAAGGTTATGTATTGTAAAGGCTCTACTTTGAGGGCAGCTATATATTTTGCTATATTATTAATTAATTTAATTGTTATATAAGTTAGAGCAAAATCCAAAATGCACAATCCTCTGTTTAGTATTATTATTGTGTTTGAACCTTGCCTGTCATTTTATTAGGCTGGTTAAAATGTGACCTGTACTAATTTACTGCACAAAATAAATGGTTGTATGACCTTTTCAATATTTTATTTCGCTGCAATTAATTTGGCTAGCTCAGTGGAACAATAACTCTTTAATCCCAGGGTGAGTTCCTAATTTACAATTTATCTGGTGCGGTACTGTACACCGGAATTAGTTCGAATGCGCGGTAGTTAGATATTTACCAATCTGTCAAAAATTCCACAAAATGGTTTATGTCGTGCAGTCTGCGGTATTTACGTTAAAATGAGCGAAATTATGAACATTCGTAAGGTATTTATTCAAATCTTTGCGCTTTGGCGGCAAATAACATCTTTTGTTTCAGGCACGTATTTATTTCGTGGCGTCAGATGGACGCCGTCTTAAATTTTGCAATTGTTTTAACTGGACGCTTCGATACCTTCGCATAACTGCGCCTTCGGTTGAGCCCTAAACAAACTGGTTTCTTCTTCAGTATGGCCTAATCGTGTATGCCCCTCGAATTCCGCATGCTAACACAGTTATTTTAGATAAATTTCCTACCTTTACTGATCGGTGGTAGCTGCCGCAATGCTCGGAGATGACCCCAGTTGGTATCTGCCTCTGGAACGGCTTTCTCTGGTGTTGATACTGGCGGAGGCACTCCTGCCCGATGCGTAGCAGTGAAGACCCCTGGCTCTGGACCCTTATCTTGGCCGGAATTGAATATTAGAATCCCGAACTGAACGGCTCTCGAAATTGTCGGAGATGCTCTCGGAGAAAATTTTATTTTTATGTTGCGGAAACTCCCACAAAGATTTCCGCATAAACTTTGACACGTGCACAACACAATAATATACTTTTCAGGTTTAAAAATGCTTATTTATTATATAAAAACTTTAATTGAAGTGGAGCACAAATTTCACAATGTCAAGCTTTATAATTATTCTTTTGTTCTCCTTGTTTTCCGTTATTTAAAACAAAAACAAATCTCGTTGCTATAGTTACAATGCTCACGGAAATAAGTTTTGATGAATTTTAGTACATAATAGAAATAAGTTTGAGTACATAATTTTACATTTTCAAATTTCTTACAAACTAAAATATTGTCTTTTTCTTAAGCTAAATTGTTTCTTTGAGCCACACACATACACGATTTATTAATTGCTCTGATTTTCACCAACGTTAAATGCACTGATTATTTATAGAGTTCATCACTTCTTATTAGCTTCTTCCATGTCCTGCTGCTTGCTTTTCAAATTCCTTTTCCATGTCCTGCTGCCTGCTATTCAAAATTGCTCTTTCGTAATATATTGCTATTTTATTCTAGCTTTCTTTACCTTTTACCTCACAAATTTCACTGACTAGCTTAATTGAAATCTACACCTCTTTTACATCAACAAGCAAACCTTTTTGTGTCTATTACTTTCTTTCGGTTCGGCTATTCAATTTGCACAAACCTATTGTTTAATTTTTGAAAGTCAACTTCGACCCCTGTGAAAAACAAGCTTTGCTCCTTGCGTTCCTTTTACTCGATTAATTTACTATTACTGACATCTCTTTACCAATGCATTTATTGTTTGAACGTTAACCTTATTGCAGCCACATAAAACACCCCAAACTCTGTGCTTACTGAATTGTTCATCAAGTTGCACTGATTGCAGAGTCGAGCCGTGGGCTTAATACCATTGCAGTATATCTGTTCTGTACGTTACTTTATTATATAATTAAGGAGGGATTTTCAAAAGTAGAATTTTATGATACAGACAAAGAGCATATAACGTGATAAGGTTTGCAAGTGAGTAATATGGGTTGCATAAGCAAATATTTCGTACAAATTGCTAAGAAAAGTGCCAACAATTCGTTGTGACAAGGAACCCTTCTACCTATCATTGTTTATTTAATCTTTCCTAATGGTGTCCTAACTGCTTTTAGGGAAAATATTTAACAGTGTTGCAACATAGTGGCTTGCTCCTATGCGGCAATGACTTTTGAATCACAAGCTTCATTTTCAGGATTACTTTAAATCATGATTTCAAATATGACATAACGGACATTACTGGTAATTACAACATAGTTTAGATGTTATTTTATGGGTATTTCGGTACAAAAATCTTAAAATCTAGAAAAAGTTTTTTTGATAAAATTACTTATATTAAATATTAACAAAAAAGTAAAACAAAGTTAGTTAAAAAATATAAATTTAAAACAATATAAACGATTTTTTTTTAATTTTTTGTTTTCATATGACAGTACTTTTACATCTCTGCCATAACCCAAAAAACAGTATCTAAACCAAGAAAAAAACAAATAAAACAATAAACATACACGGTGATGAAAAAGTAGCGCATTATCCGTGCGCTAAGTTGTAGGCCTTCAGCTAATAACAAATTTGAATATCAAATTAAATTCTTCAGTTCAAATACAAGTTGTCCTTCAAATTTAGCAGCTGAGGTTACATTTTTTATATTTGAGGAAGAAAAATACTTGATATTTTTTGTTTTTAGTTTTTCCAGATTAATTTTTAAACTGGCAATTGTTGGTATCTTAAGGTGCAAATAGACTGGCGAGTTACTTGCGACGTATATCGCACAACTGACTTGCTTTTGTGTTTACACTATCCGCGATTAGTGTCGTGCCATTTCCCGCGATCTAAATTTCAGCGATAACTCGCATAAGCGTTTAGACTTCGGCTTACAGGTTTCTACAGTCGCGCAAGTTTTACTCGGGTGTAGTCTTGACATAATGGCTCCGACATCAAGGCATGTTGAACCCATTTTTCGGTTTCGCTCGAATGTTTTCTCCATATACCAATTACTTCAGGACTAGCCTGTATATCGTTTTCGAATAATAATCAAATTGTATTTCGAATTATTTCAATTTATTAGTTCGCTCATTTCGTACCGATTCTGGAAAGCCCCACAAACATTCGCTGGCTTATCTCAAAGGCCCAGCTTGCAGCATTACGATTGTCCGAACGCGGAGGCATTATATTTTCGTACCTCAAACAAGCCACTTGCTTGCGAGGATTTTTCTTAGTGCTAATTAAGCCACGACGATTGCTTGAAAGCTGAAAATAGAATTCAGGTACGATGGCTTTTTCTTTCTGTTATCCTCATATTAATTGCATTTCTTTAGCTTTTACCAGGAATTATTTTCGCCTGGAACTCACAAGTTTTCACCAGGGATTATTTTTATCCGGAAATCTTCTCCTGGAAATGTTACCTGGAAGTAATCATTTTCGCCTGATAATTTTACACTTGGAGGCCAGCTTCCCGTCACAATTTTAAACGGCCGTCAGCTACCTTCAGCGTCGATGCTGCAATGTGGTCAGATTTTGGTCAAGCCGCCGCTTCGCGTTAAGAATAATCCTGTGTAGCAACCCTTCGACTGCACTACCACTTAAGAAGTACAGGACGCCAGAGGTTAGTGCTTTCGGTTGTTAAACCCGGGCTGGTTATACCAGTACTTCAATTTGTTTCCCATTGATTAGAACATACACGGTTATTTAATTAAAGATAGCTTTGAATTTTTATGTGCACTTTACGCCTTTTTTGTGAAAGGAGCATCCACGTTTTTGTTTTGCTTACAACAGCCTAGACAGAAAGGTTTTTTAATAAATGACAGCGATGTGCATATCACTCGATTTACCTTCAATTAATTTAACGACCCACAAAGGGGTTATTTGTATTAACGCGTGTGGCAACCTTTAGTTTGTTTGCTTGTATTATTGCAAATTTTGAATAAACTCCATATTGCGTAAATCACCGTTAGTGACTGCAAGATTATTTAATATTTAATAAACTCTGATTACTTGTAGTTCATTTATTTTTAATCGAAACCATCTGGTTTCTGGCGCCCAACAATATTGTTTTGAAGACTTTACAGGGGTGCATAGCTGGTGATTTGAACCCACGACCATATCGCCGATTGAGTTAGCTCGGCCATCGCGGTAAGTGTACGAAATTTTTCAGAGCTTCCGTGTTGTACGCGCAGCAAGAAGGTTGATCTGCGGTTTTGGCTACCATCGTTAATGATTTAATTAATTAACCGCAGGTCAGCTTTGTTGTGTCAATGTTCAGAAAGCTGCTGCGTTCTCGTTATTTATTCAAAATATGATGAGAAAAAGAAGAGAGTGAGAAAGGTGTGGGTTAAAGATTTTATTTTGGAAAGAGAACAGCATGGAGCATACAATAATTTACTTAATGAATTACGAATAAAAGATGCTCAACAGTTCAGGAACTTCATTCAAATGTATGCTATTGATCTAGAACGTTTGGCGTTAGTGGTTGGAAAAATACAGAAGATAAATACACATTTACGTGCTTCCCCTTAGTGAACGTTTGGTGGTACACTACGGCTTCCTGGCTACCAGTAAACGCTTGATCAAGGGGAAATATATGTTCCTCAAGATACTGTTTCTGTTCTAGGTTATTCGTATCATTTATTAATATACCTATTTAGTATACCTGTTTGTACAATGGGTGAATTTATCTCTGAAGTTTGCATTGCAATTTATGAAGGACTACTATTTAAAAGTAAACTTTCTGAAACATTATTAGTCACATGTGTATACACATAGCCCATTATTGATTTAATCGTTTTTGAGTTGTTCACATGACTAAAATAAATTATTCTTGCCAATTTGACCACTGCACAATACGAAAAATTTGTTAACAGTTTATTTGTAACCATAATAAATGTAAATTTGATTACCTACCACACCACTCCAAACAGGCTTATAACTTAAAATTTAAAACATACATAGTTAACAAAAAATATTTATTTAGGTAAAGAAAGAAAACATATAACTATTTCACAACGTTTCCTCCTTCCAGTAGAGAACTTCAGTTGGTGAAAGCAAGGGAGTAGAAGTTGATGAACTGGAATAATCATGGGTTTGGGTAGAAACAAATATGTTGAAATGTTATCTTGTCCCAATTTCCATGCTATCCAAATCCGATATCTGCATTATAGCCTGATTAATTAAGCGTCTTAACTTTCTTTTATTTTCAGGAATACGCAATTGCCTTAATTCTGAAGCAACATAGTCGCCAAAAACTTGCTCATCATCGGTCGGTTGCTGCAACAACTTGACTGCTATTCGTATATCTTTTGGTGGAGTTATACAATCGTCAGTCTTGTTAGACCATATTTGTTTTGTTGGGAGCTCGGAAGATTCTTGTAAGGTTTGTTCTTCAGTGGCCGTTTGATGCTGCAAACAAGAGATAATGTATGCTTTAATAGATGTTATTTCAACAGGTGCCGGTGACTACTGAAGAATGGTTTTGGCATGCGAAGATGATTGAAGATACGGGAAATTTCCCTTCTTGTGTTGGAGCACTGGACGGAAAGATATAGTTATGCAAGCTTCAGTTAGTATTGGAAGCTACTATTTCAATTTTAACGGCACGCATAGCATTTTACTAATGGCGTTAGCTGATGCATCCTATACATTTACGTACATCGACGTTGGTTGTAACGGTAAGATATCGGATGGCGGTGTTTTCAATAACTGCTCGTTAAGTTCAGCTTTCGCCAATAATGATCTTCAATTACCAGAACCTATTGCCTTACTTGGGAGAGAATTAATAATACCATATTTCGTAGTAACAGATGACACTTTTGCAATGAAATCATATTTGATGAAACCATTTCCATTCAACCTAATCGTGTGCTTAATTATCACTTATCAAGAGCTAGGATTGCAGAAAATGTATTCGGCTTAATGGGGAATAGATTTAGAATATCAGGGTGTTTACTAACCCGGAATTCCTCAAAATCTCCTGGAATCTCAACACTGGCAGTTGAAATACTTGAATTTTCTTGAATTTCTCTATTCTCCTGGAACAACATTTAAAATTTTATCAAATTTGTGATTTCGCATTTGAAAAAAAATGTTTCCCACAAAATATGAAATTTAAACAATCACATGATTCGCATTTAACCGGGTGACGATTTTGCTTGTTTACATCGTTCGCGTAAGACGTAAAAAGCAATAAATATGCTAGCGTCGTACGTGATATTAGTAAGTTCAATTTACGTCAAACAGCTATCGTGTGACTTAACAAGATCAAAACACGCGCATTTGTGGTGTAATGTTCTATCTTCATGACAAGTTGACAACCACAAAAGCTAACAAAAATATGGCGGAACAGTAAACAGTGGTTGACTGGTGTACCCATATATGTTGTTACAGGATAATTTACTCGAATCGACACTGAGTATTCTACAAGACAAAATCGGAAATAAAATACAGGGTCCGCCGGCTTTTACAAAAACACAGATCTTAAATGTGTCGGAGCAGATGAAGGAGCTCCTGTTACCCACGGTCTAGTTCAATCGAGAAGGCATGATTCGAAAGCTCAATCAAAACCGACGGTACTTACCTTCTGACTTTTAATTAAAACGTTACCCAGAGCGCCACTCGTTTTTAAGGGATGAACAACCCTCGTGACCCAAAACGAGAAACATCACGAGAGCTCGACCAGAAATGTAGTGGGTTAGCTGCAGGCTGCCTCTTCGCCGTCGCTCACCAAGCTCCCTCCAAGCCGGCTGGTACAGAACGCAGGGTGGCCGTGAAACAAATGGCTTACCTTAAATTGGTCACCCTCCTAGAAGATCAACACAAAAAACTGACACTAGCCCAAGTCTTAGGGCTTGCTTATCAAAAGCGACATGTTTTGGCTTTACAATAAAATACACACGGCCTTTGCCAATGGAGGGTTGAAGACCCAAAAACGGATTTCTCAGATACTACTAATAAAATAGACTGACTATGACAAGATTAGTGCTTAATGGTTTGAACACATACAAGAAATTTTCAAGTTTATCTTACAAGTGATACACCCTACCTGATTAATAAGGGGATCCCGGCAAAGTTATCTTAATAGCTAATTAGTCATGCAAATAAAACATAGTGGTACACACAACAAACAACGATAGGGATGACCCCCAGTAAAATCAATTTATCAATAAGGCGACGCCATAAATTACCAGCACGAAGGTCCATGCACGCGAGATCCGGCGCACACCCGATATATCTTTGCGGCACTCTCGTGATATAGTTAACACATAAAACAAATTACAAAGGTGAATCCTACCTGAGCCGGAACATGTGCTGTTTCGGGGATGGCAGGTGACAGAGCCGGACCTGAAAAGGCTTGGCAGCGGCTAGCAGCAATTACAGCACTCACAGCTTTGAAAGGGGTGTTGAGGGTTTTGCCGGAACCAGGCGGTGACTGCAGAAGGCCTATGAAGACGAAGGTTGCTTCCGGCAGCGAGCGTAAAACTCCAAATAAGGCACGACGGACGACAGGATTTGCAAAATGCAGAACTTTCTCACTCAACCGAGAAATCACTACGGCGTTACGAGGGCATCTTCAACCGAATGTGCAACGAGTGCAATTAACTTCTCCCCAGAAGTAACAAAACTAAAGAAGACGCATCGCCTGAAATTCCGCCGACCTAGGTCATTACACACATGCTCGCCATACGGGCTTTTTTAAGCTATATCGGGTTTGCCACTGTCAGAGCTAGGGCAGAACTGCCTTAAAAACTTAATTGCCGCGTGAAGACCACAAAATTTGTTAACAAACGACATTACAAATCTTCGAACGAAAGAGGTCCCCGACCACGATCACGTAGTCGTGGTCGGGGCACTAAAATCACACACGTCTGTACTGGTTCACAACTTGATGCTAATTAATTCAGAAACTCGCGGGTACAAACGATGGTCACCCCCGCGCAGAATAATCTTATTCCTGCAGAACAAAGAACTTGCCAGCCTTGCAAAGAAACAAGGAACAAAGAGCACGGACGATTCTAGAACCTTCGACAGCCAAATCGGCGCTTTCAGCGAGCGAGGGACGCAATTCAAGAAGCTAAGAAAAGGTGTTGTTTTACAATCTAATTTCAAGGAAAGAAACTTCACGTTGGCCTTGTGCAAGCAATCGGTTCCTGCATACCAAAGAAAACAAATGCGAAGCGCGGGCAGTTCAATACTTGCTTAACTAAATTCCAGGGTGACAGGGCCGTATTAAAAATTATTGAAGCGGAATCAAATTAAAATTACCTCAGGTAGAACGAACGAGGTCGAAATAAAATTAAAGTCCCATTACAATGTATTATTTCTATATTGCTAGTAAAGTCTGGGAACGGGCGAAAACATTATGGCGCCGACATAGTCTCACTCTAAGTACTACACGTCTCGTGCGCATGCCTGAGAATTCGAAGCCGGCTTTGGAAGCGAATTTTAAACTTGACCCCCTCGCTGGACGACGCTTGCGCACAGCTCACCAAGTACGTAGAAGAGTTTTGGTTGTATGTCTCACTTACGTTGTAACCTCTCCACTTACAGGCTCTAGCAATATAGAAGTAATACATATATGGGTGTACCTAATATTTTTTAGTTTGGTTTGCATTGTTGCAAATAAGTTAGTAAATAAAATTCGTCGTTTGTAACGACACTTTTTCAGCTAACGCAAAAGTTTTTTAGCGTTTTAAAATGCCAACATTTTGCGAAAAAAGAACGAAGTACAATGCAACCTGGAAAATAGAAAATGAATCATAGACCTCTCGGCTCAGCAGTTCAAAAGTAGGGGATGTATTCGCAGCACATTACACCTGGTGCAAAATTAAAATCTCTGAGAAAAATATGGAAAAGTCCGCTTTATTTAGCAATGAAAAAAGAAAAAACACCAACGATGTCTCGCAGCAGCTCCTAGTAATATTAAACCGTTTTTTAATATTTCAGCAGTTAATATCACAAACAGCGCTCAGTGTTGGAGTGAACCTACACACAATAATTTGGCTTCTGAAACTGCAGCACCCAAGGGAACATCCAACGTAAGAAACGTATTATCAACCTTATTCAATTGTATTTGGTTTGTGTCCATATTTTCAAGACATGCTCTTAAACAAGTAAGCAGTGCTATACACATTGTAATTAGAATCGACGAATCTCTGAACAAAATCTCCCAGAAGGAACAAATGGACGTTGTGGTAAGATTTTGGGATCAAGAGCCAAATACGGTAATAAGTATATATTTAAACTCGACATTTTTGAGTCACACACGAAGCAGCAATTTTTTACATTATTTTAAGCATTTCTTGGAATTATTAATCTAAAAAAAAATGTTGCAAGTGTCAAGGGGTGGCCCTAATGTGAATACAAAATTTTTAAAAGATCTTCAAACTGTACCCAGAGTACTAATAAATATAGGTAGCTGTGGTCTGCATACTTCGCACAATGCATTTAAAACAGATGTGAATGCTACATAATGGAGCATTATAGAGTTATTAAGAGCTTTGTACAGTTTATTTAAAAATGTGCCAGCGCGGCGGGATGATTTTATTAATTTTCAAATTCTAATTTATATCCAAAGAACTTCTGTGCCAGCAGATGGTTGGAAAATATTGGTGTGGCACAACATTCTATTAAAATAACTCCAGCATTAACAACATATCTTAAAGGTATGCAGTCTGAGAAAATTAAAGTAACTTCTGCAAGTTACTTAATTGTTCAACGTGCAGTTTCAGATCCGTTATTAAAACCCAAATTAGAATTTTTCATATTCTTGGCTATTGAAATGGAAGAATTTCTACGTGATTTTCAATCAGATAAAACATTGTCGCCTTATCTGTGGGATAGCTTGGGACAAGTGTTAAAAAATTTAATGTCCAAGATTATAAAGCACTCTATTCTTGAAAAAGCTGAGATAGTAAGACAATTGTTGAAAATAGACATCTCAAACAAAGAAAACATAATAATCGCAAGCAAGATTGAGTTACGATTTGGCATAAAAAAGGCTCTTGGAGATTATAAAGTGAAGGAAATAGATATTGAGGGATTTAAAAATGATCGTTATACCGAAGTTATAAAAAAAATATTAGAAAAATCCCCTCTGTTGTATAGGTTTACACAAGGCATTTCATGTCTATCACCAACAGCAATACTAAATTGGTCTAGAGTGGGCATTATACGATGTATGTATTTTACCTTGCGGTGTAGAGGCTAATGCTTCAATATTTTAAGTTAACAAATTTTTAGTTAAAACAATTTTAGTTAGTAAGTCAGTACCACTCCAATTTAAGATGTGCATCCATATTGAGATGGTAGAACCCTATAATTTATGTGTTTATGATCTGTTAATAATTTAATAAGGGTACCACCCAAAATATTTTTCGTGTATTCTTATTATCAAATCTCAGGTTGATTAAAAGCTACTTGTAAATTGATAGCTGAAATAAATAGTTGTATACCCTTTATAATCTCTTATTTATCTGCAACTAATCAAATAAAACGCTAGCTCAAAATTTCGGTAAAGCACAGACTCATCACTCGGTTAGGTTCCCCTTTGAATACATTATTTATTAAAAATTATTCAAGTACGGATCTGTTCTCCGCATTAGCTCAAACGCGCTATTGCAAAACTGAAATTAGCTCAAATGTTAACCAAGATGGTTGCCGTTTACAAGTTGCGTTTAATTGAATGATAAATACTGTGAAATCGGTCAACGTGTTATCGGTAATTGTTTGAATTTTGACTGTTTTCCCGGCATTAATTTGTCTTCTGTTTTAGCACTTGCGGGAACGCTATTTCAACTGTTTTGGGAAGGCGTCCTTTGACTCGCATAACCTCACAATCGGATTCTATTTGCTATTTGAACAACAATTATTCCTCTGGAGCCGTAGGAATTACTTGAATATTGCTCGGTACTATCGCCTTTATGCTGCACGTAGCTTTCCAAGGTCTAACAGCGCTTATTTTAGTGAATTTGGGTACCTGGTTTTGGTCCGATTGCCTCGCTCGCAGGAAACGACGCCGTTGCTGTGGGGGAGCTGCTGTAGGTCCCCTGGTGATGAGATCTCTGGAATGCGGCCTAACGGAGCTGCTCGTTGCCCTGGGATGCTAACCTGGTCGCCCCAACGGTTGTACTCTAGCAGGCAGACTTCGAGACTTCAGTTGGATCGTAGCCGATTTGGTATCGGAAGGCACCTCTCGTGGACTTGGAATTTTTGGTGATGGATTTTTATGCAAATATTACCACACGTACTCTGAATTGCACTGATTAAAACGACGTAGTTTTTATAATAAAATATTAACATTTATTGCACAAAATTCAATTTTAAAGGAGAGCACATTTACCACATCAATCAGCATTAATTAATTCATTTGTCAACCTCCATTAATTTTTTTATAAACAAAAGCTAGTTACTTTCAAATAAATTGCGGATAATAACAAGGTTCAAAACATTAACTTTTAACAATAATTCTACTTAAAATTACGATTTTGTACACTAATACTATATCTAAAATAATTATTTACATTTATATTAAATTAGCGTGTCTATTTTTCACTGCACGTCTTTTTAATTAGCGTTTTAAAAGTTCACATGTCACTGCACGGACTAAAGTATTTAATTCGCGCATCTCCTGCATTGGGTTTCATTTGAATTTTCTGTTTGATTTTCGTTCACAATTTTAAATTCATATGTGTTTTCTTTTCTGCAAATCCTATAATCCTTGCCTTTGATTCTTACGGTTTCTTTCAAATGCTTTAATGCCTTCTTTCTTATATGCCCGTTGCATGTTCTTAAGCTTATTTATGCTTCAATCACCTTTCTTATAAAACCCTGCCTGGATTTCACCATTAAAATATGCCTGAGTTCTACGCTTCATTCCCTTGTGTTCGCCATCCATCTTGTAATTATTAAATTTTCATCCGGCTTGGCCTATACATTTAGCACAAACCTAATTAACTAACCGAACTTACATCCAATTTGGCTCCCTATGCGAAATGAGCTTTGCTTACTGCGTTTATTAATTATTATTCTGCAATTACTGGCATCTCATTACAACTGTATTCATTTTTTGGCAAATTGAAATTTTAGCTTTGCAGTTATATAAGATATCTCACTTTGAGCTTTCATGAAATGTTCATTAATTTGGCAATGCTAACAGAGTTGATCTATATGGCTTAAAACCATAGCAATATATCTTCTTCATATTGGTTTTTTACATTTAGGACATGGTATTTTTTCATTATTTGTAAAACATTTTGCCCAGCACTCCTTACATATCGCTTCATGTGCGTCATTAAGTTTATTATTACAAAAATCATTCTCAATAGTCTTTTCAGTTTTACATTTTGTACAAACCTTGGTATAACACTCTTTACATATAGTTTGCTTACCACATTTAAATTTTCTAGTTTGATAATAATTATCATTAGTTTTTTCAATATTACATTTACTACAAATAATTGAAACTTATATTTCTCTTTGTGCAGATATTTTAGTATAACTCCAACATTCTTTACAAGTTGCATGATGCCTATTTGAATGATTCTTATTCCTATAATAATTTTCTAAAGTCTTTTCAGTTTTACATTTTCTACAAACCTTAGATTGATTATCCATTTATTTATAAAACAATTTCTTAATGATTTGGAAACCCATTTGTCTATTCACAACTCCGATACACCTTGATTATTCAATTGTAGTGATTGTCTACATATTAGACAATTATAATTATTCATATCTATCCATCTACCTAAAAATTTTTTACAAAATATGATTACATCTTGTTTTAACTAGTTGGTTATACTTGATTATATAAATGGGACAATCATCATTGAATTCTTCATTAATTAATACGTATGGTTTAAATATTTCATCAAAAATGTTTTTCAATATGTTTTTGTTGCGTTTTAATTCATATAAAACTATTCTGTTCTCAAATTCCCTTAAAAAATTTAGGGGCAATTTTTTATACCTTGATATATTATCCCAATTCACTCTATTTTGAAATTCTCGAATAAAGTTTTCTGATCATTTTTGATCAATTGAAATTGCATACCAATATACTCTTGTCTTGAAATTTTCTAATAAAATATTCAGATAATTTTTGTTCCCATGAAATTCCTAACTTTGTCCTGAAATTCTCTAATAAAGTTTTCTGATCATTTTTGATCAATTGAAATTGCATACCAATATACTTTTGTCTTGAAATTCTCTAATAAAATTTTCAGATAATTTTTGTTCCCATGAAATTCCTAACTTTGTCCTGAAATTCTCTAATAAAGTTTTCTGATAAGTTATGATGGTGTGAAATATTTTCCCAATGAACTCTATCTTGAAATTCTCTTATAATTTCTTCTGACAATTTTTGATATTTTGAAAAATATTTCCAATCAACTTTATCCCAAAATTCTCTAACAAATGAATCAGAAAGTTTTTGTTTACATGAAACATTTATCCAATCAACTTTATCCTGAAACTCTTTAATAAAATTTTCAGATAATTTAAGTTTGTATGAAATTCTCTCCCAATTAAGTTTTTGTCGTTTTCTAATTTCATTAACAACATATGGTGTAATATTAGTATTATTAAAACGAATAATTAGTTGTGATACACTAAGAGCACTTACTAGTTCTCTTATTGCAGCTTCCATTTAATAATAAAAAAAATTGTTAAGGATTTTGAAGTAAAAAAATACAAATTTGTGTTATAAATTAAGCTATGTACTTTTTGAGGCTTTCGCGGTTACTCGAATTATTCTCCTTAACATATAATTTCGGCTTAGACCGCGTAGTATTTGTATATGAACACCCAGCATTTTCTGGCTTAATGTGCCTTGCACCTTGCGAAGTCGAGCAAAACCCGCAAGATGGCCATGCTCTTTAGTGGCTCGTGTTGTTTGAGTATCTTGAGAACGAGGATACTTAGGCAGATTTGGCCGTTTTGCTGTTTGTGCATCTGTTATCCAATTATTTCAGGCTTAACCTGTATATTTTTATTTGAATTATAAATCCTTTACATTTCGAATTCTTAAATTTTCCAAACCAGCGCATTTTGTACCTGGTTCGAGTTCTTTCTTTCGCGCGATGAACTCTCGACCCGCGCTATTTCTTATCAGAGTGCGAGCCTTCCTTTGGGAACGAATTTTTCGTCCGAGCACTTGCTGTTCTCGCCTCGGTCCGCCGTGTTTGGCGTGGCTGAGGTTTGATTTTAATTAAGTCAAATTACGTGCGCTCAACCGATTTCTATGCGCTTTGTGTTCCTAAAGGCTGATACGATGGCGCTTTTCTGTTTTGTTATTCCCATAGTAATTACATTTTTTCTTCTTAGCTCTTAATTACATTTTTTCTTCTTAGCTCTTAATTACCAGTTTCAACCACGAGTTTATCTCGGAGGCCAAGGCCCTAGCCTTATCGCATTTTCGACACCTGCTGGGTTCGGCGTATTTGCTGCCTTTTGAGAATGCTTCCGCAGCAATTTTCGGCGCATCCACGGCGATTTCAACAATGGTTGTAGCCGTTCATGTCCAGCTTATGTTTCGAGGTTAGTTAGTGCTACTCCGGGATTAAATATCAACTTATCTTCAATACCTGGATTTTACCTTTATACATTTTAAACCCGTAATTATTTGGAATTTAAATTCACACGTTCCGCAATTATTAACATGTAATGTTCAATTTCATACATGCTCTTGCTTTTTACATTTGAATTTTTATGCTTATAGTTAATTATGCTCAGTATTTAAAGCTGCTTTTGATGTGTATTGACCCTCTGTAAAAGGTAGTTACGCTTTTTTATTTTCAATAGTTTAAACAGAAGGATTTATTAAATGACTGATAAGCTTATCTCACGAATGATTTGTTGTTAAAGTTATTAAAATAACCCGAAAGGGGTTTTTAATTTTATGCGTGTCGCAACCTTCAGTTTACGTACACAACTTTGTTATCACATTATTTGCATTTTAACTATCCTGATTATATACTACTGACACTTCAAGACTTTTTATTATTTACTAATTAAACGCTAGTCACTTGCAGTTTATTTCCTCTTATTATTTGAAATCGTTTGATTTCTGGCGCCCATTTCCTTTTCCTTTTTTGAAGACATTCCACGGTACACAGCTGATGATTTGAACCTACAATCCGAGGCCGCCGAAATTTGAGTTAGCTAGGGCCATCGCGGTGAGTAAAGAGTTTTCAGAGCTGCCGTGGTGTATAAACTGTAGGGGGGTTGATCTGCGATTTTTACTACCATTGCTTAATTTTATTAATTAATCGCAGGTCGGCTTCTTTATTGTTTCACTGGCGCCCAACGTGGGGCGCCCATTTCATTTTCCTTTTTTGAAGACATTCCAGGGTACACAGCTGATGATTTGAACCTACGATCCAAGGCCGCCGAAATTTGAGTTAGCTAGGGCCATCGTGGTGAGTAAAGAGTTTTCAGAGCTGCCGTGGTGTATAAACTGTAGGGGGGTTGATCTACGATTTTTGCTACCATTGCTTAATTTTATTAATTAATCGCAGGTCGGCTTCTTTATTGTTTCATATTCACTAACGTTTCGCAAGACCTTGCAGCTTGCATCATCAGAGTGAAAGTTGCACTGAGAACCGAAGGTCGGTGTGGAGCTATTTATAGTCCTCTGTGCCAGGCGCGCGGAGTGGCGTAACGCTGGTTGGTCATCCGAGTGCAACGTAATCCGTGGGGCGTGGCCGTATGACGCAGAGTGGTTGTAATGCTTTAGATCGTGTTCGTGTATCACAGGGGTCCACGTTTTACTAAGCTTAAAGTCATCTTCCCTGTTGATATTATTTGGATGTTTTTCTATTTCTATGGCTTCACGTATCACTCGCGGGACGTAATGAGGTATTCTGGCAAGTACTCTGGCATGCTCAAATTCCAGAGTGTGCCCATTTGTAAATGTATGCTCAGCTACGGCTGATTTTGTGATGCGTTTGTGTTTGCAATCCTTTGTATTCTTGGAGACTTAGATCAACGGAACGACCAGTCTGTCCAATGTAACTCGAGCCGCAAGAACAAGGAATGCGATATACGCCAGCGATTTTTAAACTTGGAATCTTGTCTTTTACCGATCTGAAGCCGTTACCCAAAGTTTCCTTGCTCGTGAACACAGTTTTGATGTTGCATCGTTGCAGGACACGTCCTATCTTATCAGTCGAGCCTTTAACGTAAGGTAGAAATGCTAAGCCTTCCAGAGGTGGAGATTCTTCTTTAGCCTTTTTTGTCATAGTCTTGTCTAGAGCTTTTCGTATGGCGGTAGTTGTGTATCCGTTCCTTTGTAAAGAGTCAAACAGATGTAACTTTTCTCTCTCTAGATCTTCCTCGTCTGAGATACGAACGGCTCTTGTCGCCAGTCTGGAGAACTGTTGCTTTTTGCATTGGATGATGGTGTGAGTCAGCATTTAGATATCTGTCCGTGTGTGTTTTCTTTCTATAGACTGCATGTCCTATACTGCCATCTGATTTACGTTTCACCAGGACGTCTAGAAACGGAATACTGCAATTTTCCTCTACTCTACTTGCCGAATCATTAGAGAATTCAACTTGAATAGCTACACCAGATTTTTATCTTTAAATTTCAACGATCAACATGGTGACTGGTGTTGAATCACTAATTATAATTTTCTTAGTACTTATAAAAAAGTGTACATCTTAGACCAGCTTTTTTGGTTTCATAATTTTAAACAAATTGACCCATTTTCATACCAACTTTCCAAAGGAAAGAAAATTTTTCTTACTCCATCTATCAAGATTTTTTTGAATTCAAAACTACTTCAAATACGTTTTTAAAAATCTGGCCCAGAACAATTTGTTTTTGAGGTACCTTACAAATTCAACGGATGGAAATGTTAAAATTGATGAATTTTTTCTAAAATTTGACGTTTCAAAAAAATCTGTTCCAGACAAATTAGCTGTTTTTAGGGTGGTTTTGTTAAAAAAGCTCGTTTTTTTCGAAAGTTGGTATGAAAATGGGTCAATTTGTTTAAAATAATGTAACAAAAAAATCTGGTCTAGGGACGTACACTTTTATAACTACTCTGATCAATGCGGGGCAATACAAGAAATTTCCCACAGATCCAACACCAAAGATCGAACGGAAATATAGCAGACGCTGTATAAACACAAAGAGTTCTCAGACTTTCAGAGGAGGGAAACTTACTCCGCATTACAGCAAATTGCCTCACCTACACGGTCTACCCAAGATTCATAAGGAGCGAATACCTCTAAGACTGATAGTTGGTTCCATAAATTCCTGTTAACGATAATATCCCCACTAGCGGCCAAAACAACATCCGTGTCAGGACATTTTAAAATTCGTTGGTTGTGAGACCATTTCGAGTATTTTCGGTTCAAAGATTACGACTTAGCTTGTATATAAGTTTTACAGTCATATTTCTACGTGTTTTAGTGCGCCAATTTGTGTGCCAGCATCTGTAACGGCCGCTGTAATTTTCTCGTTCATATTTACTTTTGTTGGCTGAATTGGAATTTTGAGATTTCGCACACAACCTTGTTCTAACGGTGGGATTTTTTCCTCGCTTCGTGATTGGTCACGGGCGCTCAGGCGATGCGGTTAACAGACTCCCCCTGCACGCCGCGATCCTGACACGTTTGACGGCTGAGCGTTGGTTATGGGACAGGCAGGCAGTCACCGGCCGCTACTGAAGGCAGTTGATATAGCGTGATTATTGCCACACTGCTCTTCGCGCGCGGAGGCGGCCGGTGTGTAGATGCTGATACAGCGGTGAATTGTTTTTCCGAGAGTTCGTCACGAGCCGTCTTGATGTCAAGTAGTGTTTGTTTGGGTTTGTGAGAGCTCGGTTCATTGAATGACCGCCTTTTTTCAAGTGTCCGAGGGCCGTATGGGCCATCTTTCCAATACGTTGGGATTCAGTCTGCAGAACATGCTAATATTTTGGTCTTGACCGTTTATCGTTGTTCTTCCGTGAGGAATTCGCATCAGTTCCTGCCAATGAAGGGAATATTCGGACCGCACGACACCCAAGCCTATGACTGAAGTGCGCTCGCTGCAGTGGCGGGCTCCTCGACAGTCGCGACGCACGCCAGGCAACACCAACCAATAAGGTGTGTGTAGCTTGTAAACTAATAAACTCTTAAGTCTGAATCTCGTGGCGCCCATTTATTTGTCAACACCCTATATAAACCGTCACGCTTGCCCCGTGGTGTACCGTTTCTTGGACCACGCCCATCTCCCTGAGCGTATCAACCCGTGGTCTTTAGCCTATTTTGTGAGTTTCCAGGGTAAGTGTTGGCATTTCCCGGACATGTTAAAGCAGGTGGCACTCCCACATCTTTGAGTGTCGTTAAAATCATTTGATACCGTAACATCCGCAGTGAAAAATACCGAACACTTTGTAGACAAGATCAGACAAACTCACATAGCTCAGAATGGTGAGCTTTGACATAGTAAGCCTCTTCACAAATGTGCCGACAGATGACACACTAGCAATCATCAGAAACAAACTGGAATTGGATGACACACTTGCCGAACGCACAGATCTACAGGTAGATACAATAATGGAGCTGTTAACGATATGCATTAAGACCACATACTTCCAAGCAGACGAGCAGTTCTATCAACAAGAGTTCGGAGTGGCCATGGGATTTCCACTATCTCCAGCAGTCAGTAGCATCTACATGGAAGACTTTGAACAACAAGTTATATCTTAATATGAGAACAAGCCTAGTCTGTGGCTGCGATACGTAGATGATACGTTAGTAATATGGCCCCATGGAAGACAGACACTGAACGGTTCCTGGAACATCTCAATAATCAAGCTCGATCAAATAAGTTCACGATGGAAATAGAATTGGAAGACAAACTCCCATTCCTAGACATACTAGTACAGACGAATGGTGACACGATACAAATAAAGGTATATCAAAAACCAACTCATACAGTGAGATACATACTTACACTATGATTCATTCTAACCACCACAATAGCGTGAAACGTGGCATCGCGAGATGCTTATATAGCCGAGGCAAGACCATATACTCAAAGGAAGAAGACCTTAAACGACAAATTGAGATAATCACAGAAATACTGCAAGCTAATGGCAACCCAAAAAGAATTCTAAACCAAACATTAGAAAGAATGGACAGAAATAACACACCGGCAGAGAATGAGAAAACAGAGCCGACATATGCCGTAATACCATATATCCGAGGAGTTTCCAACAAACTGAGAAGAATCGGAAACAAATTCAACATAAGAACTGCCTTGAAGTCAACAACAACTCTGAGGGGCATGATGACGCATACCAAGCCTCAGAACGAAGATCAGAGTTCAAAGAACTGTATCTACAGCAACCCGTGCGAGTGCGGAAAACAATACATAGGGGAAACACAACGACCCCTAAGAAGGAGATCGGAACACCAGTAGATTAGAGCGTTTATTTTACTAGTTAACATTGGAATGATTACTTGTCAAAAAGACAACTAAAAGTTATTCTAATGTATACAACTGAAGAAAAGATACAACACAAAAGTTGTACCGAAGTATCTACTTTTTAGTTGCATACCTAATTTCCGGTAACAAAATTAAAGTTTCTTATTATCAAGTATCTAATTTAATTTCGTATGTTAACTCTTAAAATAAACGCTCTAATTTATTGGTCTCATTTATAACCATGGAAGTGACCTGTATGATTAAATGCTGGCATAGAAACCAAACTGCTATGTTAACCATTAAAATCAATTTACTGTATAATTTCTGAAACTTCTTTATGTTGCTTCAATAATCATGCTATTTTTCTGTGTATTTGTGGCGAAATACCCAGAAAAATAGCATGAACATGTATAAAAGTTTATAACTAAAATATATGGTCACACTGGTGGCCTAGTGGTAAGTGACAGACTCGTAATCACAGCGATCAGTGGTCCCTAGTTCAAAATAAGACATGGGTTTATTAACATTTTTTGCTTTTTGTAGCATCCTACACCACACCATTAAGTTTGGACCATACCTTTTGAATCACCCTGTATATGTTGGTTTTATGACTTATGGCCGTTTGCACCACTTCTACTTAAATTTTAAGTCTCACTTAGAATAGCAACTGTCACTTTTTTCATTGCACCACTATTTTAAGGAAAACTTAATGCCTTAAGTTTTACTTAAAATTAAGCCGAAGTTTTCATTGGCTTAAACTGAAACTTAACCTTTAAGTATAAGCAACAAGAAATACATGACAGATCTTCGCATCTTGCAATATCCTAATAAATTGTCAAATAATAATAGTTGTATAACAAAGCCATGGAAGATGACAATTATTAATGATGATTTAGAAGTTTTTGAAATTCTTGAACATGGTTTTCCAAGACAAATTTATCAAAGAAGTTCTTATTTTCACACTTTGGATGAACTGTCGTTTTTTAAAAGGTTTCGGTTAACAAAAGCGACTTGTACAGAGGTTTTACACCATATTGAACATCGATTAGAGTTTGCGTATGATACGTAAGTAGAATAAGTTTAAGTAAAACCTGCAAACTAAGCTTCCTTACAGTTTTTCAACATTTGTCATTTTGTAGGAATAATTCTGTATCTCCTATCAATCAACTTTTGATTGCTTTGCGCTATTATGCAACAGGCAACCATTTATTATCTGTAGGCGACTTTGGTGGTGTACATGTGTCTACTGCGTGTAGAATTGTCAAAAGAGTTTCTGAAGCAATAGCAGATCTGACTCCCCAATACATTAAAATGGCTACTACAGATGATGAAATCATGCAAACGCAAAGAGACTGCTTTGATATTGCTGCCTTTCCCAGAGTATTAGGGGCAATAGACGGAACGCACATTAAAATTCAGTCACCCGGAGGAGAAGATCCTGAAGTATTTCGTAATAGAAAAGGCTATTTTTCTATTAATGTGCAGGCAGTGGGAAATGCAAAACTAAAATTTTTAAACTTAGTTGCTCGTTGGCCAGGATCCGCACATGATGTCACAATTTTCAACAATTCTAATTTAAGAAGGGAATTTGAAAATGGAGTTTATCAAAACGCATTGCTTCTTGGAGACAGTGGTTACAATATTCGTCCATATCTTCTTACGCCTTTATTAAATCCTACAACACGTCCTGAACAATTGTATAATGAATCTCATATACGTACAAGAAATACAATTGAAAGATTGTTTGGCATATGGAAAAGACGTTTTCCAGTAATGGCGTATGGATGTCGTCTGAATTTACAAAATACTTTAACAGTAATTGTAGCGACAGCCGTCTTGCATAATATAGCAAGAGATATGAATGAAGAAGAACCCCCTTACCCAGAAGATTTATTAAACCAACATGAAATGGACAATTTAATTGAAAATGGTCAAATCCCACAAGTACCATTGGCCAATGATGGTGGTCGGGGTGTTTATATCAGAAACACTTTTATTAATCACTATTTTAATAACTTATAGTTTCCTAATACTACTATAATAATTGAAAACTAATTTTGTAAACCTTAATTTTAATTATGTGAAAAATACTATTAAACTTATTCTAACGATTTTATATTTTTTAATTGCGCTTCCTTTATTTCTATATCTAACTGAAGACTTTGTAATCTTAATCGTCTTTCTCTAATATTGTCCTCTCTCTCTTCCTTCTGGATTTGCAACTGCAGCTCAGCTAATTCAGTTTTAATTTTCGCCAAATTGGAATATTGTTCTGAGAGTTTAGATGTATTTTGCGTTGCTACAATTGGACGTCTTCGTTCTTTCCAATTTGAATTGCTGGTATTTCTTTTTACCGTTTTCAATTTCTTATGCATTGGAGACTTCAAATTAGAAGCCTTATAATTTCCCCAATCTTGAGTTGTTCGAGCTTCTTTTTGGGGTTCCTAAAAACAAGAAATGAATAGCTTTATTATGTACCCTGTTGGCTGGCAGTATATGTAATTAATTATTGATTAATGAGTAAATGTGTAGGTATAAAACAACTTTTAAAATTAAAATCACATTAATTTACAAAAACCAATAAGTACCGACCTGAACTTGTAACATATCGTCTGTTTCCTCCTCTGCAAAAAGTATGTCTTGCTCGTCAATCTCAAATGGTTCACTTTCCACCACTGAAATAGTATTTACGGCAGGTTCTAAAGATTGTCCATCACAATCAAATTTATTTTGCAGACCATATACAGTTTTACTATTCATTACAGACAACACTAGTTCCTGATTATCATCATGGATAGTCTTTTCCTTTTTCCCTCCTCCAGTTTTCTTTATAATTCCCTTTTCATCTGCCACATCTTTCCGAACTTGTTTCTTCTTATTTTCATAGGCTTTTCGCAATGATTCTGGAGTCCGATATACGCCTTTGGGCGAACAAGAATGAAATATTTTCGCAATATTTTTCCAGGCATCCTCTTTGTTCCTCCATGTGAGAGCATCCGTTTTTTTATTTTCAATTATGTGTTTAAACTGTGTAATTATATTTAATAAAACATTTACTTCCTCTTCAGAGTAATTAGGGCTTCTAATCCGTTTTTTATGTTCAATACTAAAATACAAAGCAAAAGGCTTTTTTTATTTCCACAAATATCACAGAAAAATTGGTTGCTTTCTTACCTGTTATTCGTATTATCTGCCATAGGTAATCCTTATAAGGCCTTTTTAAAAAGAAACTGTCTAACAAACTACCACACACTTTTACTAACAACAAAGATCTTACGCATATAAAAATATTTAGGTACTTTGACTGACATGATTAGAATGACATTTGAACGTATTTTAATAAAATCAAGGTAACTCGATTTTGGAAAATTGCCGACGGTTGCCTTGTTGTCAAATATTTCCTTCACTTAATTATGACTTTCCTAAGTGCAAAGTGGTGCTATGGAAATAGTATTTATGTAATACTTAATTTTAAGTAACACTTTGTAAAGTGGAAGTTTGGGTTGAAGTGGTGCAAACGGCCATTAGTGTTTTTCCCGCTGTCGAACATGTAAGACAATGATACATGATACAACCTTAGTAACAAAACGTGTAAGTCGGCGATTATATTTGTTTGCTGCTTTCCCTTGACAACGGAACTTAATATTATTATTAAGTTCCTAGGATAATAAAATTAACAACGTAAGATGCAGACTTAAACGTTTTGTTTATAATTGCAAGTGTTTAAGTGACACTCACAGGAAACACGACTAACGAAAATTAATCCTGGTGACAGGTGACAAACCAAACGATTTTTTTTTAAATGTAGGAGTTTCGTTAAGCAGCGGGAAAAATATAATAAGATAACTCGGAATGTATCGCCTATTAACATTTTCTGCAGGCAACAAGCCGCGACTTCGTCTTGGCTTGTACTTGCCCACCTCAAATGTTAATAGGTCCTTACATTCTTTTAAATAGCTATTATTGCATATTGTATTTAGTTATTTATTTTTTAGTTTTGTAGTCGTAACGTTGACGTATACATGACAGTCTTCATTTGAATATTAGAAGTGTGGAACGACAAAAGCTAAATAAATAAATCATGATTGCTAACCTTTTCGGAACATCCAGTTTCATCAACACAGTCTGGATATGGGCAATTGACATATCCGTCATTAAAAAATTCTTTGTAAATGCAGTGCTCTCCATGTTTATCGCTACAAGGTAGATCACCTTCTGTACTACCAGAGCAATCTGAAAAACTACATTGAAGAAAAAGTTAAAAAGCATACCTACAGTTTTCACTTACATCTAAAGGCTGTAAAAACTATTTCCAATTCCATCTTTTCCTCAGACCTCAATGCTTCTCGCGCAATGTATATACTGACATCTAGTCGCCCAGTCGGGTCCACAAAGGAATTCATGGTAGGCGCCAAGTTAGTAGGTGAAAATATCTGGTCCGTCCCTAATGCAGCATTCAAGAGCCCACAGTACCTTTTGCTGGCCGAGCCATCATGCCGTTTGTATTGCACATAGTCTAGGCATTCGTCCGTCGATTCATTCTTTCGAAATACAATTTTCTGTATTACAGCAAAGATCCCATTGGTATTAGTTGTGGTATCTATTTGAAATTTGCAAACAAAGTTCTTTTCCCATGCCCACGAATGGTCCTGCAGCCTCCCTAGCGAAACTACTATAGCTGAAGACGATTCTGATCCTAATTTTATCTTACGTTTAGTTATTGGAGAACATAGTCTGTGGTCGTCAGCGGACACTAAAAGCAAATATTTTGTGCACATTTTTTAAAACTGAAGTTGGCACTTACTCATTTTGTATGTTGTTGAAAATTCTATTAAAAGTGATAATATCAATAAAATTTTATAATACCGAAGGTAATCCTGCATTTTAGGGCCCTCAATTTGAACCACAAAACAATAATGTGAACTACCGTTCAGTGTTGCCAACTATAGATACTTTCAATGCACTAAATAGAACGTAAGAATTCACCAGAACCATATACAGGCTGTTTCCTAAAAAACGCCGCAACCCATAACTCCGTTGTTTTTAATTTTAGACCCAACAAACGATATATATTCTTAAATGGCAAGACAAGAGCTACCTTTTGACATCGCCCGTTCGTAAATATCTTTCAACTGTTTTGAGCAACAATGTTCAACTTTTTTATTTTAAATGGAACACCCTGTATATATTTACATATTTGGATTTAGGATAAAATTCTACATGCAGTAGTATGCTTTATTTGTTTTTTGGACCCTTAGAAATGTTTAAAATATTTTTTTAATATTGCATGTAGACAGTCGTACAGTACCATAAAATTTTCAAGTGTGCAGTGGAAAACAATCAGAATGTAAATATTTTATTGGAAACAAATTTAAACAAAACTACAAAACGTATCTACAAGTATTGCTCAAACTGACCGCCACCTTGTTGAACACACAACTGACATCTTCTAGTTACTCCATTGGTCGCATTCAATATCAAATTGGGAGGTATTTCGCGACAAACATTGATAATCCTCTGCCTCAGAATTTCTTCGTTTTCTGGACGTGTTAGATAAAATATTTCAACATTCTGATTGTTTTCCACGGCACACTTGAAAATTTTATGGTACTGTACGACTGTCTACATGCAATATTAAAATAATATTTTAAAAATTTCTAAGAGTCCAAAAAACAAATAAAGCATACTACTGCATGCAGAATTTCATCCTGAATCCAAATATGTAAAAATATACAGGGTGTTCCATTTCAAATAAAAAAGTTGAACATCGTTGCTCAAAACAGTTGAAAGATATTTACGAACTTTTCTTAATAACTTTTTGTCGTATTTGCCACATAAAAGGCACTTTACCTTACAGAAAAATGGGTTTTTTGAAAATTTCCAAGGCATACTTGATTTTTCATAACTGAAATTATGTTAGAAATCGCCTTTAACCAAGCAGGGCTAAACCCCAAAAAATGAAAATTTAAATCGAAAATTTTTTACCTTTCACAAGAGTCGTTTCACCTATCCGGAAACACACTGTATGTATAATCTGTTCACTAAACATAAAAACACAAAGTGGCCTTTGATTTCTAAAATTTTATGAGTGTACTCCCAAAATGCATCTTTTGTCTAGAAATGTACTTACAAAAAGTTACTAAAACAAATAGGTTAGGAGTGTGACATTTAATTGGTATCTGTCATAACTACTTTTAAGGACGTTAAACAAATACTGTGTTGGATACTATTTATGTAGAATTTTTTAATAGGTATTTTTATTGCATTTTATAAAAGTTCAGGCAAGAATTTCCAGAATAATATGTACTTTGACACTGAAATAATGACATTTATTGTCATTTTTAAATTCAAAGTCGCCTTTATGCAGGTGTAGAAACCTTTGCAAAACAAAATACAGAATCCCTAGCACAAAAATTTTACGTAAATGTCAACTTCAAAAAAAATTAATTGGCCTAGCGGCTGTTGGCTGAGTACCAAAGTAAATAAATAAATAAATAAATATTTTAGGCAAATTTCCTACCTTTACTGACCGGTGGTAGCTGTCGCAATGCTCGGAGATGACCCCGGTTGGTATCGCCTCTGGAACGGCTTTCTCTGGTGTTGATGCTGGCGGTTGCACTCCTGCAGTCCTGCCCGATGTGTAGCAGTGACGACCCCTGGCTCTGGACCCTTCTCTTGGCCGGAATTGGATATCGGAATCCCGAACTGAACTGCTGCCGAAGTCGTCGGAGATGCTCTTGGAGAAAATTTGATTTTTATGTTACGGAAACCTCCACAATCATTCCCACATGAACTTTGACACATGCACAACACAATAATATAATTTTCAGGTTTCAAAATGCTCATTTATTATATTAAAACTTTAGTTGAAGTGGAGGACAAATTTTACAATGCCAAGCTTAATAATTATTCTTTTGTTCTCTTTGTTTTCCGTTATTTAAAAAAACCAAATCTCGTTGCTATACTTACAATGCTAGCGGAAATAAGTTTTGATGAATTTTAGTACATATTAGAAATAAGTTTGAGTACATAATTTTACATTTTCAAATTTCTTACAAACTAAGATATTGTCTTTTTTTAATCTAAATTGTTGCTTTCCGCCACACACATACACGTTTTATTAATTGCTCTGCTTTTTACTAACGTTTAATGCACTGATTATTTATATAGTTCATTACGTCTTATTTGCTTCTGCCATGTCCTGCTGCTTGCTTTTCAAATTCCTTTTTCATGTCCTGCTGCCTGTTTTTCAAAATTGCTCTTTTGCAATGTATTGTTATTTTATTCCAGCTTTCTTTAACTTTTACGATTCCTCACCAATTTCACTGACTAGCTTAATTGAAATCTGTTATGTTTAAATACATCTAGCCATGTTTTGTAATTACTAGTTTTTGTTTTCTGACAGTATTTTATTCTGATTGTCAAATGTGAATTCTATTTTGAATAATTAATAAAAAACTACAAACCATAACTAATTAAAAGATTGTGAACATGTGAGATACAACAGTGGTGTCAGAAGTGGGATTAAGGAAGATGTCTGTCACACCCGAGATGCTCGAGTCCTTTGCGGGCATCTTTGCAAATGCTATTCAGCAAGCTATTACAGATGCAACGCAGGCAGCAATAGTCAACGCTGCTCAACCTACCCAACAAGCTCCTGCTACAAAAACACCATCATTTTCTATGAGTGAGTACAAAACGTCCGATTCAACTACGGTAGAGGATTATTTCAAACGCTTCGATTGGGCTCTTCAGTTAAGCAAAATTGCTGATACAGAACATCATCAATACGCTCGTGTATACATGGGACCAGAGTTGAACAATGCACTCAAGATCCTCGTTAGTCCACAAGCACCAGAGGAAAGTTCTTATGCTCACATCAAAGCCAAACTAATAAGCCATTTCGATCAAGTTAAAAACAAATACGCCGAAAGTATTAAATTCCGTCAGATTACCCAAGAGAAAGACGAAACTGTTGCCAATTTTGCTCTGCGTCTCAAGCAAGGTGCTGCGTAAGTACTGTGAGTATGGGGTATTTTTAGACCGAATGTTAATTGAACAAATGCTCCATGGGCTTGAATCACGTGATACTTGCGATGAAATTATTTCAAACAAACCAGAGACTTTCACTGCAGCGTACGAAATCGCACACTCCCTGGAGGCGACGCGTAACACGGCCGTGGCAGTAAAGACATCGGCTTCACTACTAGTTCCTGAGACTACAAATAAACTGGGCTATGCGCAACCCTATGTTAAAAGGGGACAGGTCAGCCGACGACAACGTCAGGAAGTAAACCAGCGAGAAACATCTAATTGCAATGACTGCGGTGGTCATCACCTTCGAAGACAGTGCAAGTTTCTAGATGCGGAATGCCACATATGTGGTAAAAGAGGCCACATTTCAAAAGTGTGCAGATCCAAGACTTTGCAAATCATGGAAACACTCACACCTACACCACCGCCAGTGGATACTGTCGATTACATACAATATTTACGGAAAGTAAACGAGGGAAAAGCTATGACACTTCTTGATCGAAAGATGATCTCGGTGCAGATTGATGGGCGAAACCTGGAGATGGAATTAGACACCGGCGCTCCATGTGGTATCATCAGCAAAAAAACTTTTGCGCAATATTAAGCCAAATTTTCAATTGCAGAAAACGGATAGACAATTTGCAAGTTACACACGACACAAAATCAGTTGTATCGGGCGCATACCTGTCAACGTCACCGTCGGAAAAACTTCCCGTAAGTTGAACCTCTACGTCGTCGAAGGTGACTTTGACACTCTCTTCGGCAGAGAATGGATTAATCAGTTTACCCACGAAATTAATTTCGTCGCACTCTTCTCCTCATCAAATCAGGTCAATCTACTGACAACAGCAACTCCAAATCTGACCTTCGGGCAACAAGAACATCTTAACCAACTCCTCTTGCGGTACGAAGACGTGTTTGGCGAGATTGCAGGTAAACTCACCGGCCCACCTGCTACATTACATCTAAAACCAGGCGCAGCACCCGTCTTTGCAAAGGCCAGGGAAATTCATCTGGCCCTGCGAGACGTTTGCGCTAAAGAAATTGATGCTAAAATCGCGTCGGGTTTTTATAAACGGGTAGATTACTCTGAATGGGCATCAACCACCCATATCGTGGCAAAGAAAAATGGGAAAATTCGAATAACCGGAAACTACAAGCCAACACTTAACCCAAGAATAATCATCGATGAACACCCTATTCCGAGAGCTGAGCACCTATTCAACCAAATGAAGGGTGCCACAATTTTTTGTCATCTCGACATTAGGGACGCTTACACACACTTGACGGTCGATGATGAATTCAGCTAAGCCTTAACATTAAATACGCCGACACACGGCCTCATCAGACCAACCAGAGCGGTATACGGCGCAGCAAATATTCCTGCTATCTGGAAACGCCGCATGGAAACCGTCCTGCAAGATATTCCAAATGTGCTAAATTTCTTCGATGACATCCTAATACATGCGGACAACTTTGACAACCTATTGACGACTCTCAAAACAACCTTGGAAAAGCTGCGATCACATGGCCTTCGCTTAAATCGCTCCAAGTGTGTCTTTGCTTCTCCTGCCGTCGAATTTTTGGGCCACAAAATAGACGCACAAGGAGTGCATAAGTCTGATAAACACATCAAAGCAGTAAGAGATGCTCCAAAGCCCACAACACCAGAAGAACTGCAACTTTTCTTAGGTAAAGCAACGTATTACAGTGCTTTTATTCCTGATCTATCCACCAAAGACAGGCCTCTGCGAGACATGCTGTTGAGGGAGTATTTCACCTGGACGGCTGATGCCGAGAAAGCGTATGAAGATATTAAAAGCTCACTGACCTCACCTCAGGTCTTAATGTCATACGACCCATCGCTACCACTTCTGTTGGCTACTGACGCTAGCAAAACGGGACTGGGCGCAGTTCTTTCGCATCGCTTGAATAACGGCAATGAGCGTCCAATTGCCTACGCAAGTCGAACGATGAGTGCAACGGAACAACGCTACCCACAGATCGACAAAGAAGCCTTAGCCATCGTCTGGGCCGTTCAAAAGTTCTTTTTGTATCTATACGCCCGTCACTGGACGCTAATAACATACCACAAGCCACTGTCACAAATCCTGCACCCTGAGAAGTCATTACCAGTGCTGTGCATCAGCCGTATGGCAAATTATGCACATTTTTTGGGACATTTCGACTACAACGTTATTTTTAAAACAACAGAGGCGGACGCGAATGCCGACTACTGCTCTCGTGCTTCACTACCTGCCAATGTTTACCAAAATTATCGTCCTCAAGAGAAGGAAGAAGAATACGACGCATTCGATCAATTCATTGTCGGACACATCAAACAACTTCCAGTTAACAACCAATACATCGCTCAAGAAACGCGGAAAGATCCGCATCTTGGAAAAATTATGAGACTACTCGAATCGGGCCAGTGCCTCGCACGTGTGGGGTATAAAGCACCGGAAGTAAATTATAGGATAGCTGCTGATTGTCCCGTTTTTGAACATAGAGTTGTGATTCCGACAACGCTACGCAACGCAGTACTAACCGACCTTCACACAGCACATCTAGGAATGGTAAAAATGAAAGGACTGGCACGATCGTTTGTCTTCTGGCCAGGTATCGATGCAGATATCGAGCGTACAGCAAGATCATACAGCGAATGCGCCAAACACGCACATGCTCCACCAAAATTTCGAGAGCACCATTGGGAATACTCCAAGGGACCATGGGAACGTATTCATATAGACTATGCCGGACCATTTGCAGGCATGATGCTACTCATCATTTCGGATGCTTACAGCAAGTGGCTTGAGGTGAAAGTTACCAACACAATGACGGCTAGTGCCACCATCTCTATTTTAGACGAACTGTTTGCTGCTTATGGGGTTCCCGTAACAGTGGTCTCGGATAACGGCACCAATTTCACCTCCGTCGAATTCAAGGCCTTCCTACAGGCAGTGGGGGTCAAATTCCATAAGCTAATAGCTCCGTATCATCCATCAACAAATGGTCAAGCCGAACGCAGCGTTCAAACTGTGAAGGATGCCATGAAAGCCATGGGAACAACAAGAAGTTCTCTACAACAGAATCTGAATGAATTTCTTCGGCAGTACAGAAAAGCATCGCATTCGACCACGAATCAGTCACCGTCTCAACTTTTCCTGGGACGCTCACTCCGTACACGATTGGACCTCGTCAGACCGGATGATTTATATACCAGGATGACTGAAAAACAATATGTTACATTCCAGCCAACGTTTCGCACGTTCCAATCAGATCAATCAGTGTTATTTATGTCAGGTAATCCTCGCATGGACAAATGGGTTCCCGGAACCATCCTTGCTCGCATAGGGGATCTCCACTACGAAATTGAGTACCTGGGAAAACGATATAAGCGACACATTGATCAAATACGAAGAAGCGGAAACGAACAGCCGCTGAGGAAGCAAGAATCAGAAGAAGAAGACCATCCTCAGAGTGCTTATACCCAACCTCTATCCTCTACGGCAGCAACATCTGTTACCCCTACGGCGGCAACATCTCTCACCCCTACTGCAGCAACACTACCGATAGTTCAGAACTCAACATCGCCGGTGGAACATCCAAATGTAGACCGCCCTACAGCAGTAATTCCATCAACATCGCCAGTGGAACAATCACAGGATACCAACAGATACAGTATTCTCATTCGTACATCACCAGCGACGCCACACAGATCGCTCAGGCAGAAGAAACCAAGGGCCATCTTCTCACCCTCGTAAGGGAAGAAATGTTATGTTTAACTACATCTAGCCATGTTTTGTAATTACTAGTTTTTGTTTTCTGGCAGTATTTTATTCTGATTGTCAAATGTGAATTCTATTTTGAATAATTAATAAAAAAACTACAAACCATAACTAATTAAAAGATTGTGAACATGTGAGATGCAAAAAAATCTACGCCTCTTTTACATGCTCATAGCAAACCCTTTTGTGTCTATTACTTTCTTTCGGTTCTGCTATCCATTCTGCATAAACCTATTGTTTAATTTTTGAAAGTCAACTGCGACCCCTGTGAAAAACAAGCTTTGCCCCTTTCGTCCCTTCTACTCAATTACTTTACTATTTCTGACATCTCTTTACCAATGCATTCATTGTGTGAATGTTAAGCTTATCATTGCAGCCACATAAAACACCCCAACTCTGTGCTTACCGAATTGTTCATCAAGTTGCACTGCTAGCAGAGTCGAGCCGTGGGCCTAATACCATTACAATATACTTATATATAATTCTTAGTTTCAGTTAGAACCAAGTATAACGCTATAGTCTAGCCCGACATCTTCTAGATCACCAACATAACGCTCCGTATTGGGAAAAGAACGCTAATAGAGAAACTTTTAAAATAGAACAGGGCATATAAAAAACTTTTATCCAGACATAACGCTTTAAAAAACAAACTTAGTAAATGCAAACGGCAAACTGGGAAACAAAAGTGCAGTACAGAAAAATGTTTAAAGGCAGTTTTCAATTCCAACCAAATCATAGCTTTAAAAAAACCTAACCGCCGCGTGTGGTGGCTGACCGATACTGTCAAAAAAGCCATAAAATTAAAATTCGCTTGTGGGACTAGCGACTATGAAGAATTTCCAAGCAGGAGTCTTGTATGACGTTTTCGATTTTTTAAAATTAAAAGTGGAGCATTTTGCAGATGAAAAAGAAAAATATTGTGTCTTAGTACTTGATGAGATGGTAATAACGCCTGGACTAATATATGATAATACTACTCTGTCTTATGTAGGGAATATTACTATCCCTGAAGCTACAGGGGTTGCCACACATGCTCTCGTATTTATGGTGGGAGGTATTTCAAGTAGCTGGAAGCAAACGGTTGCAAACCATTTTACTGGTGATTCAGTTTCGGGGGCACAGTTGAAGAAGACTATTTTTGAAATTATAAAAAGAACTGGAGAAATTGGCTCAAATGTCATAAGCATCATTTCTGATATGGGAAGTTCGAATCAGTCTTTGTGGACATTGTTGGGAATAATAGCTGGAAGGCATTCGAAAATTCAAAATTCTTTTCAAAACCCTTTTGATGAAAATTTGAAAGTAGGAGTAATTGCGGATCTGGTCCACTTATTTAAAAATATTAAGTCGATGATCCTGTCTAATAGTTCCATTGAGATACCGGAAGAAATTGTTCAGCAATATAACCTTTCCTCTAAAACAGTGAACTCTCCCCATTTGCATGATCTAGTAAAATTTCAGAAAAATCTAAATTTTAAACTTGCCCCTAAGCTTAATGAAAGTAATCTAACCCCTACTAATTTTCAAAAAATGAGGGTTTCGACCTCGACCAATGTAATTAGCCATGGTGTTAGTAGTGTTTTTGGCTGAAGAACTATCAATGCCGGAATATCGCACAACCGCTTGATTTATTGATCAAGTTGAGCGGTGGTTCAAGTTGTCTTCAAGATGCCCACTGTTCGCTTTAAGTAAAATCAATATAGACGCATACAGAAATGCAATCACTTTCTTCGAAAATTTTATGACTCTATTTTCAAAAATTAAAATAGGCATGAAGGGATTTTGGAAACCAAGCCAGACTGGGGTTTTGATTTCTACCCAGTCAATTTTGGAAATTCAAAAAAGGCTCTTGGGGGAAAGAGGTTATTAATTTTTCTTAGCGGGCCGGTTTACAAAAGACTCCCTTGAAAACTTATTTAGTCTTGTAAGGGCCAAACAAGTAGTCCCCAATGCTCTGCAGTTCAAAATAAATTTGAAATTGATCATGCTTTCACAGTATATGAAGGATGTATCTAAAGGAAACTATTTCGAAGATTATCGAAATGATTTTTCCGATGTACTGGATAATATAAAAAAAGACATACGACCAAACCCCTAAATTTAAATATTGCAGAACTAAATTACCTATACTGCATTTGTGGGTATTTAGTAGCTAGCATAAAGAAAACCCATCGTACTTGTGAAGCATGTACTGCTGATCTGGGAGGCCATACTCCATTTGATTTGGAATATGACAAGTTAACAAAATTAAAGAGGTTCAACGACAATTCTCTTTTTTTCTGCATTAAAAATACTTTTAAATTTATTTTGGAATTGGAGAAAATTTTTCAAAATTACGTCGGTGAGATTGAAAATCAGAGCGATGTAGATGCAAAATCTTTTCTGGAATCTGAAATGAAAAAAGTTGAAGCAGAGTATATTCCCAAATGCCACAACATCAAGAATTCAATTATTAGCAGATATACAGTTTTTCGAAAGATAAAGTTTTCAGTAGTAAATCGTTAGCTGCACATTTAAGCAAATTATACAGTTTTAAATGTAAAAACTACAAATATCGCTCCTTGAATTTTCCAGAATCACATTTTAGTATAGATATAATCAACTCATAATGTTTCCTCCTCCCAATAAGCTGTAATCCGTTTTTATTTCATTCTGAAACCATAATCTTGTTTATTTGCCCTCGATAGTGGGCGTAAAATGGCTTTTATGGCCCTGGGGCCTATAGAGTTGCTAAGCAGTATAACAAGCACCAACAATGTAGTATTGCAACACCACCGATCTGCATAAAAAATCATAGCACACCAAAAATTCCCAGCGCCGGCACAACGATGACGCAATAGTCTGTAGTCAAAATACTGAATCCTTGAATTTTGTCCATTTTGAGAACCAAAATAAAATAAAACGTTGTATGTACCACGTGCCTAATCACAATATGGTCATCCTCATGGACACGAAGGTGACCTAGAAGAAAAAGTAGCATATATAATACTATAATAGGACAAGTAGCTTCGTTGCAATGAAAATGGGCCGGTCAGACTGTGAAATAACGAGCAGAGGGATGATGGCGTAATCAGCTTTAACAGTGAAGACTGGTTCGGCAAAAGAAGTAACCACAAACCAGGTTGATGGATTACTTAAAAAGAAGCTACAATACAGTAGCTCTTTGTTGTAGTTTACGTTGTTGATCTGTATTTAAATAAAAACGAATAATTGAAATTGTTAAACAACGTAGTTGTTTAAAGAACCTGTTTCATAATTTAAGCTTTTAAACTATTTTTTTCATAGAGCTTGATTTTAGGGACATTTACAGTAAGATCTTTCCCAATTAGTACATTTGCACGTTGAAATACATAATATTTACGCGTTATATGTTGAAGTATATGCCATTTTCATAACAACGCCGAACCAAAACGAAAACCATAAAAACGAATAAATTAATCAACAAATTAAAACGTGAGCGAAAATACAGAGCAAAAATCAACTAAAAAATGTACAAAAAACTGATCAAAAATAATAAAAAAACTAAACATGTAACACTGGCCCTTCTCATAAGGGTTGTTAAACTTTACGCTCGTCGGGTAGCTATTAAACAGTCGGAGATAATTTTGGTTCCTCAGATATATGATAATTTAGCATACAAAAACACCATCGGAATACATTTAAACAGTTTACTATGTTTACCTACGATACATTTCAAATAGATAATTCCAAAGTTCATTTACACAAGAAATAACAATAAACCCGTGTGGACTGCTGGAGCTGATAGCCGGCGTCCTTATCTGCACGGAGCACCAGGCGTTGCACGTGCGGTTGATAATGGTCCTTGCGCAGTAGCTGGAATCAAAACAGAGTTAAACGGTCTGCTAATTATACAGTAAATCATATCACGGCTCTAGAGATTTTACTGATAGTGCAGGGGGTGAAGCCCGCCTCTAAATTCATTTAGAGATGTCCGGAGACGGTCAAGCTAGAAAGGCCGCATTGCGTTAACAAATATGATTTTAATTTCAGAGTCCGAGCGCCGACCAAATATTGCCGCTTTTCCTCCAAAGCGGGCCGGGGAAATCTCGCGCTCTCGGACTATATTACGACTGGCAAATTTAAATTACGACTGCTAACTTTGAGCACGGACGGTTTCAAATATGAATTGAAATACAAGTTTAAAGCTTGAGTGCGGGCTATTTTGATTACGTCTGGAGATTACAATGAATGCTAGTTTAAAGCACAGATGCGGATTATTTCAATGCTGAATTGAAATTAACAGGAATACAAATTTACAGGTCGGATGCGGGTTACTTTAATTATGAATTAAAATCGAATGTAGTGAAATCAAAAATAGACAGCTTCGGGTCGAAACTCAAATGTTTCGGCAGTTGTCTGCAGGGCAAGAATTGAATCTCGGGGCTTCTAATGCCAAAATGATTAATGGAATTATTGGACCTAATTAATAACGGGATTATTTACAGGGAAACCCTTTGGGCTAACGTAGTGGGTCTCCTAGCGGAACCTTCCACTTCAAGCGAGCTCTGGGTTTATTAATCAGGAAATTTCTGGCACGCAAAGTGGGTTTTCTAGTGAAATCTTCCACTTCGAACGAGCCCCGGGATTGTTAATCAACTATGTTTTAAATACGCAAAGTGGGTTTTCTAGCAGAAATCGTCCACTTCAAACGTACTCTGGGAGAATTAACAGGAAGTTCGCAAAGTGGGTTTTCTTATGGAAATCTTCCACTTCGAACGAACTCTAGGTCTGGTCTACCAGCGGATATCGGAAGGAAATCAGGATCGGGAACTGGAGTCGGACTGGGGAAGTCGGTCTGGAGAATCTCTGGGAAAATCTGCTGGCATCTCCTGGCGATTGCACGGTGCAGCTCCTTTTATGGGCCCTAGAAAAGTTCTCAAGTGGGGGATAGCGAGTGGGGACAGCGGCGCACGACTCGACTCGGTACTTCCTTGTTATCTCTGGACGTGACGTCGGTCCCTGCGCGCTTATCATTACGGGCAATTATGAACAAGAGATAACGCGAGACTGAGCGATGCGTAAATTAAACACATTTTTATTGTGTAATAATAATTTACGCGGAGGCTAGCGTTACAAACATACAATGAATATGGAAGCACTGTATAAAAATTTTCTAATTTTAACAACACTCAGAGTTTAATTATTGGCATCGCAGTCAACGTAATTTGAAAAATTAATGTTACACTGCACATTTAACCACCTCACGTTGCACAAATTTGAAATTCCCGTTCGTGGGTATACAAGATAAAAAAAAGAAAATACAATACTTGGGACATATAATGCGCAACGAAAAATACCAACCGTTGCAACTAATTATCCAGGGTAAGGTACAGGGAAAGAGAACCGCGGGAAGAAGGAGAATATCCTGGCTCAAAAATCTTCGTGTATGGTTTGCGAAAAGCACAAGATGAAACAATTTTTTGGCTCCGCTTAATTGCTTAATTAATTTTCCAAACCAGCGCATTTTGTACCTGTATTGAGTTCCTATCGTTCGCACGATGCCCTTTTGACCCGCTCTATTTGTTATCGCTAGCCGTAGGAATGCAAACTTTCTTTTTGAAGCGAACGTTTCGGGACCGGCACTTGTTTTCTAGCCCCGGCCGACGCGTTTACCGCGGGCGAGGTTTGATTTTTAAATAAGTTAAAAGTACGTGCGCTCAACCAATTTTTACAAGCATTTTGTTTCCAAGAGCTGATAATTTGATTTAGGTACGATAAGTTATTCTTTCTGTTATCCTCATATTAATTGCATTTTTTTAGCTTTTACCAGAAATTATTTTCGGCTGTAACTCACAAGTTTTCACCAGGAATTATTTTTTATCCGGAAATCGTCTCCGGGAAATTTTACCTGGATGTAATCATATAAATGACAGCGATATGCATATCACTCGATTTACCTTGCTATTTCAATTAATTTAACGACCCACAAAGGGGTTATTTGTATTAACGCGTGTGGAAACCTTTAGTTTGTTTGCTTTTGAATAAACTCTGTTCAGGGTGGAGCTTGTAATGGACTGTATGAATTTAATTTGGACAGTTGCAGGAATATCTTAGGGGTGCAGGAATTAAAAAGGGGTGCAAACCAACAGTCTCGTGCGGTCTCACACGAGATGATGTACCAAAAAAGACCTGGGGCCGTTGGTCAGCGTGACACAGTGAAACAAAGACTTCAAACTGTATGTTTATTGACTAGAATATTTTTCTATTTATACATATAAAAATACTGACTTAGCTTACAAAGTTTAATATTTGCCCTAGTTCCAGCTCGCATATGCACTTGCGTATTCAATTTCATAACAAACAAACAGCCAGGATTGCAGGATTGCAGTTTGTTGACCGGGGTCATTCGACCAGTGCTGATAATAAACGCTGATGCCTTGTTTATAATTTCCGCATGCAACAGGCTGCTTACGAAATGTATGCATATTTAGTTTAAAGTTAAAATTATGTTTTGGTTCCTAAACATTCTGCCGAGCGACAAAGGGCCGGGATGGTGTGGCTGAGGCTGTCTCTCCATCTTCTTCGTCAGGTGGCAGTGGTTGTAACCTGAAGCTCTCTGACGGGTCTGAATTTGGGCGTGGCTGCGGTTTCCTATTCTTTCTCCAGTACTTCCATAATGTCCAGATGATACAAACTGATACCAAGATACCGATTGTAGTACCAGTGTTCACCATGATGGTATGTTGATGGTGCCACAATGGATATTCCTGATGTAGCTGCAACTCGTCCTCTTCTTCTTGTAGGCGTTGAAAATGATCGGACGGTAGCAACACAGGTTCCTCCATTTGCAGTTGAGGGTGGGGGCTCGTATTCTGCAAAGTAGTGTTAATAATTACTTGCATTGGTTTATTGAACCCAGCTACGACAGGAATAGTAGTGAATAGCTGAGTATGCAAAGTAGTCCGTTTGGTGTATATAGTACAATCTGGGGATATTTGGATTATGCCAACATCTTGAATCTTCACATCTTCTCGATTCCCGCTGCATTGTACTGCTGCTGTTGTGGGTTGATTGGGAATAAACAACCATGTATTCGCTGCGTACAGTTTCTTCCATACCAGTGTCTTAACTGTAAACTGATGGACCAAACATTTGATCTTGTTTAATCGTTGATAGGTTTCGTCAATGATGCAATTAGGATTGTCTTCAATACTTCGAACGGCGGATGCCCTACATAGGTAAAGATGTTTTCCTATTGGCTCGATCTCCTTTAACTTGTCCTCTTGGATTTCAAAATAGGTTTGTTCGTTGTAGTTGATAGCTAAGAACTCCATTGGCAAGTTCAGTGATGCGTAGGTTCCATTTCCTTTCTTTACTGGAATAGGAGTTGGTTTTATCAAGTTGTATTTCCGCTTCTCAGTTATGTGAAAATAACTGAAGATCTCGATTGATTCATTGTTGAAGCTAACTTCCATCTTGTGCGTTGGCGTAGTAAGAATCTCTAGGTTTGCTGGAAGATTGACCATTGCATTAGTCATTATTCTGTCAAATTGTGACGATGGAATAAATTGCATGATGTCTGCCCTTTTAAATTTTACATTTAGAAGTTGTTTGTACTTCTCACCCATCTCTTGTAAGTAGTTGGTGGCCATCTGATATGATGTCAACACATGTATGTTTAGCTTGTTGTCGTCCGTCTTCTTGTACCAAGGTTCCATCTCATTGATTGCTAGCAACCCTTCATTGAGTTTTCTTCGAAAATTATCCAACTTCTGGGATATTCTGGCTTCAGTCTCATTTAGAGTTGCTGCAGTTGACAACATGATCTTCGTCTGACGATTAGATGAATGTATTAATTCTAGTTGATTTTTCTCCAATGATTCGATGTCATGGTAGACTTCATCGTTGACTCCAAACACTGAGGTTAGTAGTTGCCCTAATAATCCTCGCTTGGTTCTGACATCTTGACTATAAATGCTTCTCATATTCCAGATGATCTGTCTTTGCTGCTCTCTCAGGTGATGATTTAATTCTTTGCAATGGGATTCTGCAGATAATACCAGTGCCTTGTCGCATAAGGTATTCATTTGTTGGATTGTCTTGTTTATATCTTCTTCATCTACTTGGATGCTGGAGATGTTCACTGCTACTTCGATCCTGAAGTTTCCCCTCGAGAGTTTTGCGTGGCCAAGTTCTTCAATGAATAGGCCAGGTGACAGATACTTTACTGTATACGATCCCTTGGTTGCCGAAATTATGGTGCATAACGTAAGTAAGAGTGTTATAGTTTTTGTTACTGTTGACACTCCACTACCCCTGCTTTGCTTTCTTCTTCCTTCCTCTTCTTCTTCCTGTCTGGGTCCCGGACCGAGTTTGGTGATAGGACGCTTGAGAATTGTATCTTCCTTTTTCTTAACAGCTGCAACTCTGCCAACACCATAGGTGCCTGGATGCACTTCTGTCACTCTTGCTAAAGGCCATCGATTGGGAGGACTGTTGTCATCCTTCTGTAACACTAGATCTCCCACTTGCACATGTATTGTTGAATCCCCAAGCTTTTCTATTGGTTCCTTGAACGGAATTTTCACTGTATATGTACCATCAGCATTTCTCTGGTGGTTGCAGTTGTAGAATTCTTCGCATTCCTTGTCTTCGTTGGACATCATCTTTTCTGGTACAACTTCTTCAATTTCCCAAAATTTTGTGAGTTGTTCATCTTCTGCAGCACATGCGACCATACTAAGAATTTTCCTTTCTTCTGATGGTGCTGTTGCATTCCCCGTGATGATCCATCCAAGTTCCGTGTTTTGCGCTAACAGGCCTCCGTTGAATTTTCGTACTCCTTCCAAAATGATTTCCTTGTAGATGTCTGCTCCTAGGATAACGTCTATTGGTCCAGGTTTCTGAAATAGTGGATCAGCCAACACCATATTCTTACAGTCCTGAAGTCGATAGTTTTCGACTGGTTTTTCTGGAAGTGACTTGGTTAGCTGTGGCAGTATCAGCATCTCACATGTGGTTGTGTAGTTGCTTGGAAATCGTGGACGTAGGTTTACAGTTAATTGTCCTCGGGCTGTACCTGCTCCTTTCTTGCCTAATCCAGAAATGTGCACTCTCACCTTTTCTTCTGGTAGACCCAGCGTTTGAGCTGCATCTCCTGTGATGAATGATGCCTGTGATCCGGAGTCTATCAGGGCTCTGAGATACTCCAAACTCCCTGAGGATGACTGGACCTTAATTAGGGCAGTTGCAAGCAAAACGTTGCGATGCTGTCTTCCTACTAGGCTTGCAACAATGTTTTCGTTCTTATTGGTTGCTGTCGCACTGGAAATTGCCGTTGTGGTCTTGGGAGGCTGTTGTTTGCTAAAATCTTCGTGCAAAAGCCAATGATGTCTTTTATTACATACCTTGCATTTCCCTGGGCAAAAGTGTCTGGAGTTATATTTTCCTGTAGGCTTGAAGCAGTTTGAACATAATTTTTCATTCTTTATGAAGTCCCAACGTTCGGATATATTCAGATTGCTGAATTTTGGGCAGGATTTAATGCTGTGTGATCCTCTGCAGTGGAAGCACGATATGTCAGCAGTGTGGTACGTCTTTACTTCCCACCGATTCTGGTGACTTTCCCATGGTTTCCCAATTCCTTGTTTTCTGGGTTCGAGTTTGTTCCGTCTTTGTACAGCTTCCAGCGACTGAAATCTTGTTTCTAAGAAATTCAGTAGCTGCTCGAATTTTTGCACTTCTCTTGGTGCCGTTAGTGACTGCTCATACAGTCTGTTGGTTCCCTTGTCCAACTTCCGTGTCACTATATGACACATGACAGGCCCCCATGTGGCCGTTTCAATTCCTAAGTTCTCAATTGCTCTTAGGCATTCTGCAGTCGTGTCATGGAGTTTCTTGATCCCTTCTGCAGATTCGTTCGACAGGGTTGCCTGGTTGAATATGTCATCCAAATACTTCGCAAGTAGCAGCCTGGTGTTGTCGTATCTGTTCCTTATAATGAACCATGCAGACTCGTAATTGGCTTCAGTTGCCTCCAGGTGTTGCACTAACTTGCTGGCTTCCCCTCGTAACTGTGACTTTAAGTAATGCATTTTTTCCGTTTTACTTAGTCGTGAATTTTCATGAACAATTCTTCGGAAAATATCATGAAAGCTAGGCCATGCTTCGTAGGTCCCTTCAAAAACTGGAATTTTGAGAGCAGGTAACACTATATTCGCATGACTGTTTTCCTTGACACTTTGAACATCTTCATCCTGGATGTGCTGGAACAGGAGCATAATTATTTCGTTGACCATCTTCTTGGTCTCGTGGAACTCCGTGTCGTCGTAGCTACCGTGGGATAATATCTCCTCGTTTAGAGCTCTGATGTCATCCCAATCATCCTTGATGTTCTTAATGTTGTATTCGTAATACCTTTTACTGCATTCCTCATTCAACCTATTACAGACTTCCTGAATGTCGCTTTGGAGTGAATTCACCTTGATCTGTAGCCTTCTTATTCGAAACTGTCCCTCCTTGTCAGCACGTGCGGTCGTATCTTCTTTTGGTCCAGCTGGCTGCTGTGAACTTTCACCTAGTGTGGCTAGATTTTCTTCGCATTTGTCGAGCAGGGCAACCCCTTCATTGTAAACGTCTTTGGTTTGCTGAAAAAAATTGTTTTTAAAATAAGGGTGTTCTTCCTCGACTTCCTTCGCCTGGTCTGAATGGTTGGCCTCAAATTCTTCCCAAAGTTGTTTTAGGGTGGATCTGCGAGCGGTGATATATGCTGCATTTTTTCTTGATGGGCCATCCTTCCTCACGTTGATAATCTGCCTGCGAATGGATTCTGCTAAATCTTCTTGGGTTGTGAAAATCTCCCGTCGCTGCGCCATCGTAACGGTCTTGTTCGATGAGGGCTGGTACGTTTTAAGGGATCACTGGACCAAATGCGAGGGGCAGGAACGTTGAAAGGCTCGAAATATCAAATACTAGGGGCAGGAACGTTTTAATGGCTTGAAGGACCAAAATGTTCAGGGGCTGGAACGTTTAAAGGATCGAAGGACCAAAATGTTCAGGGTGGAGCTTGTAATGGACTGTATGATTTTAATTTGGACAGTTGCTGGAATATCTTAGGGGTGCAGGAATTAAAAAGGGGTGCAAACCAACGGTCTCGTGCGGTCTCACACGAGATGATGTACCAAAAAAGACCTGGGGCCGTTGGTCAGCGTGACACAGTGAAACAAAAACTTCAAACTGTATTTTTATTGACTAGAATATTTTTCTATTTATACATATATAAATACTGACTTAGCTTACAAAGTTTAATATTTGCCCTAGTTCCAGCTCGCATATGCACTTGCGTATTCAATTTCATAACAAACAAACAGCCAGGATTGCAGGATTGCAGTTTGTTGACCGGGGTCATTCGACCAGTGCTGATAATAAACGCTGATGCCTTGTTTATAATTTCCGCATGCAACAGGTTGCTTACGAAATGTATGCATATTTAGTTTAAAGTTAAAATTATGTTTTGGTTCCTAAACAAACTCCATATTGCGTAAATCACAGTTATTGACTGCAAGATTATTTAATATTTAATACACTCTGATTACTTGTAGTTCATTTATTTTTAATCAAAACTATTTGGTTTCTGGCGTCCATTTGTTTTTTGTCTGTCGAGCTATTCACAGGTTAGTACAGCTGATAAAGAATCTACGATCCAAGGCCGCCAAAATTGAGCTAGTTTTGCCCACGCGGTAAGTGTCGGGAAACTCTTGTATTTGCCGTTTAGTAAGCGCAGCAAGCAGGTTGATCTGCGGTCTTTTGCTATCACCGTTAATTATTTAATTAATTAACCGCAGGTCAGCTTCTTTGTTGTGTCAAAGATCCTTATTCCGGGCAGCAGTATCCGACGTTGAGATAGCCTGGATGGTCGCGAGTCTTCGTTAGGAGACACCATAAGAAGAAGAAGGGTGTACACTGTACAGCGCTCTGCAAAGCATCTCGGAACTTCACATAATTATGTCCAGTCGGTATAAAATGACGTTTATGTCATAATTTAGCAGGGTAACGTTTGTCTTACAATTTAGCAGGCCATGCACAGAACACTACAATAAGGACGTGGCTGGTTGTAGTAAAGACGACTCTTAATGGCTGCCTTTTTTAAAATTGACCACACTGTCCTTATGTAGCCACTGTAGTTGTTAGGGACAGTCGAGAAACCGAGCGTTGTCTTCTATTTTTAGCGTACGCTGTATATGCCGCTTTACTTGGCATGTGCTAACTCGACAGAATTATAAAAAATATGGTGTGATAAACTCACAGAACTTTCTTTTACAGTGGTCTTATAATTAGCCAAAAAATTGATTTTTAATTTTTAAGCATTTGTCAAAAAATTTCAAAAAATTACAAATTCTACAAAAGCGGTACAAAATAGTACGTTAGTTGGAGAGACAAATTTTCTCTAGAATTTTAAGCTGAATTCAAAAATGTAATAATAATATACCGGGTGTTCTATTTAAAATAGGGGTTAATAAAAAAAATAGAAAAGAAACCGAAAGAAACCTACTTTAGAAGTATTCAACTGAAAAATCACCTATTTCACAATAATACACATTAAAAATGTAATAAAAATGTAAAGTCGTTAAAGCCGTTTTTGAAAAAAAAAACTGAAAAATCACAAGAGTAAACACCTACTTCCGGTTATGCGATTTTCTTCAAAAGCTTGCCGTTGCATCTACATATTACACAAAACTTATATATGAAGTTTCAACGCCATACCTCTTTTCTTTTTGAGATATTCTGTTCACAGACAGACAGATAAACCAATGAAAAAAATATTTTTTCGAATCAGGGGACTCTAAAACGTGAAGATTTCGAATTTTTGGGGTGAATTCAATACTCCCTTTATCGTAAAAGGAAGTATAAGTCTGGTGTGATAGACTCACAAAACTTCCTTTTACAGTGATCTTATAATTAGCCAAAAATTTTTTTTTTAATTTTTAAGCATTTGACAAAAATTACAAATTCTACAAAAACGGTACAAAATAGATCGTTAGTTGAAGAGACAAATTTTCACATATAATCTCTTAAGAGCATTAATTCTTTCCGGATTAAATTTTGTGAATTCCAATTCACCTATTTAGTGAATGCCCCAAACGACCTGGAGAAGATCCCCAATCCGTAAACTGCCTGGAAAAGCACCCGGCTAACTATAAAGGTTGTAGTTATTTCGTACAAGTACGCGAAAACCAAACGAAAAACTCAAGTCTCCCAACAAATAATAGAACATACTCCCAAACAGTACAAGCTAGACAAGAAACACAGGTAAATGAGTCACCACCTCCTAGGCGTTCTACACTCAAATCCAACACCAATTTGCCCAATGCCCAGCAAGCATCAACTGATCTCATCTCTACGATAGTCCAGAAAATTATAGAGCTGTTAATCCTACACCTAGACAAATTAATGCCATTTATAACAGCACTACTCCCGACATTATTAACCAATGGACCCAAACAGTACCCCACTAATAAATAATTTAACAGTGACTAATTGGAATGCCAATGGTCTCAAATCACAACGCACAATTTTTATCGAATCATACCCTTATAATAAAGCAGAAAATTCCCAAGGTCAAACATTTATGCGCGTGGTCTATGTGCAGTTACCATTTTGGGCGTGGTCTTAATATTAGCAGTGTTGCCAGACCTGGTACAATTCTACGAATCTGGTACATTCTGAAACCGTTTCCTACAAAAGTACATTTTTAAAACGGGCATGCGCTCAGTCTGGCAACCCTGCATATTCTGACCCCAGTCGTGCCGACCTGCCGATGCCATCGGTGACGTAACCGATCCTTGCCGTTTATGTTTGTTAGTGTGGTTAAAGTTTACATTTATTATTTTCACTGAAAGACCAAATTGAAGGACGCACTTTTTCATCGTATGTACTTCACACTTCATCTAAATTGCTGGCGGATGGCAGTAAGAAACAATATTACAACTGTCATCGCTCTGTAAACTTTTTGTGTGTTCTAGGCAAAGGTGTAACTTTTGAGCACATATTAAATGTTATTCGTGATGCTGGCTTGACGAAAGAGGAAATTTTGATACGTCTTTAATTTGCTTCTATTTTGTTGTAACCAAATTGATCACCTACAACAAACATGCGACAGTGCACCAAATTACGATACCCTAATTCTTCTGGGCGACTTCAACGCGCAGTTGGGCAAAGAGGAGAGTATAGAAGAAGTTGCAGGAAAATATACGATCCACGAAAGCACCAACGACAACGGACTAAGATTATGCAACCTAGCAGCAAGACAAAACCTAGCGATTTGTAGCACGATGTTTCAGCATAAAAGGATACACAAGGTCACGTGGAGCGCACCAGGTAATAACCATATGTACCAGATAGACCATATTCTAACCTCCAGAAGGAGAGCAACAGCTGTGCAAGATGTACGAACGTACCGCGGACCTAACTGTGACCCATATCACTTTATTGTAATTATGAAAATAAAACAAGAACTCCAAGCGGAGCGACAGACAAATAAAAATAGAAGGAAGAAATGGGACCTGCAGAAATTAAGCATAAGTGAATTCGAAAATAGATATAAAGAAAGAATAGCACACAACTTATCAGTAGTGAATACGACGAGTAATATCGAGGAAGAATGGGGGCGAACTTCTCGTGCAATACACGAAGCAGCGGAGAATGTACTGGGCTATGAAGAGAAAGAAAGCAGGAATACGGAGTGGTTCGACCAGGAGTGTAAGAACAGTTTGGAAAGGAAAAACAGAGCAAGACAGAAAATGTTACAGAACAACACTGAAGCAAACAAGAAAAGGGACATGTATAATAAACGAATTGAAGTAATGGAAGAATACGGCGGGCAGAATAAGATAAGAAAATTCTACAGAATGGTAAAACACAACGAGAAGTATAAAACTGTGACTTACGAGTGTAAAAATAAGGAGGGAGCCCTCCTTTCTGAGAGAAGTGCAATACTCAACAGGTGGAAAGAGCACTTTCAAGGATTGCTAAATGACGAGAGAGAGCTGCAATTAGAAAGAAGAGTCGATGACTGGACGCAAGAAGACGATGTGGATCAAAGAGACGAGGAACCCCCTTCACTAGACGAAGTACGAGCAATTATTAAGAGAATTAAGAACAATAAAGCACCAGGTCATGACGGATTAGTGGGCGAGTTAATAAAAAGCGGTGGTCAGGATATCGAAAGACAATTACATCACATAATTAAATTAATTTGGAGAAACGCAAGAATGCCCGACGACTGGAAGTGCGGCGTAATAATACCACTATTTAAAAAAGGTGATAAGTTCACGTGTGACAACTACCGCGGTATAACTTTACTAAATGTAGCCTATAAGATATTCTCTAACATACTCTACAATCGTTTGGTTAAGTATGCAGAGCAACAATTGGGTGACTATCAAAATGGGTTCAGGCCAAATCGATCGACAACAGACAGCATTTTTATCACTAAACAAACCATGGAAAAAGCATATGAGTACAATATCGAACTACACAACTTGTTTATTGACTTTAGACAGGCATTTGATAAAGTGAAGAGAGGCAAGATAACAGAAAGGTTAAAAGATCTTGGAATACCAAAGAAGCTTATTATACTTGTGTACATGACATTGCAGGGGTCCAAAGCAAGGGTACTAATTCAACAGCAGTTTTCAGACCAGTTCGCGATAAACACTGGAGTAAGGCAGGGTGATGCCCTTTCAGCAATGGTATTTAATCTAATGTTGGAGTCAGTAATAAGAAAAATAGATGTTAAAGGAAATATCAGAACCAAAATGATCCATATCAACGCATACGCAGATGACCTCGTCTTAACAAGTAGAAGCATGAACGAGCTCAAAATAGTGTTCAGAAAACTGGAGATGGAAGCAAAAGAGGTTGGCCTGATCGTAAACGAGAAAAAAACGAAATACTTGCGAATTAACAAAGGTGAAAACCAGCTGCAGAATCTAAAAATAAGAAATTATCATTTCGAAGGGGTAGGCGAGTTCGTATACTTAGGTTCACAACTAAACACCATAAATAACACTAGCGAGGAAATAACAAGACGCATTCAGAATGGAAACAAAATTTATTTTATGTACAAGAATCTGATGAAATCGAAAATACTGCAACGTGCATCCAAATGAAAGGTGTATAAGTCAATGATAAGGCCAGTGATGATCTACGAGTGCGAGACGTGGTCGTTAACAATGAGAGACCAAAACGCACTACGAACTGCAGAAAGAGCAATAATGAGGAAGATATGGGGCCCAGTGCAAGATATGAATGGCCCACGGCGTAGAACGAACGTGGAATTAGACGTGCTAATAAGTGGTGCAGATATAGTGCGTCTTGTGAAAGCACAAAGACTCAGGTGGTTGGGGCATGTCGAGCGGATGGCGAGTGACAGGGCAGTAAAAAGCGTTTTCGAATGGAGACCGGACTACGGAAGGACCAGGGGAAGACCCAAGGAAAGATGGCTAGACGGTGTTCAGCGGGACTTGAGAACCTTAAGGGTGCTCAACTGGAGACGAGTCGCACAGGACAGAGCCCGGTGGAACAACGTTGTAAAGGAGGCTAAAATCCACAAAAGATTGTAACGCCGGTTAAGTAAAGTAAGTAAATTGTAGCAACTGTTGAATTTGAAAAGACGTCATTATTATCAAAGCAAAATCGTTGATATCAAGAAGCCCTAAATCACTTTCAACACCTTGTTCTTTATACCAGGTGGCCATAAGTACCTGATATCACATTACCTTTGGAATCAACACCGCTTTATTAAAGCGATGAATACAACTAAACTAATAAATGTCATTAATGTCATCATAACTAAAATTCCTGTCTGTCAAAAATTATTACAGATTGCAATAAGTAATGGAGTTAGAACAGGAGATTTTTATAATCGAGTCGTAGGCTAAACTGCAGAATCCGGGGCACATTCTCCTCCTCTTATTGCATTTTATTACATTACATAGGTACCAACACTTATTGTAATTGAAATATAATACTAACCCAACATTTATAAGTAGCTAATTCCATGGCTACCGAGATCTCAGATATTTATGGTCACCCGGTATAACAATACTGGACACTTGTCACATAGACTTTTCGTATCTCCAACCCACAATTTTATGCTTATTGCATCGTTATGGTGGCGTTTTGTACTATAATCTATACCTACAAAAATCTCTTAGGCCAGCTACAGTAGGATCGGCCTGCCGAAAAAATCCAAGTGAGCTGAGATTTTGCATACACCTTTGACATTACAAATAATGTCTCAAAAGTCCCCATCGATATGGCGCTTGCGATTTGAGTTATTCAACGTTAAAGGTCACAGAAATAAGTTTTTCGCAAATATCTCGCTTTCTATGGGTCGTATAACTTTTAGTTATTACAAAAAATGAAGGCTAGGAAATTCTCTACAAAAAAGATTATACAGGTGCTTTACGTACAACTAACCATTCAGTAAATAACACACTGTTGAGTTTTGCAGACGGGTTTTACTTCCTTTTACGATAAAGGAAGTATTGCATTCACCCCAAAAATTCTAAATTGAGTTTTCAACAGATCTTCACGTTTTAGAGTCCCCTGAACCCAAAAACGCGTGTTTTTGTTCATTGGTCTGTCTGTCTGTCTGTCTGCGAACAGAATATCTCATAAACGGAAAGAGGTATGGCGTTGAAACTTCATATATAAGTTTTGTGTACTTTCTAAATGCGACAGCTATCTTTTGAAGAAAATCGCATAAGCGGAAGTATGATGTTTACTCTTGTGTTTCAAAAACGGCTCCAACGAGTTTTTTCAAACTTTACATTTTTATTACATTTTATATGTGGATTGATTGAGATGAGTGATTTTCAAGTTGAATTTTAGAGGTATTCAACTGAAAAATCACTTATCTCACGTCAATACACACCGGTTATGCGATTTTCTTCAGAAGCTTGCTGTCGCATTTAGATAGTACAAAAAACGTATATATGAAGTTTCAACGCCATACCTCTTTTCGTTAATGGGTTATTCTGTTCGCAGACAGACCGACGGACGGACACACAGACCAATGAGCAAAAACATGTTTTTTGGGTTCAGAGGACTCTACCACGTGAAGATCTGTTGAAAACCCAGTTTCCGAATTTTTGGGGTGAATCCAATACTTTCTTTATCGTAAAAAGAAGTAAAACCCGTCTGCAAAACTTAATAGTGTGTTATTTACTGAACGGTTAGTTGTATGTAAAAAAGCTACATAATCTTTTTTGTAGAGAATTTCCTAGCCTTCATTTTTTGTAATAACTAAAAAAGTCATACGACCCATAGAAAGCGAGATATTTGCGAAAAACTTATTTCTGTGACCTTTGACCTTGAATAACTCAAAACGCAAGCGCTATATCGATGGGGACTTTTGAGACATTATTTGTAATGTCAAAATAAAGGTGTATGCAAAATTTCAGCTCACTTGGATTTTTTCGGCAGATGCTGCGGTTGTCCGTCTAATGTAACTGGACTATCTTGCGATACTGTGCAAGTCAAAGTGTGAAAATTGCTGTTGATTTTGTTAATTCTGTTATTTTGTTATTGCTATTGTCGCTATTTTTGTGTGTGTTGTTAATTCTGTTTTGAAATGCGCCATACCACAATGATGAGTACGCCTCCGATTTATTGAGACGTTTAGCTTAAATAAGGTTAACGATTTAATGTCAATATGATAGATGTCAAAAGTGTTACCAATACAAAACTTGGAAATTACTAGATCCTAACATTAGTTCTGCCATCTATGACCACTGGTTTGGATTCAAGTTGTAGTGACATCTAGAGTCCCTGTATATAGTAAGATAAGAGTCGGGCAAACGCGGTTCAATTTTTGATTGGCTACGATCCACTGCGCATGCGCAGTAATCTAAAATGGAAATTTGAAGGGTGGCTATGGCAATGACAATTAAATGACGTACGTAATACTGTTCGATTCGACGACAAGACAAGTTTTTAGAGGTTATATGTTTACTACACCACCAAAAAACCGCTCGTAAATTACTCAATCCGATCTATCTACTGCAAAATCAGCTGATCACCAATCGGTAGACGGTATACAGGGACTCTAGTGACATCCACTGTAGTGACATCTAGTGTACCTGTATAATACTTTAGTAAGAGTAGGGCAAACAGCGAAAAATTTTGGATCATTTTTTCATGGCTACCAAGATTTAAAGATATATTGAAAAACAAGGTTGGTAAAACTGACACACGAGTTGTCAGTTTCATCAAATTCGTGGTTAGCAGGTTAGGTTTTCCGTCAGTTTTGACACAGACTGACACCAAACCTAACCTGCTAACCTTGAATTTGATGAAACTGACAACTCGTGTGTCAGTTTTACCAACCTTGTTTTTCAATATATCTTTAAATCTTGGTAGCCATGAAAAAATGATCCAAAATTTTTCTCTGTTTGCCCTACTCTTACTAAAGTATTATACAGGTACACTAGTGACATCGCCATGGATATGCCATCTATGAATGCTGGTCCAAGTTCAGACGACATCCCCATGGACATGCGAGCTATAGGTGTTGGTTCAATTTCCAGTGACATCGTAATAGGCACATATGATGAAAAGGTTTGTATTTTTGTGAATTATATGTTACAATGTACCTATTTTAATTATGGATTGCAGTTATGGTGTCAATGTAGGAAACCAGACGACGGCGAACAAATGGTAAAATGTTCTGACAGAAAATGTAGAATAAAATGGTACCATTCAGTATGCTTACAATTACACAAAATTTTTTCGTTGACCGCAAAATTTTTTTTGTGGTGAAAAATTTGATTAATACAACTAACCTCCATGCAAAATATCAAAACCTCAAAATCACAAAAACAGTTAATTAATGAAAAAGAGTGGATTAATCAAAAACAGTGTATTAATGACTTCTATTAATCCATCCTTTTTTAGGAAAAATTATTTTTCATATTTAATTATTCTTTTATGTTGTGTAGACAGCATGTGTAATTTTATTGATTGTTAATGTAGCTTACATAGTTTCGAAATATCCTTATGTTTCTTATCGTATAGGTACTATTTAATAATTTTTGCTATGTGATATTGTAATTTTGCTTTTTATTAATTGGCCACATGCAGAAAAAGATAATCAAATAATTTTACATTATATAATAAATGGTGGTGGATAGTATTAACGTTAGATCCTTAATTAACTAATTTTAATAATTTTGTAGATATTATTATTATTATTAAAGTAAAAATAATTAGATTAACTTTGTTAATACAATTTATTTCATAATTATACAATTATAGGAGGGCATATATTTACGAGTGCACAAGAAACTGTTAATATCTGAGCTACCACAGCAACATCGTCAGTTTTCTTTTTTGCCAGGAACAACATGGGCATCGTTTCGTGAAGAACTGTATTTTTTTGGCAAAGGACTCCAATAACGCGTTTGACGTGTATTCTGAAAAAAAGATAATTAAGATAATTATTGTAACAATATACTTGCACTACCTCACGCTTGCTATATCCTTTGGATCGAGCTGCCGTTTCCTTTTTAGAAAAGCAGGCGTTATCACTGTGGCCATATATGTAGTCCTACGGAGTCTTTTATTAAAAAGCCTCTGCCAATACAAAATCTTCTGGCAAGAGATTGTTTAAAATCCCACAATTCTCTGTTAGACCTTTATCGCTTATTCTGCCACCATATCCATGTGATACAAATGATATTGATCCAGGAGGAGTGATGCCTATTAGTACCTTTACCGTATTATGTTTTTGTACGTAGACCATGTAGTACATTGTACTTCAAGGCTACTTGATTTTTCCACTCTCATCTCAAAACAATCGATTATTGAATCTTTCTGGCATTGATTTAATCAGCTGATCTCGTTCAGGCCAAATAATACAATTTTTCATCCGATGATACATAATATTCAATGTGGTATAAATATTCTGGAAATTGTTTGTACGCTGACGTTAAACATGTATGCCAATAAACTAAAATCTAAATGTAATCTAAGTTTTATCACTGTTATCAAAAACATGACTCTAAGCATGTTTTACGTACTGAATTAGGAATAAATATATATAATTAAATGTGAACTGTATATATTGTATGTATTTGGTGTAGCATTTGCCATAGTAGACGTGTGTAAAAGAATTTTTTTTTGTAATGTCACCAAGTATATCTATCGAACGCGCAAAACTTTAAATGCAGCATGTGCCGTGGGCTACAACGTCATTCTTCCATGCTCACGTAAAACTTATACATTCACTGGAAAACTCTCACTTTTCTTAACTTGTAGAACAATTCTTTCCGCAATTTTTTTACTGCGTTCCAACAACGTCGTATTAATTAGGACGCCTTCCAGAGGCGAGCGTTTCCTTTCCAGAGACTTTCCATTTGAAAAAATATTTTTTGGAACTTTTCCTTACTGCAAATCTCTAGCGTGCTTTTAAAACTTTCTTTAGTGCAACAAAAGTTATTAAATTCGTCGTACATTTTAAATGCGGCAAATGCCGCGGGTTTCAGCTAGTTTATTATAAGGCACAACGTTGATATCGCGTGTATTACCGAGACACACTCCGTTAGCACAGAAAAAATTAGGATCCCTGGACATCATGTATACCGGAAAGATAGAGAAGCAGTGATTGCATCAGGCGGTGTAGCAATCATAATCAAAAAGAAATTCAGACATCACCTCCTCCATTTGGAAGACCTCCACAATATTGAAGCCATTGCTATTAAACTCTATATGGAAAATAATACCCCCTTAATTATTACATCCGCCACATAAACGGCTAGTCGAAGGGAAAATTGGCAAACTGTTCAATCAAGATGAGCCCACTCTAGTCTTCGGAGACTTAAATGCAAAAAACACTATATGGGGATGACGTGCTAATAACCTGGATAGAATCAAATTATATAACATTATGGCTAAATACGGTATCAATATATCTACCCTGGATGAATACACTTACTACCCGTATCGACCTGATCATCAACCCGACATCTTAGACGTCATTCTGCATAAAAATATTGTTACCCCTGTGTATCAAACAGTGCATTCCGAACTAGATTCTGATCATCTTCCAGTCGTCGTTAACTTCCACAGCACACCACAAAACACACTTCTTCCGCCTAGACTAGCTTGTTGTAAAACATATTGGGACACATTCAAGACAACATTCTATCAAAAAATGAAACCGATGGGTCCACTGAATACACCCTCGGAACTAGACGACGCTGTATCAAAATACACAACGGCTTTACAAGAAAGTATACACGAATCAATCTCACCATGGAAACATAGGAAAGTTCCCGACCATATTAGAACTCCCAAGTTTATACTAGACCCAATTAAAAGGAAGAACAGATATAGAAGGGAATGGCAGAGAACTCGGTTACCATACCTCAAAACTCTATATAACCAACACTGCCATTTAGTCAAGCAAGAAATTGACAGACTCAGAATCCAGAGATACAATTCCTACCTTGATGAAATACAACCGTGTGATCCTTCCATGTGGCTTGCCACCAAAAGGATATTAAGACAACCGAATGTAATTTATCCAATGGTATCTAATAACAGCACACACTCCTGAAGAAGAAAAAGCTGATATATTAGCAAGACATCTCGAACAAGTATTCACACCAAATACTGGGGCACATGATGAACTCCTTGAAACCCAAGTGACAAGCGCAATTGATACTCTAAATTTACAAGATAATGATGAAATAGTTCCAGCATCCGCTGAAGAAATTAAATCCCTCATTAAACGACTACCTAAGCGCAAGTCTCCTGGACTTGACCTCATCACCAATGACATGTTAAAGCACCTCACCAAAAAGGCACTGGCATACTTAACCTCAATCTATAATACCTGTCTCAGACTCGGGCACTTCCCGACTTCTTGGAAAACTGCAATTATACTACCAATCTATTAAGTAGGAAAACCCAAGGATAATCCGGACAGTTATAGACCCGTTAGTCTATTGCCAACTTTGGCCAAACTCTTTGAAAAAGTAATACTTACCCGATTGCAAGATGCCCTCCAGCGAAAAGAAATTGTCCCCCCTCATCAATTCGGCTTTCGAGCAGCTCACTCAACCTCCCATCAACTGCTTAGAATAATTGAAACAATTGAAAGAGGATTTGAGAACAAAGAATTTACTGTTGCTGTTTTCACTGACCTGGAAAGAGCTTTCGATAAGGTCTGGCATGATGGACTCCTTTATAAATTTATTGTTATAAACACTCCACTCTACCTAATTAAAATCAATCAATCCTTCCTCAACGACAGATCATTCAAAGTCAGAGTGAACTCAACATTATCTAGTTCAAAATCTATAGAGGAGGGAGTCCCGCAGGGCAGTATTTTGGCCCCTACGTTATTTAATCTGTTCGTTTATGACATTCCAACAGCAATTCCTTCCACACTAGCCATGTTTGCCGACGATACGGCTATAATGGCGCAAAGTCCCCGTGCTGAAACTGCAATTGAACTCGCTCAAAACTCCACAACTATTATATCTGATTGGTTTACAAAATGGAAAATTAACATCAATCCTGATAATTGCCAAACTAAAATGTTTACCCTCAAACGATATAACCATCCTCCAAAAATTAAAATAGATAATAATGAAATAGACTGGAATCCTAAGCAGTAAAATATTCAGGAGTGTATTTAGATGCGAAGCTGAACTGGGGGTATCACATAAATAAAAAACTCAACGAGTGCCACAACAGATTGGGTGCATTATATCCGCTTATCAACCGTAAGTCTCATCTTAGAGCGGAATGCATAGTACTCATCTATAAAGGAATTCTCAGACCACTACTTACTTATGCTTGTCCAATATGGTGCACCACATCACAAACATCGATGAAGAAACTTCAAACAATGCAAAACAAAGTGCTACGAATTGCAATCAAGTGTCCGTGGTTTGTGCGTAATACCCAAATACACAGGGAGTCAAGTGTCCCTCTTATAACTGAGTTTATTCAAAAAACTACAGTCAAGTTCTTTCAAAACCTAGTTTTCTGTTTAAGTGCCATCAAGTTCGAACTAGGATAAAAAGACATTCACACACGCCTCAAGCGTAAATTACCACAGGACTTACTATAAAAAAAACAATCACCAAAAATTGTAATTATGATAGAGGTATGTGTTATTACTTAATCCTCAATCCAATGGCGGTGATATACATAAGCGGGAATAAGCGTTGCTTAGGGGCCCGGGCCCTTTGGGGGGCCCGGTAAGCTTTGTATTCGCTTATTAAATATCTCTATATCTTTTACTTCATTTGGGTATAGATTGATAGCACTGCAACCTCAATCCCCACTCTCATTTATCAGTCATCAGTGATCAGACTCGATTTGAGAGCTTTGAAAAACTAACAAACATTTTTGAATTTTTAGAACCGAAAGACGTTTTACGAATGCAAGAAGCTGAACAGGTCCGATGTGATTTGCTTCAGAAAAAGTATTCTGATGTCCTCAATAATAATCTTGCCGTTCAGTTTGTGAACGCTATCTCCTTACTAAAAGAGCTGTCAGGCCATTTTATATTTTTCCTTAATTCGGATAGCTAATTAACCATTTAGAACAGTTTTGGTACATAATCGGCGAGTCCGCTTGTATATCGGTCCCGTTTCGGCAATCTATTACCTTTTATACGGCAGCTTTCCGTATCACACAAAAAACCTAACCCGCACGTGGCTTTTGGTTCCGCTTAACAGTTTGGCATTTCGCTCGAATCTATACAGTCGCTTTTTCAGCTGGTTGTTTCATCGCATGCAGAGACGCTCAATTTCTACTTATTCAAAATTTAATCCGTGAGAGCGAGTGAGAAACCCTTTGCGAATTTTATATAAAACATCAGTCCATTTGTCTCTACCGAGTGAGCCATCCAACGGCCACGCTGATATCTGTGTATTGCCAAGGGGGCTTTTGACACATTCCGCCCACGCTTAATTCAGATAATTAATTAGGACGTCGCAACCTTTCGTTCATGCAACGCACCAAGAGCGCAGCGATATACCGACGTCTCGAAGCCGAGCTAACAACCAAGGTAAATCTGTGTAATAACCTGTTTCGCCAGCATGTTCTTGCAATAACGTTTGTGTTCTACATTTCTGAGCTGCAAGTCGGCTTTGTTCTAGTAAATTAACCTTTTAAGTCAGCGCCTGACCCTTATTGAATGCATAGTACACTCTGGTACAAATTTAACGTTTGCGTTCTAAAATTCGGTGCTGCAAGTCAGCCTTGTTCTTGTCAATTAATCATTTAAGTCTGCTCCTCGCGTTTAATTAATGCATAGTACAGTTTGGTACAAATTTAACGTTTCTGTTCTAACATTCAGTGCTGCAAGTCAGCCTCGTTCATGTCTGCGCCTGACGCTTGATTAATGGATAGTACACTCTGGTACAAATCTAACGATTGGTGTTCTAAATTGCCTTGCTGCAAGTCAGTGCGTTCTGGTGACTCGAACTCAAATACAAATTTCATGCTTGCGCGTTATACTTGTTGAGGCCTAAGCCGATTTTTAACTAGAACCGATTTGGATTTGTTGTTCGACTCAGCTGTGCGTCGTAGCTTTTAGGTAGAGCGCTTTCCAGCTGGGTGCTTCCTGTTAAGTCGTTATTACAAATTGTTATACGTGCCGACCATGTCGGTACAACTGTAAGTTGTTTGTTTGGTTATGTGAAGTGGCCCAATAGATGTATTAACTGTACCGTCTTATGATTTCTTTTCCCTTGTGCCTTGTGTATGTTTGTTTACAGGGTGACTGAGTCACTATTGTCACGATCGATGTAAGGTGAGGTCCGGACGTAGCGGATGAGCATTGCAGGTAGGTTGTTGCGTTTGTCGCTGCACTGTGGCTTCCAGAAGTAGCTTTTGAATATCTTTCGCCCCGTTTGACCCTCAAGGTCCGATTGAACGTGGGTCTCTTGGATTTGGATCTTGTGGCGCCCATTTATTTGGTAACACCCTATATATACCTCAACACGATTGCTCTGTGGTGTCTCGTTTTAGGACCCCGCCCCCTCCCTGAGCGTATCTAAGCATTTCCCGGACTTGTCTAGTTATTTGGTACTCACGCAGTCGTAGATGTCGATAAATCAGTTTGATACTGTAACAGAGCATTTGAATGATAGCATGAGTATTCCAGATTTGACAAGTTTATTCCTACAGAAATATAGTGTTCTCGAAAGCAATTTTGGCGAGATTATTACTGCATTGGTTTTATTCTTGACTCTACCTGTAACATTAGCCACAATAGAAAGATCATTTAGCAAGTTTCAAATAATAAAACATAACTATTTAAGATATTCTACGAGCCAAGATAGGCTACATGACCCTTCGGTTTTGCCAATTGAGCAAAAAACATCTACGATGGACATAAAAATCTTATGGAACAATTTGCTATCAATAAGGCCAGAAAGATACATTTTTTATTTCTGATCAATTTAATTTTACGGCGTTTTACAGATACAAATAAATACTAAGTATTTGATAGATACCTATTTTGACGTGGGTTCTTAGGATTTTACCTGAATATTATTTTATTTTACTAGTGTTACCTAGGTAGATATTTATCCAACAGATTTCTTTGTATTTGTGCCTATACTATGATGCCTATGATCATACTTTTATTTACGTATAGAAGGTTGGAAGAGTAAGATTACGTCACAGCCAAAATTTGAGGCCCGACGGAGGAGGGCCTTTATTTGGCTAAGGGCGTAATTTACTTTCGGGCTGATGTACGTACGTTTTACGCACTTCTGCATGGAACAAACACTTAGAATAAATTTAGGATTTTTTGATGCCAAAAATTGCTACCACAGTTAAGGTGCCGGGCGGTAAAGTAATTTGCGAGCAGGAAAGATACTTTACCGCCCTCATTTTTATTTTACCGCCCGCCGTGCGTAACGTTGTACCTACCTACTTGCGGTCGTGGTAACTAAAATGTAAACTTTCATTTTCGGCCCGATTGTTCGTAAAGTATAGTTGATTTAATTTTTATATAACTTGATTTAACTTCTTGATAGTGGTGAACACCTAGTTACATTTAAGAATTTACTAACTGATGTTGACAGACGTCTATTTAAATAGATGAAATTAACTAGTGTGGCATTTTATTTGCTCATTAACCAAAAGAAGTCAGAAATAATTATTTGCTAAATAAATAACAACTTAGATTGCTTGTAAAACAAAATTGCAAGATATGCCTGTTCTTGCAGTTACTCTAACCTATGAAAATGTTAAATGTCACTTTGACTGTAAAAAAATAGTTATATTGACACCATTATAATAAGAAATGAAATAATACATGTATGTATGTAGGTATTATCGATAACCTCATTTACCTTGCTGTGTAGAAGCTGGTGCTTTATGCGCTTGCATCTGGCGGTACAATGCTCAACTTGCCCCGGATTCGGGATACAACGTTGGAGCGCGTTGTGATTGTCCAGCAACCAAACCATTGTGTGAGATGTGTGTCGTGGTGATGTATTAATCCAAAATTTGAAAAATGGTCGAGTCCGAATTCCGAAGTAATAATTGATATTCAATCATATACTACTAAAATGTAATTTTAGATTTTTTAAGACGAATTTTAGTTATTCCTAAAGCCTCTGGGGGGGGTGTTTCGACACCCATATAACCCCCCATAGTTACGCCACTGATTATATTATTTTGTCTTTGCAATGCTGTTTAACAGTTTAACTGCGCAGCTGCGTTCTATTTGTTTCATTTTGTTATTGCTGGTGGAGGAACAACAGGAACATGAAGAATTTTCTCATGATCTCATGTGCGATGTATAATCTTGAATGATGTTGAACATTCTGTTGTGACAGAGTTTCTTCTTTGGAAAGTGGGATATTGCAAGTTTTCATGCATGCTTGCGGTAAGTAATTAAAATCAGCGATAGTTTGTGTAAGAAGCATTTTGACGAAAATGTTGCTTAATGTTGCTATATTTCAGATAAAGTATGCTACACACACTAAAAGTTTTACTGCAATTAATTGTGTATAATTTGAATTTTTCCATATAACCTCAAAATCTCGCATTAGTAAATGCGATATTGCTGAAGTTAGCCGTAAGTTAATTTTCCGCTCAACCAGGGCGCTATTTCATAAAACAACTTTGCAACTTTTCACTTTGCAACTTTTCACTTGGCAATTTTTCACTTTGCAATTTTCAATCAATTTCTACTACGTATAAGTATTTTTGAGAAGTAAAATTTCATAAAGAATAATATACAAAGTGCAAGTGAACAGTTAGTTGATAACTAGCAACGTTGTATGTTATAAAACCCAACATTTTTCAACTTTAAAATTTAAAAAGTGCAAAGTGACAAGTTGCAAAGTTGTTTTATGAAATAGGGCCCAGGTATCAAGAGTGCGAGGATGTACAAATGACAGTATTTCACAGAAACATATCGTGCAATGAATAGAAATTTTAATTTAAATTACATGTAGTGCAAAGTTAACGTAAAGTAAAAAATGTAAGATCACATTTTTGGCGGGTCTATAACACATCAAACTCAATTAGATCGTTTACATTTGGAAAAAAATTAGTATCTTTATTGGACTGTTTTAGAAATTTTCCAAAATTGGTTTTACCAGCATCTGTAACATGATTAGTTTGGCATAATTTGTTATTACAAAATTTGCTACAGTCCGGATAGTTTTAGTTACATTTGTCGATATTGAATCTTCATTGCGGTTGTCAACTATGGTGCTTTTCAGTCATCAATTCGTCTAGCTAATTCATCAGGATTCGAGACTTCTGCCTGTTATTATTAAATTTTTTTTAGGCTTGTTTCCCAACTTTTTTTTTTGCATGTAAAAAGCTTATTTATAAATCGTTATTCGCACAGAATGCCAGCCAGCCTTTTTCAAAATCAGATTTTATACACATTCAAAACGGTTTTTTTTCTACCTGCAACTAGTTTCTACTATGATTCTGAAATGTTTACATGCAATTTTGTGTAAGAAAACAGGATTAGTTTGATCGTAATTGATGATCAGGTCAGGGACGTAGCAACACACCTGCGGAGCTGTGTTCAGAATGAAGTAACCGAATCTCAAAAAATTGTAGCCATGACTTTCCCGGCCAATGAAAACGACTTTGCCTTCTTTGGCGGAGGACTGCCAGGATGTTTCCACTGTTGAGATTGGCGTTTTTATTCGGGAATGTAGTGATCAATCCAAATTTCATCGACCGTAACAAATCGGCGCAGAAAATCAATCTGATCCTTGTTAAACAGCTTCAAACTGTCGCTCGATATTCGCACCCTTTCTCGTTTTTGATCAGCATTCAGCAAGCACGGCACCTATCTTGCTGACAGTTTCGACATGCCCAATTCTATGTGCAAAATGTGATGTATGCGCTCAGTTGATACGCCTATGATCCTAGCTATCTCATCAATGTTTATTCTTCGATCCTTCAAAACAATAGCATGCTCTTGATCGATTGTTTCCAAGGTTGTTACTGTTGTTGATGGTCTTGGTCGTTCATCATCTTCAATGCTCAAATCACCACATTTAAATCGTGCAAACCAGCTTTTGAAGGGGCATTGTCACCCCATGTTTGCTGCATATCGGCCAAAATTTCTGTTGTGTGTAGCTTGTTAAAAAACAAATATTGAATCGCACCACAAATAGCGTTTTTATCCATTTTAGGATTTTCCATTTAAGCGTAGTCTTTAAACCGTTCTAGTTTCTTAACTGAACGCCACAGATCAACTAAATTTCACCTGTCAGTATAAAAAAAATGGCGAAACTCAAAAATGATGTTCATTTTAACCGCTAGAGGGCACTAGTAGTCGAGTTTCACGTTCCGTCAAATCATCCTCGTATATATTGTTCGAGGCTTTTTTGGTTACTCGAATAATCATTGTTAAAATTGTAGATAAACAGCCAGCGTTCTAGGGCTTCATATGCCGTGGTCATTGTGAACTTGAACAAAGATCAATGCGATGACCATGCTCTTTGGTGACTCGTGTTGTTTAATTACCTTGTGAACAATTCGGGCAAATTTGGTTTTTTTACTGTTTGTGAACCCATATCGCCTAACGTTTTGCAAGACATTGCAGCTTGCATCATCAGTGTGAAAGTCGCTCTCGTGGATCCTTGCTTGAGTTCACAAGGTGCAATGCACATTAAGCCAAATAATGTTGGTTGTTTATCTACAAAGACTACATGGTCTAAGCTGATATTCAGTTTTAACAATGATAAAACAAATTTTTTAACTTGTACGTCTAAACTAGTAAAGCTTGATTGAATTTGGCAATTTTCTTATCAATAATGCAGGGTCCGGCAACGATGCGGGGCTTGAAGATATTTCTAAAGCTATGAGAGTTACACAAATATTGTGTATATAAAAGTTATAGGTATGAAGGTGGTGCATATTACTAAAATAGTTTTCATTGTACAGGGTGTTTCAAAAAAGTGTGGCGAATCAAACTTACTTTTATTTTAAATGGAATGCCCTATATTTGGGTAGCTTACAAATTTTAATCATTTTGATATGGGTCTAATGTCCATTGTTTTGGAAATATTAACAATTTTATGCAAAAAACTGCTGAACTTCAGGCGGCTGCTGTAAGCAACAGAAAACAATTATGTGAAGAAAAATTGTTTGTTGTGAACTACCTTTTGAGTGTAAAATGGTGGATCTGGGTATTAATGCTATACAGGGTGTTCAACATTTGCAAATTTAATAATGTCGATTTTTTTTCAAATGGAATGTCTTGTGTAGTTTTGTATTTTTAAAAAGCCCTTTTAATGAGCTTTTGATATGTTACTTCATACCTGTAAATTCAACTATTTTTGAAATATGTGTGTTTGAATATAAAAAAACAATTTAAGCACTTAATTACAAGAAATAATAAACATGAAAAAACAATAAATCCAGGAATAAATTAATTCCAAGGACAAATAAAATCAGATTAAAAAAAAAGCCAATGAACTAAAATCCTATACGTAATTGGTAATTACGTTAAATGTTCAAATAGTTCTTTTTCCCTGCTGTGAGTATTAGAGCTATACAGAGAACCCGTAATTTGCAAATATAATTATTTCGATTTATTTAAATGCAACGCCCCATATATCCTTATATTTTTGAAAAGTACTTTTAATGAACTGCTGTTTTTCGTTTCTCCGTATTTGTTATTTCCACTTTTGGGTAGTGGTTGGATTTTTGATTTTTAAACTTGGTTTTATTTGTTATTTGGAGAGCTCAAGTGTTTAAATCATTATTATACGGCGTTTGTTTGTTATCCTTTGACGTATAGCATCTTAAGGGGCTTAAATTGTTTTTTATGTTCAAACACGCATATCTCAAAAACAGTTGAATTTACAGGTATGAAGTGACATATCAAAAGAAAGTTTATTAAAAGTGCTTTTCAAAAATGCAAAAATTTGAAAAAAATCGAATTATTAACTTTGCAAATGTTGAGTACCCTGTATAGCATTAACACCCAGATCCACCATTTTACACTTGAAAGGTAGTTCACGAAAAACATAATTTTTTTCGACGACTGACATCGAAAGTAGATTTTTCTCACTGTCATTTGACAACAGAAAGTTGGCATTTGCCGCTGAGCGTGCGTTTTCATCTTTTTGCCGCTCGCCGAGCATTTTGGGTTTCCGCGTGAACAAAATAGGTAGCCACGTCCGAATGTTTCCTTGACAACGCCCGTCATTTGTGGAAATAATCGCGTCACATGTCATATAGACTGCGCGTGTAATGTTAACTTGATTGTCAATTAATTTTTGCGATAAAACGAAATTTGATATTTTCCTTTAATAATATGCTCAGTCGAAAAAATAGTATGTATGTTTCGAGCTAAAAGTGCGCTTGCCGCTTTTGCATGATTGCTGGTTTCGACTTCGTCTCAACCAGCAATATTCATGCGCAAGCGGCAAGAATGCACTTTCAGCTCTTAACATACAATATACTATTTTGTAACATCTTTCCTTTGTTCAATTGTTTTTTGTTGCTTACGGCAGTCGCCTGGGGTTCAGCATTTTTTTGCATAAAATTGTTAATCTCCAAAACAATTAATGCTAGACCCATACAACTTTATATAAAAATGATTAGTATTTTAATACAAAACTTTTAAGCTGTGTGAGCCGCCCTGTATAATCAAAACTGTTTTAGTAATGTGTACCACCTTCGTACCTACAACTTGTGTAGACACAATATTTGTGTAACTCGTAGTTTTTTAAATAATTAAAATAATTATGTGAATAGTAAAAATAGTATATTTTAACCTCACTTTATACTCTTAATGACAGATAAAGTATTTGACAGAAGTGTTTGTTTGTATCATTGACTTAATTTTAGTTTAAAAATGTACCTAGCCATGATTACATTCTATCTTTGTCCTGCTACTCATTTTGTTTATGTTTACCTTGTCGCACTCATTAATTTCCTATGTTCAAAACGGATTTCGGACAATCTGTATATTGTAAACCAATCCTATTTGATTATTTTCAATCACTTGTGTCAATTTGCCATATATCAAACTTGAAGTGAAAACAACCGTAAGGTGATTTAAAGTCAGCATGAAATCTACCTAATTAAAATTCATTAGTATCCTATGACAAGTAATTAAGTGTGAACAAATTAATAATTACTGTTATTAATTTATTTAGGAAATTATCCTTTTGAGTTCACCACGGGCAGTGATAAATCGTTATATAGTTTTGACAAATGACATTTCTCAAGTTTATTGCATCTAAGAAATAACCTTTGGCTGCGCCTCAAGTTAATTCTTGGCAACGCATGTACAGGTTGTTATTTCTCAAAATTATTGTGGACAAGCAAACTGCGCGCTACGCGCTGCGAGTCTTGAATCGGCGCGCACGTGAAATAGGATACGCAAAAGATCAAGCTCCGAGCCGAGCGCTAAGATAAGAAAAACAAGACCTAAACAAATATAAACATCTGTGAAGCCGGAACGTCAGATTTTATTTTGTGCCACAGACACACATTAAGGAAAATTATATTATAGATGATTATCACTGACCTTGGTTAATTATACCTAAATTTCCATAGTTACCATTGGAAAAATGGCGATTGTTCGATGGTTTACATTTTTTCAACTGTAAAGTGTCAAAATGACTGTTTTCTATGTCATCTTATTTGGAAAATGTCTAATCGAATATATCTCGGTCTTATTTGACAGGTAAAATTTGAACTCGAGACTTTTTGCTTATAGGTAACTAGTGATGTAAAATACCCAGGTATTTATAATTAGAGGTAAATACCCGGGGTATTTACCTGGGTAAATACCCAAAATGGGTATTTATGCAGGTATTTATAGCCTGATTTACAAATATCACAAAGCTAATCTAACTAGTATAATTGATTGGTAAGTGAAGGTGCTCTATTCAACTCTTATAAAAATGTGGAATTAAATACTTGCACTGAGAACATTTACTGTCCAAAATATACGTTGTTTATATAATTTTGTGATTTTTATGATTCTTTCTTAATCTTATATTATAAGAGCCAATGCCGCCGGCCGTCCGGACGTAAGTAGGCGTGCGCACATGCCGCATGAACGGCCTGCATACTAGCAAGTGGCGCGCGCACGAATGGCGAGACCGCATTTGTATTGTTAACGCTGGCAGGGCCGGACGTAGGCTGGCTAATCTCTGAAACTTCTTTGTGGCATGAATTGTAGGCTGGCTGCCGCCTTGAGCAAGCATTTTTATTGTTAACCGTTTCTTTACGCTGGCCGGGCCAGACGTAGGCTGGCCACGAGTTCTAGTATATATATATGTATACAGGGTTGTTAAATTGGGTCAAAGTTTCAGATGCTTATGCTGAATAATATTAAAAAACAAATTTAATCTAATTGCCTTAGTTTTATAGTTGTCCCAAAAACAAAAACATTTTTTTGTATACGTTGATTATTATGTTACGTAGAATGAAACTGACTTGACATTATTAGGACACTTTTTAAAGAGTTCAAATCTGATTTTAGAGTTTCATTTTTTTTCAAAATTTTCAAAATTTTGATACTGACTTCATTATTTTAAATGCACATCAAAGATAGCAATGACACTGTTAAGAAGAGCTTATTTTAGTCTTTATTTTTAAATTTATAGTAGGCTGTGATTGTTTAGTCGAAAAACAAAATTGTTCTCACATAGCTCGATTACTTATGAAAATAAGTGTTGCAAGTGAAACGTGAAAAGAAGCTCTCCGTAGTGCTGCCATAGACGCATAGCCATAATTGATGTGCATTTAAAAAAAGAAGGCTAGAAACAAAGTCTTAGAAATTATGAAAATAAATGAAAATATAAGATCATATATTAGCTTTTCTTTAAAAGGTGTCGTAATAATGTATAATAATCAACGTATAACAAAAAACAACCGTAATTTTCATTTTCTGGACAGCTTAAAAACTATGGCAGTTAGGTTCTATTTCTTTTTTTAATATTATTCAGCATTAGTATTTACAACTTTGCTCCAATTTAACCGACCTCGTATTTTAGTGTTTTCAAAATCCCAATCGTGTGCATCAAAACACAATTATTTAAAAACCACTAAATGCATATTTCGACAGCTTAGCTGTTATCTTCAGTGGCCTTGAAGAGAGAGACTAACCCCGACAAGTTGGCTGGAAAAACCTCTGAAGATAACAACTCCACCAAATTACAGCCATAAAGTTGGCTGAGTCGAACTCCCAAAAATATGCTTTTCACCAAATCACCAGTGAAAGTCACGTGAATGTTAAGTTTATCTTTCAAAAATGGAAACAAGTGAAAAAATAATGAATTACATACAATATAAATGACCTCATTAATAGCATTAAATTTAAGAATAATCCCAATCTCCAGAGTCAGAGCCATCACAAAGTACCTCTATTTTGTAAATTCTGTCGGGTGCAATTTATTGCGTCTAAATACGATTGATTTGCTTGGGCGCATGCTTATTCAATGTTACAATATTTAACTTGTTATTTCACGTAATATAGTCCAGTGCATTCATATGCAGTTTACGTTATTAAGATAACACTATTCGGTGAGATTAGCTTTGCAAATATTACAAATTTCATAAATACCCAGTATTTAGGTATTTACCCGAGGCAGGGATAAATACCCAGGTAAATGCCCATTTAGAAATACCCTACCCACTGGGTATTTACCTGACCCACATCACTATAGGTAACTTTCCTCTGCAAATGTAATGACAAAATCCCTCGCTCTTGCGTGGGACTTTGATCATATCATTTGCTTTCGAAAGTTTAATAAAGCAATAATCTTTCGGCCAACACTTTTTCTGGGAAAATGATCCTTTGGTATGTTATAACTGACAATAATAAATGCTGTACAACTTTGGTACTTAAAGTATAGGTACATAATAATTTTACTTACTTAATCCTGATGCCTATCTACCTTTCGGTGTAAGACGTACATAATAATCACTTCTTCTTTTAATCCTTCTGCCCTTAACGAGCGTCGGATACGGACTCCACCCATTTCCTCCATTCTTTTCTATTGTTTGCAGTTATTTTCATTTCCTCCAATATTTTGCCTCTCTGCTTTCCTATTTCTTCTATTCTACTTATCCAGTTTTTCTTTGGTCGTCCAACTCTTCTTTTTTCTATTCTCACTGTATTACTTTCTTGACTAGTCTGTTTTCACTCATTCTATGTATGTGCCCGAACCACTTCAATTGTTTCGTTTCTAGCTGTTTATTAATTGGTGTCTGGTGTAGATCTTCCCTTATTTTTTAATTTCTGATTCTATCAAATTTTGTTTTACATAATAACCACAAACTAAAAATTTCATTTTTTACTTCTCTCGTCTAAAAGACGTAGGAAGTATTGTAATCGTGAAAAAATCACCTTCCGTGATTTCTTCAGATCTTCATGTTCCAGAATACCTAGATAATGAAAATCATGTTTTCTTAATTTCCTCTGTGTGTCTGTCCGTCTGGCTGTTGGTGGTATAGCTCAAAAGCTATTTTTTGGAAGAAGACGATATTGTGCATACGGATGAGATATACAGGGTGAATGAGACCACCCGTATCAGTATTTTTTTTAAAGAACGGTGAGTCGTAGAGAGTTGGGATAAAAAAATTTATTATAAAAGTCATACTAAAGAATCGAATGGTGATATTATTATTTCTCGAAAAAGTCAGCATCACTAGTAGTTTTGTCCACAATGTCCAGAACTCCAAAATTTTAAATGGCACCATAAGTCGAAAAACATATTGTTGAAAAGATCGTTAAAAAAGAAGAAAGTTTTGTAGGAAAAATTATTTTACTACTACTACCCCTTTTAAGTAATATTCGATTAAAGTTATTAAATTTGAAATTCGTTGTTAACAAACAAAATTGAAAAGTCGGCTTTTAAAATCTAGTTACCGAATTAAACAATGTTACACACATGTTTTAATGTCAATAACGCTTTGAACACTTGTAACATTGTTTAATTCGTTACCTAGATTTTAAAAGCCGACTTTTCAATTTTGTTTGTTATCACCGAATTTCAAATTTAATAACTTTAATCGAATATTACTTGAAAGGGGTGGTAGTAATAAAATAATTTTTCCTACAAAACTTTCTTCTGTTTTAACGATCTTTTCAACAATATGTTTTTCGACTTATGGTGCCATTTAAAATTTTGGAGTTCTGAACATTGTGGAAAAAACTACTCGTGATGCTGACTTTTTCGAGAAATAGTAATATCACCGTTCGATTCTTTAGTATGACTTTTATAATAAATTTTTTTATCCCAACTCTCTACGACTCACCGTTCTTTAAAAAAAATATTGATACGGGTGGTCTCATTCACCCTGTATATCTATCTTGCTCGAAATCACTATACTTTTGGTCAAATATATCACGTATAGTCATGTTAACTGTCTATAAATTATATTTTTATTTTATTAATTTAGAATTGCCCTATTTATGATTTGAATATCAATAATTATTATTTGTGCTAGCTCCTGAAAAATCAGGGGTGGATTACTTTTATCTAGATTGCTTATTTCTAAAATCTGATGTTCTGATTTTTAATTTTATTTTATAAGTCAAAATAACTTCTGACAAATGATATGTCAGACAGATTTGAAAATTAAATAACAAATACCAGATTGTTTCACTAGTACAGGGCGTTTGCTCAAATTTTGACAGCTTCTAGCAAAAAATTGTTCAGATAAAAATTGTTGGGTATCATCCAAACCGTCCGAATTTGCTACTTAAAGAAACAATTGAGCATCACGGGTAAACTTTTTGACTTATTGTATACTTTTTTTTAATGGAACACCCTATATATTGGATAGCGCTTAAAATTCTCTTTTCAAAAATATATGAGTTGCCTATAATTACTTCATCCATTGTTGAAATATCCGCTATTAAAGAATCAAAATATTACTAATTTACTATATGAAATAAATCACAGTACTTATTGAAATAATCAACAATTTCAATACCAAAAACAATTTTAAAAACGAATTGACAACTAAATGTTCCATGCCACATGCCGCCAGTAATGTCATTTGATAACTTTGTTGTTTCAATGGTTACTGTGATTTATTTCATATAGTAAATTACTAATATTTTGATTCTTTAATAGCGGATATTTCAACAATGGATGAAGTAATTATAGGCAACTCATATATTTTTGAAAAGAGAGTTTTAAGCGCTATCCAATATATAGGGTGTTCCATTAAAAAAAAGTATACAATAAGTCAAAAAGTTCACCCGTGATGCTCAATTGTTTTTTTAAGTAGCAAATTAGGACGGTACCCCACAATTTTTATCTGAACAATTTTTTTCTATCTGGAACAACAAAGTCGCTAGAAGCTGTCAAAATTTGAGCAAACACCCTGTACACAACAATATCAAAACAGTAAGTAATTCTTTAATAACTAATTCACCTTTATAGTCTTTATTTCCTTTTTTAGTAATTACCTTACTACTCAATATCGCCCACCTTTCACTCGAACTCAACAATGTTCTGGATATCGACCAACCTGCTCCCCTCTGCCTACGAATCCAACCTCTTAAGTACCTTTTCGCAACAAAAGGTTCCACTGACAGACAAGATGTCCAAACTGTCCAGAATTAGTGATGCAAACTTTCCCCACAGCATGTAACCAAACAGACCAAATCTGCAGCCGCCTAATTCCAATACCGCATCTGCCAACTTCCTGGAACGTGCCTCCTCAACCGATGGTCCTTCTTTTGTACTCGCCCTTAACACCAAACAGTTTGACTTAATCCAATTCGATTAATATATTATGTCAAATGTAATTCTCCAATAAACTTGACTTAGTATTTTACTCCCATTTATTCACATTTGTATATTAATTCTGCTTCCTTAGTGTTATATCTTCACTTGTTCTTTGATTAAATTTTATTTTTATCTCACCACGCCAATTTAGTATTTAACCCTTTTTATTATCCAAACATTCCTTAATAAAAAATTGGGTTTATTTTAATATTTTTAATTACACCAAAATTAGTTCATCTACATTTACCTACTATTTATAATTTTATTTCGATTAAGTATTTGTCATTTCCTTCAAACCTTAATTTTGTTTTAAATATATTATTTTTGAATCCATCTGTTTCTCAATTAGCTATATTCCACTCTATTATAAATTTTATTTTCCTTTCTAATTGCATAATAATTATTCTGATTCCCAGTTCATATTTAAATAGATCTTGATTATATTCAACTATTGTACTCCCTTAATCTAAAATTGATTTTTATACCCCTGTGTATATCATTATAATATACAGCATGAGAACTTTTAAAACATAAAATTATGTCTATTTTTGCTTTACAAAAACAATAATAATAATATATTTATTGCTGTAATTCTACAGAGGACATAACAACGTCAACAAACAAAAGAAATACATAGACCTCTACAATTAAGAATAATTTTTAGTCCAACATTTTTTTTAAATTTTACTTGACTATTTAGTTTTAATAATGAAAATTATACAACACTTTATGCTTTAATAAAGGGACCAACACACTTCTGAATTTGTGTACATCAACAATAGTTTTTTTGAAGATTGCCGTTGATTTTGCTGCCAGACGTAGATGGCTTGCTTATTGGTGTAGGTGGTGAAAATATTGTATTTGAGTGACCAAGGAAAGAATTAGAATCTGTTTAATTCTTTTTATGATAAAAATTGTGATCATTTGTGAAGTCGGAGTTCTCAAACCAGAAATGTTGCCTTTCCGTTTTGTGCTTGTAAGACAATATTACTTTCAAAAGGCAAATATTATTTTTAGTTTTGGTTTTTTTATCCTCACTTTGAGAAGACTGTGCAACAAGGATAGATATGTAGCTCTTTGGTCCAGAATTTCTTAAGGAAAATTCATCTGTCTTTGACTGCTACCCTTTTTTCTAAAAGTTTGCCTTGTTTTTAGACAGTATGGCCGTATTTTGTATTTGATTCCGATGTTCCCATGGAAGTTTTAGCTGGACTCTAAGACCTTGGTTACAATAATAGTAGTTTTTCAGACTAGGATTAAGAAGACAGATATACAAGTAAATAGACAATATGTCGTTAACGTACGTAATAGAAAAAAAATATGTTGCGGGAAGGTTGCTAGAGGTTGCTTTACACAGATATTTGTAGTTTCCAGGTTTACACATCAAAATTATTATTTATAATTTAAATTACTTATAAGATTTACCATTTACATCAACATTGCGTTGAAATAGGTGAAATTTGTTTTAACAAGAAAATGTTGCACCTTGTCTTACTGTGTAATGTCATTTTAGATACGGGCATACAACGAACAATTAGCAAATATGAAGCTGTGCATTGCGTATTCATATATTTAGGTAGTAACATGTGAGCAGACGAAAATGAAATCAAGCTTGGCTTTGAATATTTGTTTGTGTTGGTGGCACTGTAAGTCTATGTCAAATTCGAGGTTAGCAGGTTAAGTTTTTGTGTCAGTTTGACACAGACTGGATGCAAAACTTAACCTGTAACCTCAGGGCCACCAACATATACAAATATTTCAAAGCCAAGCTTGATTTCATTTTCGTTGTTTACATGTTATATTATTTGATATAGTGAGTACTAGATGGTAAAAAATGGTTAATTTGTCAATTTTTTAAAAATTTTTAAATCTTTGCAGTGTTGAAAATATGGCACCTTTCAGTGAAGGTTGCATGGTTATTATTGGTTCATTTTAATTATTGAATTTCAAAAGCAAAATTTATTTGATATAGCAAGTAGTAGATAGTAACGATTATACCACTTCCTATAACACCATCTAATAAAAACAGTAAAAGTGCATAGTTACGCATGTACTAACGTTTGATAATATACATGGCAACGGTGATAATCATATACCTTCTTGACTAATAACTGATAATCAATACCTTCACAAACATCACGTTATCTGCTGAACGTACAATCATAGCAACCACACTAACTGGACTTTAATATTTATAAATAAACTGTTCAAACATTGTTTATTGACTCGTGATATAATCGAGCCGAATGCAACTCGTGTCTTCTCGATTATCAAATCATTTCTGTTTCCACTCGATATATTGTTTTACGCAATCTTGCTCGTCCTTCGGACTCGCGTGATTGCCAAACAATATGTCTTGTGTAAACAAGAACCCACTTGTATTATATATGATAAGAGATGCTTAGATTACCAATATCAACATCTCTTAACTTCAAATATTTGGAGTGTTGAAAACGTGGCAACTGACTGTTTATTGGTTATTATTGTATTTGGTGGTTACGGTGCCACAAAAAAATTATCTGCTGTTAGAGTCAATGAAAACTTAAGTTAAAAAAACTCGATTTGTTGTAGTTCCACCAAGAATTGTAGTTTTTTAAATATCTTGTTATATACATTTTTACTTCCTTTTACTATAAAGGAAGTATTGGATTCACCCCAAAAATTCGAAATTGAGTTTTCAACGGATCTTCACGTTTTAGAGTTCCCTGATCCAAAAAACATATTTTTTTTCATTGGTCTGTCTGTGTGTCTGTCTGTCTGTCTGTGTGTCTGTCTGTCTGTCTGTGAACAGAATATCTCAAAAACGAAAAGAGGTATGGCGTTGAAACTTCATATATAAGTTTTGTGTACTATGTAGATGAGACAGCAAGCTTTTTGAAGAAAATCGCATAACCGGAAGTAGTGTTTACTCTTGTGATTTTTCAGTTTTTTTCGATTTTTTCAAAACGGCTCTAACGATTTTTTTTAAACTTTACATTTTTAATGTGTATTGATGTGAGATAGGTGATTTTCCAGTTGAATACTTCTAAAGTGGGTTTCTTTTGTTTTTTTTTCTATTTTTTTTATTAACTCCTATTTTAAATAAAACACCCGGTATATTATTACATTTTGAATTCACCTTAAAATTCTAGAGAAAATTTGTCTCTTCAACTAACACTCGATTTTGTACCGTTTTTGTAGAATTTGTAATTTTTGAAAATTTTTAACAAATGGTTAAAAATTAAATGAAATTTTTGACTAATTATAGATCACTGTAAAAGGAAGTGTGTGAGTGTATCACACCAGATTTTTTACAGTATATTTTTGTTACAGATAAAACAACTGTCTGGCCATCTATGATCATCGGAGCTTCGTTGGCTGCAAGGGAAACAACATAGTAGCGAATGGGCTTTAAATGAAATTGGTGTCTGAGCGATAGCTTAATCACTGCAGCATATAAAGGTTAGTAGTAGATTTGAAAAACTGCATTCAATAACCAAATAGAGCGATTTTTTAAAAACTGAATTGCAGCAGGCCTTGGATAGCCTGAGTCAGTTGGTAGTACTGAAGTGTATTGTTAGTCTATGTCAAATTTGAGATTTGCAGGTTAAGTTTTGCGTCAGTGTGTGTCAAATGACAAACAAAACCTAACCTACTAACCTCGAATTTGGTATAGACTGACAATGCACTTCAGTACTGCCAACTGATTCAGGCTATACAGGGCCTGCTGCAATTTAGTTTTTAAAAAGTCACTCAGTATGTTCTTTTTTGAATTGATTTTTCAATAAATTTTAATAAATTACATATTATAACTTAAAAGTTGGGATGCTTATATCACTTGTTATTGATGCTTTGGATGTGGCTTTGTTCGTGTTTCCACCTCTTGCTCTACGAAATTGATATCAATGAAATCTTATTGTCTTTAATTTGTTGCATTTCTGTTTAATTGAAGTTATTGAATGATTTTCCAGTACCTACTAGGGATGTTCCGAATATACAAAAATTCGTATTCGCGAATACGAATACCGAATACAAATACTCTTATGAATATTCGCGAATACGAATACGAATACGAATACATGACCTTGAGTGAAAAATGTCAACATCAACATCGTTTTTGTACGCGCTGCAAATTTTTGAAATAGTATGGAAAATAGTTTTGTTTTTTATTTAATGTTATAGAATGATTAATATATTAAAAAATGTTTTATTTAATGTATGAATACCTGTTTTATATTTTTATTAAAATTCTTATCTATATATCTATAATTTTAATGTCAAATACTCATATAATATTCGTGTTAATTTTGGCGAATACGATTACGAATACAAATATTGAAAATATAGCGAATACTCGCGAATACGAATACGAGTATTCGGAACATCCCTAGTACCTACCGATGATGCAGCTAATATTGCGTCCTAATGGGTGCTTTTCTGTTCTTCATTTACTTTAGTGATAGATAAAAAGTTGTCTTCCTCTCCGAAAGTCCTTCAACAAGAACTTCATTTTATTGTCCACAACTTTGCCTTGTTTATTCCCATGTCTTACAACTCCTTTCTATGGTGTCGTGTTTCTTCTATGTTCATAGCTACATTTTCTTCTAAAACTTGCTGAACTGATTTGATTTTATGTTTTTATTTATACGTTATGTATATTATATGATATCGTATAATAATAATTTTTATTTTGTTACAGCAATAATACCAAATGTCATTTATTCCATTAAAAAAAAATGGCGCAATAAGATTGAACCAAAGAGAATCGCATATTTCCATGAGAACATCCGTAAGAAAATTTTATTGTGAAACTAAGTCGCTCGATTGATTAGAATATAATTTATACGAAGATTATAATATCCAGTGACATGAAATCAACTTGCTCCTGAAAGCAGGGGAATTCCCAATTAAACCAAGTATTAAAATGTAGCAATTGCACGGCCTGGCAGTGAGTCTGCTCCCAAGACAACATTATAGCTGTGAATGAGGAACGCCCCAAAAACTTCATCGACTATAAAGAGTTGGGTCACCAACAGAATTGCTGATAACACACTACAACGAAGAAGATAATGTGATAAAGCTGTTTCATTGTCCCTCAATGGGGATCATAGTTGTCGATAGTAGGATATCAATTTAATCTCATCTAAAAAGTCGTATTTTATATTCGGAAGGTACTTCTTATTGCAATATTTTTGTTTTGTTAGGACATTGGGTTTTATTTTGTCATCATATTGAACCTTTCATACTTGAGTAGTATTCTTCTTTTGCATTTCTCATTGGATTTGTGTCCAGAGGAAGGTTACAACGTTTACTCTGCCTCCATCTCCAAGTATTCAGTAAGTAGCTACGAACTTGGTGCTGTTCGTTCGAATTATTTACATGCTCTACACCAACTTTCATTCTGGTACTATATCTTGGCGACCCTGAGTCGCCTTGTCTCAGGCCTTGTTCCTATATGGAATGAATTTTACTGCTATTTGCACAGCATTGAGTGGTGCAGTGTGTAAAAGCATCAGGTGTGCATTGAGCGAGTTGTCACTTTGAATCGCCGTTGGATCAGTACCAGGTCTGGTCACCATTCTCTGTTGGGATACAATTAACAACACTTTGAGTAACCTGATCACACGCAATACACAGTGATAGGATAATATCAGCAGATATGGGCGTCTCAGCCAAAAATAAGCCAAATGTTAAATAAACGTTACAATCTGCATGTCATTTTCTAAACAAGGTTGAGAATTGTAAAAAAGTTCCATATCGAGCAGGTGCATCAAGTTTCCAGTTTTTGTGCAACAGTACAAGCTTCAATATTATTACTGAGTGGTAAGTTTCAGGTTACACGAGTTCAGTAGTGCCACAACTGCAAAAATGAATTTTTAGGAAAAACATAACTATGTGTTGAGATAAATAGGAGCTTTTTACATAACACGAAACAAAATAATCTTAGAAATATACCCAACAAGAAAAAAATATGAAAATTTTATTCTTAGGAAAATTTTGCTAGTTGCGGCGATATTCTGATATGTAGAAAAAATTGTTCATTAAAGTTACAGATAATGCCTGTATAAAAATACATTTTCCTACTCGCTAATACGAAGTTGGCTTTTTAAAACATTTAGGGCCGCTTCTACAACCCAAGGATAAAGTTATCCGGGGAATAAATACTGTAGAAACAATTGCTGTAACAAAGATAGCTATGTCAATTATACCTCGGTTACCTTATTATAGGTATACTAGCAACCAGTGAGACAAATGTCTCATTTAAAACAACAGAAAAGACCGTTTTGCAAATAGAACGCGTATTCACCACACGTACGTATATGACGTCATTGTTGGTAGCAAACTACCAGTCGCATTCGCCTTGATAAAATTTGCCTAGAATCTAACCTAAAGAGTTAGGATTAGGATAATTAAGATAATAATTAGTGTTAGAGACTGAAATTCGGTTCCTGACCTGACATGATCATTCCAAACATATAACTTTAATAACTTTTTTCTCTATCTCTTACGGTTTGGCTGCTGAAACAGCGTCCCGGACAAGTCTATTTTATATATACAGGGTGCGCTGGTGGAAAAAGCCTTTTCTTCCCGGTAACCAAATATTCCCAAAAAATTTCCAGGTGACGCATAAATTTGAAAAATCCCCGTTTTAAGACCAAAGTTTTTAAACATTTATTATTGTATAAAATTACGACAAAACAACATTTCATACATTACCACCCTATTGATACATACATTTACTGTTAAATGAGGAATGCTGATTTACATAATACTGCTAATTTATAATTAACAAAAATAGAACATAGATATCGCGAACATTGCACACTCAGATCACTCAAATGGAATTTTATTAGACTCCTTGGCATGCTTGTCAATTCTATTTAGAACCTGTGATCTGGCGAAATGTTTTGCCTTGTCCCACGTTACACAAAAATGCCATTTATCGCGACCTTTAAAGTGATGGTCAAGAGCCGCAATTACGAGAGGCTTACAAATGGAAGGGTGAGGTCCCAGCCACCGAATAATAGTTTCGGTTTCTACAGTTTTAGGGTCCAAATTATTACGGTTTTGGGAATGGAAACCTAAAACGCTACCCATGCCTTCCACTACCGCTTCACAATGGGTTCTGGTAATCGCTGCCAAGGCCAAGTGCAGAATATCTGGGATATCTTTGTATAGAACTGAACTGCTGAGAAATTTTTCGTAAAGCTTAACTTGTTCATACCTCTCCGGGTACTGTACATGTACCGGTGCTGGGTGAAAGTTACTCTGCTTTTTCTGGGATGGTGGTGCACCACTATCATATTTGAAATCTTCTGAAATGCTTTTCACCCGTTCACAAAATAAAGCGTATTGTGTTTTGATTTTGATGAATTCTACTCCGGGTTCTATGCAACCCACTGATTGTGCAAGATCAAAATATTTGTTTAAGGATTCTTCAACTTCCGGTGGGAAACTTTCTCTTTTCGTTATTTCAGAAATGTCAAAGACTTGTCCCATCAAATGAATAATTGGGTTTCTAGTTTTCTCTGAATCCAACCGGAAAGAGAAGTTTTCTCTAAATTTTGAAATGAAAACCTTCACTGCTTTTGTAGATGATATAAGACTCGCTGTGTAATCTGTATTCACGTATTGTGATTGGGTTTGCTGTCCCCTGGTGCTATGTACTGTGTGCTGTTTAATAAGAATTGGGCAGTTTTGAAACGAGTTTTTTTCTGTTACCTCCTTGAGTATTGCTCCCAGGGTGGGGAAAACCCTAGAATTTAAAATTTTCTCCTCGAATAATTCTGACTCGGTACTTTCACCTTCTTGTGTGACTTCCTTTTCCATGCGCTCCAAGGTTGACATGTAAGTATTAATTATCGAACATACTTCCCATTGCGGAACACCAGGTTTTTGCATGGCATTTGACAATTTTCCAAGAACGGAATAAACATCTGCCAAAGCCCCGCATAAAAAGATTAAATGCGCATGGTTCATTTTATCGAGGTCGTCATCCTGTCGCCTCTCTAATATTCTATAATAATATTCGTAATTGTGCAACCATTTACGAATCACCGTATCACTGTAGGTTGCAAATCGCGTGTCTGAGAAATGGCCAGGAACGCGAGCTTTCTTATTTGCTTTCTCTTTCTCAGACTCGCTGGTGAGTACCTCATCCTCATCCTCACCAAGAGTTTCATCTATTTCCGCTTCTTGTAACAATTCTTTAAATGACTTTCCATGAGAAAAAGATTGGCTGATTTTACTAATAACGGAAATTACGGTGCTCATCGCGTTAGAATTTTTACCTTTGCGACTGTCTCTTTCTGCTAATTCTAAAATATGTGCAATGTCCCAAATGAATGAAAACCACTGCCTGCATTCATCCGAAATCAGCATCATATTCATCAAATGATGAGGAATATTTAAATTAAAATATTCTCCATCAAAAGCACCACCAACCAACCTTTTATGCATGTCGTCAATTGGTATTTTTAATGAACCCAGTCCAGTTCTAATGCATTGTGCCACAGATATTCCGTCATTTCCACTCAAGGGGGGCACCCCAGCTACCAATGACTGCAAATGGTTACCTACATAACCATGAAATCCTACAATTTGCATTGTCCGACGGTTTGGGGTTAGTTTGTCAGCAATTACCGCTATTGGGACAGGACGACCGGTAGCCGGAAGCGGTTCGTCTAAGAGTCTGTGCAATCTAGACTGCAAAACCTCCTTCACCGAAATAGCAAACTCTGAACAAAATCTTCTACTGTGGTTGATGTTTCCAACATCCAACCCTTGCGCTGTCAAAACAGAGACGTCAGTCTCATATTTCAAATAACTATCGCTTGTCTTTAGTATTTTATACGCCTCTATGCCCAGCACCATTCCCACTTTGTAATTTCGGGCCACCCATTCAACACTCTTTGTAGATGCAAGTTCAGTTTCTTTACTTAATTTTATATGGCCTTTAGATTCCAGATGCTTGACCAACATTGTCTTTAAGTTTATAAACTCTCGTGGTGCTGTGGATCGTGCAAAATCAGATCCAAGGAAGAAATCATAACGAAATTTGCCGAAGTTAGTTGTACTGTTTGAATTAATGCAAACTTGACAATGGAGTCAGTTTTCAGACTCTACCGTTATGAATTCTGGTGCATAATTGATCAATTCCTGAATAGATTTTGACGCCCTCAATAGGAGCTTTTTTGCAGATTCTATTTCCTTGCTCTTCACTGCATCAGACCCTTGATTTGCACTCTTTAAAATATTTAGTTTTGAAACCGCTCGGGACAAGGCGTTAACATTGTCATTGACTTCAACCAAAGTTTCATGCATTACGTCTAATTTATCATTTAAATTTGAATTAATATTTAAACTATCCTTGGAATTATTAACTCTACGCCTTTTTAATGAAGATCTGATTTTACTAAAAAATGAAGGTTTCGTAGCATCCGAACCTGGACCTTTCCCTTCACTGCGCGACAACGGTGCGGTGGAAGTGGATGCCACAGGGGAAGAATCAGCGTTGGGTTCTTCCTGAGTTTCTGAAATAATTTCATCAATCCGTTCTTCTGAAACTTCAATGGCACTTGTTGTGGGATGAAATATTTATTTATTAATTTTCGTTCTCGAAATGGGCACCACCGTTTCTAACACAAGCCCGAGCTCTTCTACGCATACTGGTAGTTGTTACACTTAACCTCATTTCCTCTCGCATTGTTACAGCTGCCTCAGTAATTTTTGCAACAAGATGGTCTCTATCTCGTATTTCTTCATTATAAACCAGATTTTTCATATGTCCCCACACATAATAATCGACAGGGGTTAAATCGGGCGATCGGGCTGGCCACTCTATTGGCCCATTTCGCCCTATCCATCGATTAGAAAATCGATCGTTTAAAAAATTTCTCACAGCAATCCCATAATGCGCAGGGTATCCATCATTCTGAAAGATTACTTGTTGTCTTACATCTAGTGGTATTTCTTCCAAAATATCTGGTAGATTGTGGGTCAAAAATTCTAAGTAGTTTGCAGCATTTAAATTGTCTGGCAAAAAAAATGGACCAATTAGGACTCGACCTATTACACCTGCCCACACATTTACGCTAAATTTACGTTGAAATGAAATTTGCTTTTTTAAATGGGGATTCTCTTGTGCCCAATAATGCTGATTGTGAAAATTAGTTATGCCTTCACGCGAAAATTTTGATTCATCCGTCCACAGAATGCTGCGTAGAAACCTTTGGTCTTCTATGTCGGCATTCAAAATAAATCGACAAAAATTATTTCTACGAACTGGATCACCATCCTCGAGCTCTTGTACAGGTGTGTAATGATAAGGATACCTTTTTTCAGAATGTATAACTGACCATACCTTCCATGTTGACAAATTGAGTTCTCGAGCAACTTTTCTTATACTGGTAATGGGATCTGCATCAAATGCATTCAAAATTCGTTCATCTTCTTCAGGACGATGTCTTTGATTATTATTTCTATGTTCTACGTGATGCAGGTTACCAGTTTCACGAATTCTACGATACGTACTAGCGAACACGGACACGTGAGGTAGTCTTCTTTCAGGAAATCTTTCACGATAGAAACGTTGAGCAGCAGCTGCGCTGCCGTCGGCCTTCCCATACATGAATAAGATATCAGCATACTCAATATTAGAGTAAGTAGCCATCACTACATAGGTAATAGTTCAACAAATGAAGATAATTCTTAATCAGTGGTTTAACAAAGTCAATTCAACTGAAACTCAATGCAGCACAACCAAGTTACAACACACGAAATTAATAAAAAGTTTGACAGACATGGGGATTAAAACAATTGATATTATTTACAAATACAAAGCTACTCGATTTGTTCGTTTTCGTCTAATCGATCGTAATAGCAAACTTGATTTTAATAGTCATTTTTGTTAATCAGTTTCTAATTAAATTTTGTCACTTTGTCTTCAAATACTTTTTTATTTCAAAAGTTGCAGTTAATAATTAGAGTGTGATACATCAATAGAAAGGGCAGATATCGTGGAAGTTTTTTAACACATCTGAACGCGTCTTGTTTTGTAATTACTTTTTATACGTGGCTTACTAGATCAAAGTTTGATATCTAGAGAATACATTTTTGAACTTTAGTCGACTCCATATTTTGTTTTATCACATGTAGAGTGTATCAAGTGATTTTATTTGATAGAACAGATATCAAAGACTACTAAAATAAAAGTTACAAGAAATTAAAAGTTTGCAGTTGTGTCTAATTAAAATTAATCATACTAAAACTGCAGTAATTTAATAAAATCACAAAGTTGGCTTTATCTCAGAAACCGTGACACTTTGTATAAAGGTATTTTTGGTTAAATAAGTTCCAAACCGACTCACCTACCACCTCCTTTCGGATATACGTCGGTGAACCAAACACCCGTATAGATACTTACATTGTAGAACCGACCCTTAAGGGCAAGTATATATCGAGAATAAGTTATCAGAGGTATAATTGTCATAGTTTTCTTTGCTACAGTAATTGTTCCTAGGGTATTTATTCCCTGGATACCTTTATCCTTGGTTTGTAGAAGCGGCCCTTAGAGGCATAATAGCTATTTATCTACGACAGTGGCAGTTGGCAGTTTTAAGTTTGTAAAACGACTGTTTAATAACATGTTTTTATTAGTTTACGTCGTTAATAGCAACGTGCTTAAAAAATTTCATTAGGCACGTAGTTAGCAGCAACGTGTTATAAATTTTTAAAACACTCAAAATTAGGACCGGTTGCTAGTAATTCTAATTTACATGTAAAATATTTGTTATATTTACTGCATTTTTTAGATTCTATCGTAGATAAAATATACGATACACATGCGTAAAGCATCTTTAGTCACTCGCGGGGCTTAAAACGCTCACTCGCATTTTAACTACCCCACTCGTGCCTAAAGAGTAGCTTTACGCACTTGTATCGTAAATTACTATTACGCAACAAGTGCTAAAAGTTGATGTTTATGCACGGGACATGAAAATTATGAAACGAAGCCAGAGGCTGAGTTTCATAACATGCCGAGTGCAATAACACTTTTAGCACGAGTTTGCATACAATATTTTTTCTACGACCTTAAATTTTTCTGTTATTAATCCATAAATGTTGATTTAACAAAGGTTTGCATTTATGACAGTTATAATTTATGTCATAATAAAGAGATGGCCTTGACGCGCAGGTGAATGTTTCTGGAGCCAGTACTGTCAAAGTCAGTTATCAAAGGTAATTATAATAGTACACATCTGACTTTATTTATTACATAACGCTTTAATTATTTAAAAAACACTACCTCTAACGCAAGAAGTAACTAGAATAACTTTACAACCTCACTCGAAATTGTAGTTTTATAACCTCCCTTCACTTTTAGCACATGGGCTAAAAGTAAACAGCAAAATTATAAAACGTCACTTTTAGTGAAAAAAGCTAGCGCTAAAAGGAATACTTTTAGTGGTGGTCAATAGATCAACTTTGAGAGCTTATAGCATATCTAAAAATAGTGCAATTTTAATTCCAGGTATGGTTGCAGGTACCTAGACGTGTTGTCTTTCATACCTTAAAGTATGAACATTTTGAATAATCTGAAAATACCAAAAGTTTAATTTTTAAAAAAGTCCTCCAACCAAATTTACATTTACCCCAACTTGGGGAAAATGTGAACATTGTGGTGTGTGCCTGAACTGTTGCACATAGAAATAAAACAGGGGCAAATGTGAATTCTATGTAAAATTTTACTAAGGAATGTTGCCTTGCAATCAACTTTTGAAAGTATTTACGGAAAAAGTGCTTTGCACGAAGTTCACCCTGCAACAGGTATATATTAAATAATTCAAGTTTATGAACAATAGTATATTCTACACACAAGGTATGATGAGAATATTTCTTGAAACTTCCAATATTACAGGTAAAAAAAGAACACAAAAAGACTTAGGCCTATTATGTAATAGGCTAGGTGAAAATTGCTTATTATTATGAAATAACATAACTAGTACTATCAAAACTTATAGGGAATGTAAAGTTGCCACGATGGACTGCTGGTTCAGGCAAAATCAGTACGATATCAGTAGAATCAACAATTAATTGATATGTCTTCTACAGTAGGCCAATGAAACCTATTTCCAGTGCCTTTTCGTAAAAATTTAAGTTCACATTCTTCATCAAAAATTTCGATGACATTGCCAATGTAGTGGTTTACAACTTTTTTGGTGGCAAATTGGACAAGAGCATAAGCACCAACACATAATGATCTGTTTTGTTCCTTCTCTTCTTCTTCTACATAAACTTCATCATTGGAGGAACCATCTAGTACACAGTCAGTCATCTTCTGATTCGCTGCTACTTTCGGTGGTGTTTCTCTTTTTTCGTTTTTGTGTGCCAGAGCCGGAAGCTCCCTTATGGAAAGCGTCAACAGTGGACCTTGTTATGACCTCTGCTACTTTACTAACCCGTTTCCTTGATGTTTTAGCAGGAATGTCTGTCTGTCTAACTGTTTCTAAAAGCAAGTTTTCAAATGAATCTGGATGTACGTTACTAAAGGAAACATTTGGAGTAGGGAGTTCGGCATTTTTTTTATGCTGGTCCCACCTCTGCAGAGATTTGGGATGGCACCCTTATGAAAAAACTTAGATAAATCTTTGTATTTTACACATTTAAAAAAAAGTTATATACTAACAGATAGAGGAGGTTAATATCTATTACAAAATATCGAAGAGAAGTTAATCAGGTATTAGTTAGGGATGGTATAGCTTAATCAATATTTGCACCTGGTATGCCAACATAGGCAACTGTACAGCATATGTTGGCACCCCATATGCCGACATACCAATACGAATATAGACCATGTAAAACATAAATAAAAGGTTGAAATAATATTTATTCTTTAATGATTATAAGTTACAAGAACAGTAAAACATGATTGAATGTAAATTAGGATTGACAAATGTCACAAACGAAGTTTTTGGCCTTTTTATTAAGTCCAGCACACAAACAATAGCTCCACTTTTCACAACTTTGAAATTTGAGCCAAAATTCTCCCGGTTTTGATTTCGAATACAAGTCGTTGCAGTAAATACAAGCGGCATCAGATTCTTCGTCACTTAAATAGTCTACATCTTGCGTATTCTGTGGTTCGTCAATCATACGCCTTTTTGCCTTCCTTGCAGATCGTCTCAATCCTTTTTCTTTTTTTTTTTCTGTCTCAATACTTTTCGCCATATTAATATCTGGAGTGTTGTTTATCACATCAGTTACACCTCTTTTTCACGAAGCCCTTTTGCCTCCAGATGGGTTTGCAGCTACAGGTATTGGTGATATTTCAGCAGTGGAAACATTTAAATTCTGTAAAGGTTGTCCAGCTGTTACCTTAATATTTATTTCTGTACGGGCAGAAGAATCTTCAGTTTCTCTTAGTACTGTTACACTATTTGGTACAGTACTGGAAGTTGAAGGTTCAGTTACTTTTGGTCTTGGTACTGTTACGCCATCTGGTACAGTACTGGATGTTGGAGGTCCAATTTCTCTTGGTGGAGTGTTCTCCTCAAGGCGGTAATTTGTTGCTTCAGCTGCATTAAACATCCAATCTGGAAAAGCATCTGGATTAAATGGCTGAATTCCTGGCTTTGCAAATCCACTTTAGGCATTTTCTATCGGTGCAGCCTTTTTGTAAGCAGTCCCAAACAAATTTCCAACTTGAGAGTGAGTTACAACTCGTCAAGGATTTGACTTGAACCATTTGACAACTTCCTGATCATAATAAGTAGTAAGTGGCCCATAAATTGCAACGTCCAGGGGTTGAATCCGGTGGGAGCAGTGGGGTGGCAAGCAGAATAATATAACACCATGGTCTTTCGCAAACTGGAGCACTTCTAAGCCTTTATAGCTGCTATGACCATCTAGCAATGGTAGGACTTTACTTTCCCTTGAAGGCTATTTCACAAAATGGTGAAGCCATTTGACAAAGATTTCCGTGTTAACCCATCCATTTTCTTGACAAAATCCTTCTATCCCAGGAGGAGTATAATCCTTCAATTCCGCTTTCATTTTTTTCCTTGGAAATATGAGAACTGGTGGAACATATGGTCCAATTGCATTTACAGCACAAACAGCAGTCAAACGTTTACCCCTTTCTGCACTTGATAAAGCTCCAACCTGTTTTTTCCCTTTTGTGGCAAATATTCGCAACGATTTTGACTGCACAGTCGAAAAACCAGTTTCATCTACATTCCATATTCTGTCTGCAGTAAATTCATTAGCGTCTATAGTTTTAGCCAAAGCCATAAAGAACGCTCTTATTCTTGGTTTATTGAATGCTTGACCTCTTGCTGCTGAAGTCAGTTCGGGTTTACGTAAACTGATTGATGGATTTCTTTTAACCCAGATATGCCTAAAGGGTAAGTTGAAAATTAAAAATAATCATTTTATTGGAATTGCACTTTATTAATGATACAAAAATTACACAAACTTAAAAAAAAAGATTTTTTTCCAAAAAATGCAAAATTTCAGCCGTACTACATGTAGTACATTAGGCACATCGACACTTGTAATATAACAATTATTTTTTGGTGTGAAACTGCACAAAACACTTAACATGCACCCCGATATCGCACTTTGAACATCTTGTAGTGGTTCTTTGGTGACAATGACCACATCGGGTTTGTTTTTCTTGAGGAATGACAAGGTGGTCCAGACGGTCGTAACGTAGATCATTGTCTCGGGAGCTACTTGCATGTCCTTTTTGATAAGACAAACTTTTTTTATTCTGAACAAGTAATGTACAAGCAATTCTCCTTCTAAGACTCAGCTGGTCCAAATCTCCTCCACTTCGGCGATGTAAATGCCAAGCGTTCTGGATTGCCATATCAATGGAGTGCATCAGTAAAGGAATATACCATTTTTTCCCTCGAATAGAAATTCGATACAAACTGATATTTTGATCAGATCGATCGACCCCTCCCATATTGGCATTGTACATGTGGATGAGATGAGGCTGCTCCACCTGGATATTCTTTTTTTCCTTCTGTGAATAACGTTTGACCATGTGGATCGGTGCAACTCCCGCAAAGTTCGAACAGAGACAAACCACACTATTATCGTGCCACTTATTGCAATAAAATTCTGATCACTGATTTTCGCGTAATCGTAACTCCCTCGGCTCTTTTTCTTCATATCCTTTGATTCCACCAGTGAGACTCCCCTCAATCGGTTTTCTCTCACTGTACCGGTAGCGTAAAAATTCAGTGCTGTCAACTCTTCTATCAGAGGAATTGAAGTGAAGAAATTATCGAAGAAAAGGTGAAACTTCATGTCTGGCCATTTTTTGCGCAGAGCTCGAGCATACTCCAAGACCACTCCTGCACCAACTCCAACATCTTTATATGTTTCACTAATGTTTGTTGAATCTCCCTGATACAGTTCAAACCAGTTCAAATAACCCAACCTGGTAGTCCCAACCCACAACTTGTAGCCATATCGTACAGGTTTTCCATGAATATACTGCTTGCACCCATGACGTCCATAGTATGGGACCATAGCTTCATCGTTTGAGTGCATTTCCTCTGGAGGCAAATGCTCCAGGAATTTTTCATTCAACAGTGTGACAATCGGCCGCACTTTTGTGAACTGGTCTCGTTGCTCTAGCTGCTGATTGTCACAGACATGAAGATTCGAGAACAAATACTCGAATCTGTGTCTCGAGATAGCTTCCGAAACCATGTCATTGTGACTATCTTTGTTGCGTTCCCAGAAAATCCTTCGTCTTGGCATTTGTACATATCCACTAAGGATCAGAACTCCGATGAAAGCCTTGACTTCATGGCTTTCTAGGTTTGGTCTCCAGTTCTTTTGTTGAGCGTATTTATTGCTGAAGTATGCACTGGTGTCTATTACTTTCTCATAAAAAAACTTTGAAAAAAGTTCCAAAGGAATCTCTAGATTTGGCACGTTATAATTATTGTCAAAGTTTGTTGTAATTGGAGCCAAATCTTCCACGACCCAATCGTAATGCTTCTTTTTTTTTCGCAGGTGGTTTTGTTTGTCTCTGTTTGTTTATCGGTACGTTTGTTCGCAGTTGGGATAAGGGTAAATTGTCATCCAATGAAAAATTGCTCTCGTGGTCATCGTCTTGAAAGATAATTTCTGCAGGAGTCTTCAGTTGGTTTGCTGGTAGATTATCAATAGTGAGATCATCTTCACCTCCAGAATCTTCATCCGTTACATCAGCTGCTGCACTGTCACGTGGAAATATCGTGATTTTGTCGACTCTACCGAGATTTTCATTATCGTCCTCTTAACATTGCAAGGGCTTCATGAAGCGAGAACCCCCTGTAATTAAATGATATTTGTTCTCTCAATGGGGTCTAGAACGTTTCGCCGCCGCCGTTTCGCCACCGCCGGTTCGCCACGGCTGTTTCGCCGCCAGGCCGTTTCGCCGCCAGGCCGTTTCGCCACCGGCCGTTTCGCCACCGAGCCAGTTCGCCGCCAGAACAATTTCAATATTTGGAATAACATAGATACACACATGATCATGACTTAACCTAACCTAACTAAATCGGTAGTTATTTTCGAATTAGGTACGTTAAGGAATTTGGGTAAAAATTCGGTGGACGGTCCGGTCTAGAAAAATGTAACAGTGAACAGAAAAATGTAACGTTGAACACTCTCTCTCGTATTTTTTCTCTAAAAAAATCATCAAGACCTAACAACTAACATAAACCATTACCCTGAACCACCGCCGAGAGGGCAACAACATTGCTTTAAAAATTACGAGACGATAGCGGCACCCACAACATTTTGATGGACGCTGATCGTACCATAAACCTTACTGCGCTGGCAGCGCATGCGGAATAGACCGGACCGTGCACCGAATTTCACCCGGAATTAGTTGTTTTGAAAATAATCTAAAATGTAGACATTAACATTCTGTAAGTTTGAAATCGTTAACCTTGGTGGCGAACTGGCCCGGCGGCGAAACGGCTGGTGGCGAAACGGCGGCGGCGAAACGTCCCATTCCGCTCTGAATGATGTCATTTTTGACAGTGGTCTATTATTCATAAATGACATTTGTAGACACATATTTTCCTAATGTACTGTATTTATTACATCTCTTTCACCCCCAAAAATTACCACAAATTTTCAAAATAACTTGAATGTTTGAATGTCGACTGCTAACATCACTATTTGTGGTTATGTTTTTCATTGAACGAAATTTTTAGTTTTTTATTTATTTGCAATCAACTTACCTTGCTGAGCGGATGTTGAGATCGTCCGTTTCTATTTGTTGGCTGACTTTGAAGCGGAACAAAACACAAACGAGGTTTGAAAAGTCAATTGAATGCTGACACCCGCGTTGTCTCGTATACTGAATGGTTTCAGCATCTGCAAATGTTGCAATCACTCGCCACCGTGCAGCCTGAGACTTGTTTGGCCGTACCACATATATTACATTAGCAAGATACCCGTTCTTCGTACGGGTAACAAATGTTTATTTTTCTAAATTTCAAATGAATTCTAGGGCGCCCCCTCCCCCTCACTCAATACGCTAAACTAACAAACGCTGCAAAACAATATTGTAGGAAAAAAGAAAACAAAATTCTTTCGAAAAAAATCCTCCACAACTTTTTTTTATGCTTCATATACCCCCTGGAGATGTGTACGTAATTGTCGTTCACCTTGTATATATTGATAAAACTACAGTTTTAGTATAACAATCAGATAAAATTAAAATATATATGCACAAACTAAATATTGTATTCATAAATTTTAGCAAGATAAACTTAACACCCTACCCTTTTTCAGTTTTCCCTTTTTACCGCTTTAGGGGTAACATTAAAATCCCTTAAACCCCTTTCTAAATATCTTAAGAATACATCTGTACGCCAAACAAACAATGTTCTAACTCAATAAACATAGCAGATACAAAGGGTTCTTTAATTCACCCCGAATTCAGATTTGCACCTTTAGGGGTTGATTTGGGAAAATCCTGAAACGTGTTTTTAGACATTTGTATTGGATACCTATGCATGCAAAAAACCAAGTCGATATCTTATCGGGTTAAGAGATATTGAGGAATTCGTGAAAACACACTTTACCGTTTTTCACCCCCTTAAGGGTAACATTTTAAAATCCCTTAAACCACTTTCTAAATATTTTAAGAATCCATTTATATGCCAAAAAAAAATGCTCTAGCAGGTCTAGCTCAATAAACATAGGAGATACGAAGGGTTCTTTAATTCACCCCGAATACAGATTTGCATTTTTAGGGGTTGATTATGGTAAAATCCTGAAATGCGTTTTTAGACACTTGTATTGGATACCTATGCAAGCAAACACCAAGTCGATATCTTATCGGGTCTAAGAGATATTGAGGAATAGTGAAAATACAGTTTACCCCTTTTCACCCCCTTAGGGGTAAAATTGTAAAATCCCTTAAATCACTTTCTAAATATTTTAAGAATACATCCATATGCAAAAAAAAAGGAATGTTCGAGCTCAATAAACGTAGGAGTTGCAAAGGGTTCTTTAATTCACCCCGAATCCAGATTTGCACCTTTAGGGGTCGATTAGGGAAAATCCTGAAATGTGTTTTTAGATACTTCTATTGGACACCTATGCAAGCAAACACCAAGTCGCTATCTTATCGGGTCTAAGAGATATTCAGAAATTCGTGTAAACACAGTTTACCCCTTTTCACCCCTTTAGCGTTAAAAATTTTCAAATTCCCTTAAACCGCTTCCTAAACATTTCAAAAATACATTTATATGCTAAAAAAGAATGTTTTAACTCAATAAACATAGGAGATACGAAGGGTTCTTTAATTCACCTCCAATCCAGATTTGCGCTTTTAGGGGTTGATTAGGGCAAAATCCTAAAATACGTTTCTAGGTATTTGCATTGATAATCTTTGCAAGAGAACACCAAATTGATATCTTATCGGGTGTAAGAGGTATTCAGAAGTTCGTGTAAACACAGTTTACCCCTTTTCACCCCTTTAGGATTAAAAATTTTCAAATTCCCTTAAACCGCTTTCTAAATATTTCAAAAATACATTTATATGCCAAAAAAGAATGTTTTAACTCAATAAACATAGGAGATACGAAGGGTTCTTTAATTCACCCCCAATCCAGATTTTCACTTTTAGGGGTTGATTAGGGCAAAATCCTAAAATACGGTTCTAGGTATTTGCATTGATAATCTTTGCAAGCAAACACCAAATTGATATCTTATCGGGTGTAAGAGATATTCAGAAATTCGTGTAAACACAGTTTACCCCTTTTCACCCCTTTTGGGTTAAAAATTTTCAAATTCCCTTAAACCGCTTTCTAAATATTTCAAAAATACATTTATATGTCAAAAAAGAATGTTTTAACTCAATAAACATAGGAGATACGAAGGGTTCTTTAATTCACCCCAATCCAGATTTGCACTTTTAGGGGTTGATTAGGGCAAAATCCTAAAATACGTTTCTAGGTATTTGCATTAATAATCTTTGCAAGCGAACACCAAATTGATATTTTATCGGGTGTAAGAGATATTGAAGAATTCGTGTAAACACAGTTTACCCTTTTTCACCCCTTTAGGGTTAAAAATTTCAAATTTCCTTAAACCGCTTTCTAAATATTTCAAAAATACATTTATATGCCAAAAAAGAATGTTTTAACTCAATAAACATAGGAGATTCGAAGGGTTCTTTAATTCAGCCCCAATCCAGATTTGCACCTTTAGGGGTTGATTAGGGCAAAATCCTAAAACACGTTTCTAGGTATTTGCATTGACAATCTTTGCAAGCGAACACCAAATTGATATCTTATCGGGTGTAAGAGATATTGAAGAATTCGTGTAAACGCAGTTTACCCCTTTTCACCCCTTTAGGGTTAAAAAATTTCAAATTTCCTTAAACCGCTTTCTAAATATTTCAAAAATACATTTATATGCCAAAAAAGAATGTTTTAACTCAATAAACATAGGAGATTCGAAGGGTTCTTTAATTCATCCCCAATCCAGATTTGCACCTTTAGGGGTTGATTAGGGCAAAATCCTAAAACACGTTTCTAGGTATTTGCATTGATAATCTTTGCAAGCAAACACCAAATTGATATCTTATCGGGTGTATGAGATATTGAAGAATTCGTGAAAACACATTTTACCCCTTTTCACCTCCTTAGGGGTCGAATTTCAAAAAATCCCTTCTTAGCACTACCTTACATAACAAATTGAACCTTCCACCCAAATTTCAAGTTTTTAGTGCCAGTGGTTTCGGCTCTGCGTTGATTAGTCAGGGTTGTGACTTTCCTTTATATGTACAGGGTGTCCCAACGGTCTGCATTTCTTTGATAGCGGCTTTAATATTAAAAATATCAAAAACTTGTATCTAGAAAACTTGTAGCGGATATCGGTCTACATAACCTAAAATTATTTTTGCATGTACTGGGTGTTCCGTCTAGCAGTGGCAAACCAAACTTATATTTTTTTAAATAGAACACCCTGTATATTTTAGCATTTTCAGAAGCCCTTTTAACTGCTGATTAAAAGCATATAAGGTTATATGGGTTTTAAATGGATAATTTGGTAGTTATTCCTCATTTTCTTTAAAAAATTGCCTTGATTTGCAAGATTGCTATCACGGAACTACAGCAGGTATCACTTTCGAGCCTATGTAAAAAAATTATTAACATGTAAGGTTTAAAACTCATACAACATTTTAACTTTAGTTTTGCAATTTATACAGGGCGCTTAGAATTAGCGGACCTCAAAATTTCTCATTTTTTTCAAATGGAACACCCTGTATACGATTAAATATTTGAATGGCCGGTTTCAAAAGCTTTAAAAAAATATAGGGTTTTATGTTGTTATGTTGTTAACTGCGGAGTTATTTCAGTTTAATTTTAAATAGAATAATATTTTATTGCAATTTAACGTGAATTTACCTAATCTAAATACCAGTATTAAAATAGTATTAAATTTAATAAAGATGCCAGGTTTTAAAGTTAGTTTATGGAAATTAATATCAATAAACACATCTTCCAATACGTTGCTTGCACCCTTAAAAGTTCCAGTTTATCATTATTATAGCTTCCTAGTTTGCTATAGGAATTAGAATAAGATAGGTAACAAATGAAAAAAACAGTTGAATGGTTTGTCAATAAACAACAGCTAATGTCAATCAATCATCAAAAATTTAGCAGCTCGACACGTTGTTTATGTTTCTGATTTAAAATGAATTTTCCAACGGGAGAATTAGTGAATATGGTTTATACTTTAGGGGAGTGTAACAGAAATTGTTTATTAGCCAGTCGAGTTTATGCAGAACGTCATCCACAAATATCTACTTTTGCAAAATTGCGTGAAAGATTTGAAGATACAGGAAGTGTTGATTACCCCAAGAAAAACGTGGTAAACTGTGTTGTTGCTAATGACGAGAACGAATTAATGATTTTGCTTTCATTGCAAGAAGATCCGCATATAAGTTTCCGAGAAATAAGTTCAGAAACGGGCATTAGCAAAAGTTCTGTAAATCGTATTATTAGAAAACACCATTACAATCCCTACCACATCATGCTACATCAGGATCTTTATGGAAATGATTTCCAAAATCGCATAAATTTCTGTACAGAGATGCTGCAAATTATTACTTTGAATCCTGAATTTTTGCAACTAGTACTTTTTAGCGACGAGGCTACTTTTAAATCCAATGCTTTAGTAAACAGGCACAATATGCATTATTATGCCACTGAAAATCCCCGCTGGTTTCGACAGGTTGATCATCAGCATCAGTGGTCATTGAATGTTTGAGGTGGAATAGTTAACACACAAGTTATTGGTCCACATTTTTTTGATGAACATTTAACAGGCGACCTTTACCGAAGATTTTTAGAGGAAGATCTGCCAGGATTATTAGAAAACGTGAATCTACATACTCGTCGTTTAATGTGGTACCAACATGATGGAGCTCCACCACACCATCACCACAGTGTTAGGACGTACTTAGACAACTGGCGACCTGGTAATGCGATTGGCAGGAACGGTCCTATAGCTTGGCCAGCCCGTTCTCCCGATATTACTCCCATGGATTTTTTCTTATGGGGACACGTTAAGTATGAGGTGTATAAAGATCGACCAACAACGAGAGAGGATATGAAAAATCGCATAAGAAGAGCCTTCAATAATACTCGCGTGCAAACTTTGCGCGATGTCCATCTTACATTCATAAGGCGCTTACAACTATGTATTCAAGAGCAGGAGAGAATAATTGCACATTTGTTATGAATTACCAATCACTTTTTTAAACACTTTGTTACATTTAAATTTAATTTTGTTTTTGTTGATTAAGATATTTTGTTTCAATGTTTAAATTTCATTTTGTTTTCAGTTGTCCACTGAAAAATTTATTTTGCGTTTAAATTAAATTTTGTAAACTGCTAAATTTCTGTTTGATTAACATTAACTGTTGTTTTTTGAGAACCATTGAACTGTTCTATTCATTTGTTTTACTCATTTGTTACCTATCTTATTGTAATTCCTATAACAAATTAGGCAGCTATAATAATGGTAAACTGGAACTTTTAAGGGTGCAAGCAACGTATTGGAAGATAAGTTTATTAATATTAATTAGCAAAATAACTTTCAAACCTGGCATTTTTACTAAACTTAATATTATAATGCTAGTATTTCTATTACGTAAATTAAAGTTAAATAGCCACAAAATGTTACTTTATTTAAAATTAATCTGAAATAACTCCGCAGTTAACAACTTTAGAGGCATAAAACCCTACATTTTTTGAAATCTTTTGAAACCGGTCATTCAAATATTTAATCGTATACAGGGTGTTCCATTTGAAAAAAATGAGAAATTTTGAGGTCCGCTAATTCTAAGCGCCCTGTATAAATTGCAAAACTAAAGTTAAAATATTGTATGAGTTTTAAACCTTACATGTTAATAAATTTTTTTACATAGGCTAGAAAGTGATACCTGCTGTAGTTCCGTGATAGCAATCTTGCAAATCAAGGCAATTTTTTAAAGAAAATGAGGAATAACTACCAAATTATCCATTTAAAACCCATATAATCTTATATGCTTTTAATCAGCAGTTAAAAGGGCTTCTGAAAATGCTAAAATATACAGGGTGTTCTATTTAAAAAAATATAAGTTTGGTTTGCCACTGCTAGACGGAACACCCAGTACATGCAAAAATAATTTTAGGTTATGTAGACCGATATCCGCTACAAGTTTTCTAGATACAAGTTTTTGATATTTTTAATATTAAAGCCGCTATCAAAGAAATGCAGACCGTTGGGACACCCTGTATATGTATAGATTAGGCATATCTGGGTTAATTGTACCATTTTTACTTCCTTTTACTATAAAGGAAGTATTGGATTCACCCCAAAAATTCGAAATTGAGTTTTCAACAGATCTTCACGTTTTAGAGTCCCCTGATCCCAAAAAACATATTTTTTTTCATTGGTCTGTCTGTCTGTGTGTCTGTGAACAGAATATCTCAAAAACGAAAAGAGGTATGGCATTGAAACTTCATATATAAGTTTTGTGTACTATGTAGATGAGACAGCAAGCTTTTGAAGAAAATCGCATAACCGGAAGTAGGTGTTTACTCTTGTGATTTTTCAGTTTTTTTCGATTTTTTCAAAAACGGCTCTAACGATTTTTTTTATTACATTTTTACTACATTTTTAATGTGTATTGATGTGAAATAGGTGATTTTCCAGTTGAATACTTCTACAGTGGGTTTCTTTTGTTTTTTTTTCTATTTTTTTATTAACTCCTATTTTAAATAAAACACCCGGTATATTATTACATTTTTGAATTCACCTTAAAATTCTAGAGAAAATTTGTCTCTTCAACTAACACTCGATTTTGTACCGTTTTTGTAGAATTTGTAATTTTTGAAAATTTTTAACAAATGGTTAAAAATTAAAAATGAAATTTTTGACTAATTATAAGATCACTGTAAAAGGAAGTTGTGTGAGTGTATCACACCAGATTTTTATTAATGAAATAGTTTGCTAAAGGTGAATTCTAATTTAGGAAAAGCAAAGGACGCTTATTTTGTTATGACATTTACAAATTGTTTAATTCTGACAATTAATTTTTTTTTGTTTTATCGATTGGTAAGTAGATGTATTTTGCCAATTTCATTAGTTTGTAATATTTAAATTTTAAGACCATTTTTCTGGATTTTTTTTGAAATAGAACATATTGAAAATTTTATACACTCCGAAACGGGATAAAAAGTACTACTGAAATCAATAATAAAAAATATAGGGTGTTATTTTAAAAAAATTCGATGACGTCATATGAAAAACAAATTACATACGAAACTGAAAATCAGACGAAAATATTCCCTATGGTCAATATCGCTACACCCCTTCGAGACTTTTTCATAAAAATAAATATCAACAAAGTTAATGAATTTATCCGATACTTTATTTCCACACTGTATAGGCAACCAAACTCACACATTTGGTATTCCATTTAATTAAAATTCCCAACCCCTCAGCTGTAAGGTTCCGTTGTAAGATTGTGAAAAGGTTGTATTTAGCCTAGCACCAAAGTAATATTGATATGACCTCTAAATATCGAGAGATTAAAAAAAAAAACTGTTCCTCAGCAGGTTGTGGAATGAAAAGTCATGTCTTTACTTGTGTCAGTCGACGATACTGGACCGATTAAGTTGTATGATGGCTTAAAATATCGCTAATTTTTAGACTTAGATCGTAGGCTGGTTTTATTTTCAAAAAAGCAAATACGTAAAACCCTCAAGTGAAAAAAAGTTGTGTTTTTAGTTACTTCATCATAAACAAGTTTAAAAATTACAAAAAAACCTCTGGGTGTTATTTTTTTATTCAAAAACACTAACAGGTTGCCCCGTGAGCGCGCCCCTAAAATTACTATATGTACTGTAATAGATCCAAAAGATGCCCCATAAAGTTACCAACAAACTGAAAATTTCATTAAAATCGGCTGAAACGTTTTTTTCTACAAATTTTAACACCCTCTCGTAAACGAAGCGTTTTCGGACAAATGTTTATTACGCAAAAAAAGTTTGTTTTGATGTCCCCTACTACCCCTAAAAGTTTGTCGGTATATTTTTTGAACACCCTGTATAATATATTTAAACCCCAAAAACAGAGGCACAAAAATATAGATGAGAGCACTAAAATTAAAAACACTTTTTTAAATATCAAAAATAAGGGTAGGTACATTCTTACGAGGTACTAAACGTAAAACTAAAATACATTCTAACATATAGAACATATCTACCTATAATAGCATGATTATATTATTGCACTATAAGAGCTGATTTGGCTCTTGTCGGTCGTTCCCTCTTTCTTTTTGTTCCTATGAGAATGTTTTTTGCTTTAGCAGGTGGGACAACGTATTTAAGGCGAATGAACATTCCAAGAACATGTTTGAACATATATTCCCTCATGAACATTGAAAAGTGCAGGTACCTTACAGCCAGTCATCTCTTTTTTTCGGCAAAGAAACGTCCCATTCGCTGAAACAGGGTTTTTTATAATCATCAAAGTTTGTACATGGCTCGCCGAAGGATTGCAATTCGCCACTCGGAATTCTAAAATGTGTTTTGTCCTCATAATCATGTTTTATGGGCACCCTTTTAGGCATTTTAGCCCATTGATAGGCGCCAGTCCATTGCTTTAAAGTCACAGTTGGTTGCTTTGAAACTGTAAAGTTTTGCAGTTTGTACTTATTTGATAATTCAGTTACCATTTCAGAAGCGATCACTAAAAAACGAGAAAAAGGGTAGCGTTCGCGAAGTGTGTTGCTGTCTTTAATCACCCTGTTAAAGCATTACAATCCATTATTATATTGGCTGCCGGTGTTCCAATTGCAGCACCCAAATACCAGTTACGATTCTGATTGAGCCATTCTTCCTGAAAGTATTTCAAGAAATATTTTTCATATATAAAGAAATGCATGAGATGCGTTGTTAAATATTTCAGGAGAAGTAGCCATTTGCAAGGCATCTATATTATGTAACATTACTGTTCGAGTCTGGTTTGATTTTTTTTTGGCGTGAGCCCAGCACATTTGTACATTTATGTCACATCCAAAAACTTCAACGAATGATTCTGTATACTTTTTGCAGCGTCGCATACTAAAACGTTTGGACGCATGTGAATTTCCTACAGAGGGAATCATGTTTGTAATGAATTAAATAAAAATTCAGTCAGGTTTCTGTTCTGTCGTGGAAACTGATAAAGTAAAAGAATGAAAATGGCGATTTCAATCAGAAGTTCATGTGATAAGAACCGGGAATCCTTGCCAAATCAGCTTATAGGTTGCATCGGCATGAATAATTTTAGAATCGTGTGCTAGACCAACTAAGTATTTAGTTGAAAACACAAAACGAAAGCTTGTCACGTCATTTGTTGTTTCATAGGCAATTAAAAAAATGAATAGTCGTCCTCAGGTACTTGGGAATGTGTTTGCAGCCATCTTTCCAATTCACCCAAACTTATTGTCGGTGGGGCAGATCTTGCCCGACGCCGACCAGAAAGGTAGTTGTTTAGCTGCGTTAAAGCTGGAAGCTGTATGTCCAGTATTTTAGCTAAGTTGTTCATAATAGCTTTTGGTTTCTAATGAAGATCAAATAGTTTATCGATTTCTCCTCGAACCCGTTTACTGATCCCATATTGTGAACATGATTCGATAGATTCGTGTTCATGAGTTGCTTCAGTTCTAAACAAAAGAACGTCTTCAGAAGCTGCATCAAAAAGTAAATAAATGTCTACCGAGCACTGACGTCCCCGTCTTTTCACTTCCGTACAACGGTAATATCTTTTGTGACCTACCTCGATTACGTGGATTTTCAAAATAGACCAGCATTTTTCCCTCTTGACAGCTTCTTCAGCTTCCCCAGTGTTTTTCTAAATTTTTTATTTTATTCTGCACCCCGCCAACAGCCGTTAGGCCAATTATAGGCGTCACTGTACTTTTATGGGGACTTCCAACCCCACTAACGACTGTCATGATGTTATTATGACAACCGGGACCAACTTTTTTCCATGGCAGCCGTACCACGTGGGAGTTCCACGGCTGCTTCTCCCTGTGTTGGTAAAAGTTTTTTACAAATCCATATTTTATTCTGTTTTTGTCGTTTTATTGGTGACGATCAGTTTTAATTTGTCTCCGATTCTGAATCCGAATCAACCAATGAAGCCTCATCATTAAGATTACTAGCGTTATCTGGGCTACCGTGCCCATGGGTTGTTCGCCCATTGCATTACCTATATGTAGGTTTATACTAAATTACCTTGATCATACACTGCACACTGAAATAAAAAATGTGTATATGTAAACTTCGTCGTGAAACACCCTGTACACTGTAAAACCTAGCTTGTTTTCACAGAAAGCAATCGAATTGGTGGTAAATATATTTTACGCCACATGCGTTCTTGGTGTTTATAATCGCAACACTGCAAACTTGGAGCCTGCTAGAGTAATGTAGTGCATGCGCATGTTTGGTGCTCATTGATAATTTTAGAGAAACATTATTTACTTTGGATTTTAATTTTGGAGATTATTTAATTGTTTTGTTGCTGATTTACTAGTTTAGGTACGCGCTTACTAGTTATGGTAATTTTGTTAGTAATTTAGGTGCTCATAAAATATATTTCGGTTAGGGGCTATTCTGGCGCTCATTTATTAATATTGGTCCCTAAATATTACTTTGGGGAGTATAAATATTGGCACGAAAAATTGGGGCTCAATAATTATTTTGGTGCTCATTTAAAATAAACCAAAAGAAAGTGGAGAATACACTACAACGGAAGAGGAGACTTGATCTCTTTTGATAAAAACTCACCTACCCGGAGCAGTGGAACAACCTACTCTGGCTGAACCCAATCATACCCCTAGGAGGGAAGACTGGGAAACAGCTAAGAGAATAGTCAGCAAAGAAAGGATTAGATGGGCAACTAGCCCCTTCAGTCCTTTCAAATCTGCTGGAAATGACGGCATACAACCCGTAATGCTGCAGAAAGGGATAGACATGTTCCAAGCAAGTCTTGCCTTAGGCTACATTCCCCAAGCCTGGAGAGTGACTAAAGTAGTATTTATCCCTAAGCCTGGTAAGAGCAGCTATGCAGAAGCTAAATCTTACAGACCTATCAGCTTAACGTCATTCCTCCTTAAAACGTTGGAAAGATTAGTAGACAGATACTGGAGGGAGGAAGCCCTAACTTCACTCCCGATTCACAAATATCAACATGCTTACCAAACAGGGAAGTCATGTGAAACCGCCCTACACCAACTAGTGGGGAAAATTGAGAGAACCTTGGAGTACAAGGAGTACGCAGTCGGAGCATTTCTAGACATAGAAGGTGCTTTCGACAACACCTCCTACCACTCTATTGAAAGAGCAATGACAAACCATCAGATCGATAACACCACGATAAGATGGACTATGGCAATGCTCAACACTAGAGTTGTAAAAGTCAAGTTATTTGACAAGGAAAAGACAGTGCAGGCGACAAGGGGATGTCCACAGGGAGGAGTTCTTTCTCCACTCCTGTGGTGCCTCACAGTTGATGAACTGCTGATCCAACTCAATAACAAAGGCTACTACACTCAAGGATACGCTGATGACATTGTCATACTGATTCAAGGTAAATACCAAAGAACCGTAGACAATATAATGAAATCAGCACTAAAGATAACCGAAGAGTGGTGTCTAGAGAATAATCTTAGAATTAATCCCAGCAAAGCCACTCTCGTCGCTTTCACTCGTAGAAAGAACATCACAAACAGAATGAACATAAAACTGTTTGAGACAAATGTCAACTGGGAGAACGAGGTTAAGTACTTAGGTCTAACCATCGATTCCAAACTAACTTGGAACTCCCACTTAGACAAAACAATCACCAGGTGCATACAAACATTAGTTATTGGAAAAAGAGCCATAGGTAGTACGTGGGGGCTCAAACCGGAACTGACCCTCTGGCTGTACAAAACCATGGTTCGACCAATAATTTCATATGGAATAATCGCCTGGTGGCCCAAAATAAAACAAGCAACTGCGATCCACAAAATCAGCAGAATACAATATCTAGCTAATCGGTGCATCACTGGAGCCTTTAAAGGCACCTCAGGACAAGCACTGAATGCTATTTTAAATCTGCCACCTCTGCACATCTTCTTGGAAGGTGAAGCCAGAATGGCAGCCTACAGATTACAAAGTACTGGTCACTGGATGACCACAGCTAATAATCTAGGACATGGCAAGATCATGTCACATATCAACAACCCAATATTAGAAATGGGTTCTGATCTTATAATCAAAGCCTATGACTTTGAAAAGAACTTTACTGTACACACAAGTTGGAATCCGGACCAACTACTAACTCCAACAAATAAGAACATCATTTTTTACACTGATGGATCTAAGTTTGAAGGAGGTACAGGCTCTGGTGTGTACAGTACCAATCCTAGAACCAACGAAAAAGTCAGTCTAGGAAAGTTTTGTAACATCTTTCAGGCTGAAGTACAAGCTATTAACGTATGCGCAAACATCAGCATAGAAAAGAAGCTGCTCAATCGAGACATACACATTCTCTCAGACAGTCAGGCAGCACTGAAAGCGCTAAACGCTTTCAGTACTTCATCGAGACTGGTCAAGGAATGCAAATCCAAACTTCAAACCTTAGGCCAGGAAAATACAGTAAAATTATGCTGGATCCCAGGTCACCAAGGTATTGAAGGAAACGAAAAGGCGGACAAGCTCGCAAAAGAAGCAGCCCGTAATGCAATGACCGGTCCAGAACCTGGTCTAAGCATTCAGAAAAACCAAGCCCGTTCAGCCATTAATGAATGGGTCAATACCACACACCAACTAAGGTGGAGCAACTACAATCAAGCAACACACTGCAAAATATTGCTAAAAACTCCGAATCCACAAACCACCAAAACCCTGTTGAGACTGAACAGAACTCGAATCAAGCAAGTAGTCAGTCTACTAACAGGCACTGGAGCATTCAGAGAATTTATGCACAGGATCAATATCTATAGAGATGAACCTGTTTGCAGACTATGCCAAGAGGATGATGAAACAGCCTATCATATCCTCTTTGAATGCCCAGCATTAGAGCGTAAAAGACACCAACTCGATTGGAGCCTTAACTCTATTGACAACCGCAAGCTAGTAGGGGACATTGCAAGTCTAGTAAAAGATACGGATGTCGGCCTGCTAACTTGAAAACTCCCGACAGTACAAAAAGCCCAAAGGGCTGACGTGCGCAAGCCAACAAAAGGCAGTCGTGAAATCTAATCTAATCTAATCTAAAATAAACCCGTTGTGAAATATTCAAAAATATAGGCACCTGCTATTTGTTTGTTTAAATAACTTTTACGCACAACTGTATCAAAATTGTTTCTTTATATCTCGGTTACCATGACTGAACATTTGACATTACATTAAGCAGGCTGTAAAGTTTGTAAAGGACCGCTGTAAAAAAAAAACGCCCGGTTATAATTATCAATAATTAATAATTAAGGTCGATTCTAATAATAAATTTATTTTTGAATAAAAAACGTAGAATTATGCAGACTATTCAATTTACCTGTCATCTGTCAAAAAGTGACCAATGAAAATCCGGAATTTGACGTTTCTCGACCAATTAAAAAATATCAGCGGATATATCTTCCTAGAAGGTATTCAAGTGAATATTTTAAACAAATGTGATTTTTATTAGAAAAAGTCAATATTAGTGTTCTGTTACTATAGAAATTGCTTATTCGGTTGCTAGATGTACTGAAAACCGTAGAACAGAAAATAGCCGCATTTATAAGAAATCCGTGCGACCGCGATGGGTTTTCAAAATGGCGGATGGTTGTTTCCATTTGCCAGTGGCGTATCAGATCGAGAGGGTGCATGTCCAGCAAACAATTTCAACAGTTTTATTAAGTGCACTACACTATGTGATTTCTGACTACATGTGAGTTTGTGTGACTTCAGTCACTGCCTGTAATTTAAATTGCTGCCTCAGATTGTGTGATTACAAATAATTATAAACATTAACAACTCAAATTGTACTAAATATGCAGTGCAGTGGACACGAACCATACCCCATACCGAAAAAAATATTTATTAAAAATAATTTTTTAGGATTCTATCCAAAAGCTTATCCCATTAGATGTTAATTTTTTTAATTTACACAAAACAAAAAATATAAAATTAAAAAATTGAATTACCTACATTAATTTCTTTAAAAACCAGATATTTGTAATCACACAATTTGAGGCAGCAATTTCAATTACTGGCAGTGACTGCATAAAACTATTGAAATTGTTTGCTGCACATTAACAATTGTAATTGTACTAGATATTTATTAAAAATAAATTTTTAGGATTCTATCCAAAAGCTCATCCCATTAGATGTTATTTTTTTTAATTTACACATCCAAACAAGATATAAAATTTAAAAAAATTGAATTAAATTACTAACTAATTAAAAAACCAGAATGTGTTTGCAGTAGATTTATTATTGTTCTTTAAATATTATCAACTTTGTGTACATATTTCTCACTGTATCAGTAGTGATAGCACTTTTACAAATAAAATGTATCCTCGTCTCCACATATGCGTTACAGATGTTTTTAATTAGCAATAATTTATGACTTTCGAGGGGCGTATCATCATGTATCACCTTATGTGGAAACAATATTTTGTTGGAAATAGTACAGAACCTTTAAGGAGATATAATTTTTGTTAACCCCTAATTTGGGCAGAGATAAAATTCTGAATTTACCGAAGTCCATGCCGTTGCCCATTTTTGGGCTGCAGCTTGTGCAATATATTACACACCGTGTCTACAAGAACCAAATATAATAAATAATTACTGTTTATTTTTATTTAAAGTTAAAATAAAAATATACGGTACCCCCCACCCAAGAAAAGCGCCCTTCCGTGCTTTCCAAGAATACTTCGATACTCAGCATCACTCCGTTTCGCTAATACAATGAAATGCTATGAACCAGTTATTCATAAAAAAAAAAAATTGCCGACGACCACAGCTCAAAAGTTGATGTTGCCTTCATTTTCGGAGGACCTATCGTATGAAAACGATCCAAGACTTAAGGAAGGTTCCTGGCGACCGGAATCGTGTACACATACGAACATACATCCCCCGCACAGCACGTTTAGGCACCCCTCAATACGGAGGATTCATCTAGTGGGCTGGGATCTTCACCAAAAGATCCGCACCGCCGAGACGGAGATTTGATATAGTGGGTTCATTAGTCGGTTGGCTCGAATTTTAGAGATATCTGACTCAGAGTGGTTTTCGATATGAGGGAATTTCAATACTTCGTACACTTCGTGTCGAAGTAACTCTTAATAGAATTAACAGGAATGATATTTCATAAAACAATTCTGTCGTTTTGCTGTTTACCACAAGTCCATGCCCATTTTTGGGCTACAGCTTGTGCAGTATATTACACACCGTGTCTACAAGAACCTAAAGATAATAAATGTTCCTATTTTAATGATTACTGTTTATTTTTATTTCAAGTTAAAAAAAAACTATTATATTAATTACAATTAATAGGAATATTTCATAAAACAATTCTGTGATTTCGAAATACATAAATGTACATTACATTTTATACAAAAAAAAAAATCGTTTTTGATAAGCAGCCAGGGAATTTGCATCGACTGCCAAAGCCTTTCTTATGTACGTCTGGCAAATGACCTATATTGTCAAGGCGGACTTCTGGAATTGGCCGAACCTCTGCATGGTTTTTTTTTGTGATGGACCTGGAGAAGGACTTGGTGACACATCAGGTGTGGAGGATCTTGTCGAGGAAGGTCGGCCTCTTGTTTTAGATGGTGTTTTATCTACATATGTAAGATATTCAGCAACATATGCTCGGAAATGTAGCAGATCTAGGATTTCTTTTTTATCCAGGCTCATCGCCGCTGCATCTTTACGGTATTTACACCAAGCGTTCACACACGCCAAATGAATTGCATGAGTGAATAGCCTGAGCGTCCATTTCTTTGACCTGATGAATGTCTGGTAGATGGTTATTAAAAAATCCATCTTGTCTACGCCTCCCGTTCCCTCGTTGTATGCTTTTATAACTTGAGGTCTTTCTATTTCTTTATAAACTTTCTCCGTCTTATCCCACCTTCTGCACATGTCTTTGTTGCCAATGCCAATATAGTTCGAAGCCATAGTCATTGATTTATTGTCAAACCACTATCATGACAACACCATCTGAACTACAAACTTCTTTCATATAACCACGTCTCTTCTTTTTCATTTCTTTGTCGCTTGTAAATGGTGGATTACAAAACCTATCTACGCGCGCCGTTCCAGAACAGTAAATTTGTTTTGTGGCGAGAATTTGTAGAATATTATAGTTTGAAAAGTAATTGTCTATAAACAGTTGAAAATTTGACACTTCAATTCTCTCAGCAAGCTTCAAAACTACGGTGCCTCCTAAGCCATAAACGTCTAGCTGCTCTTGATCAAGTTCTGTTATCGAGCCTGGGTATAATACAAAATCAAACATTGTTCCGCTTTGACCACATAAGGCAAAGATCTTGACTTCCCAAGGAGAGGGCTTGTTTCTTATGTGTTGCTTTACATTTAGCTGGCCTTTGAATGGCACCATTTGTTTGTCGATTGAAAGTTTTGTTTCAAGTTTCAGTTGCAACATTCTTGATCTTATAATATTATATAAAGGGCGCACCTTCCAAAATCGGTCTTTATCAAAGCGGATTTCAGTATTGTCAACAAAATTAAGGTGTACTCACAATTTAAAAAATCTATTTACTGGCATACAATTTGCTACCATGGGTATCTTCAATTTTTGTTTCCAATAGCAGCGTACCCTGGGGTAATGCAGATTACCCATTATGATATGAATACCAACAAAGGTCTTCATTTTTTCCAAATTGTTGGTACAAATTTAGTCATCTGCTGAGTGGCATATAAAGTGGTGTTCTTTGTACCATTATGTCAAAAAGTTCATTAGTGAAATATTGACGGAAATATTCCACTGGGCTTTCTAATTCTTCAGACGGTTGCACCTTAGGTTCATGCCATTTTATATTGCGAGGTATGTAAGTCCCTCTTCTCGAGGCAACGTTTTTTCTGTGTCAAATTATGTTCTTTATAATATGCCGCAATTTTGTTCTTCTTGTTATTCCTTTGTAGTTTTGGTTCTGCTACAGTCGGAAGAGAACTGGGTCCAGGTTGGGGCTCTGAAATCTCTTCAATGTTGGCTTTTTTCTGTCGTACTAGTTTTGGGACCCTTTTGAAAATTAATGGTGACTGAGTAGCCACCTCAGGTGCAGATTGAAATTCAGTCACAGGTACAACTATTTCTGCCTCCGGCTGCAAACTTTCATTGAAATCTGCCACTTCTTCAGCCGCGCTGTAGTCTTCCTCTTGGTCTAAAGTGAAAGGCTATTATGTATTGCATCATAAACAATTACTTTAAGTTTATACGTACTATCAAAGGGGTCAGGAAAGTTACTGATTTCATCCTCAGGTTCGTCACTCAAATATTCGATGTCAGATAGTCCCTCCTCCAGGCAAGCATACAACTCTGCCTCAGTCAGAGGCCTCTTCATGTCATATATTGTTACCGTTCAAAAACGACACAACGACATAACAAACCACCCCTCAAGCGTGCACAACAAAATCATACGCTCGAGAGCCGGACTTGTTAGTCGCGACACGATAAAACGACAAAATCGGGAGGTCGATCGAGAATACAAGGCCCTAACCCCGTTAGATGACGGTAACAGGAAGGGTTGCTCCGACTAAACTCAACCGGGAGGGCGGGTTCTTTTCTACCTTCGAGTTAGGGCTGTACATCGATACAAAAGAGGTTAAAGATGTTAAATAATTGATGCGCCACCATTTTCTTGACAAATCGGGAAAACGTCAATCGCAGCACAAGTGAAATGACTTGAAAATGGAAGTAGGCAATCCACCTGGCTACGTTTAAAACTTGGCAGAGTTTGTTCGGCGAGCTAAATACAGTTTCGACTTACCTTACAACTATAACTCACTAAAGCAGCTGCTAACCTCCTCTTACATCTGTAACAGTACATAAAACAGCATGCAAATACCAAACACAAAAGAAAAACATCAATACTTGACCAAGAACTCTATTAGGATGAAATAAAAATATATAACTAAGTGGCAATAAACATGAAATTGACTAATTAGACTTAAAAGTACTCAAACGTTAGTCAGGTTAGATTGCTCAATACGTTAACTTTAATTACAAAGGGTACACTTGACGGTAAACACATTAATGTGGCTCAGGGCAAACGAAACCCTTACAACTATAACTCACTAAAGCAGCTGCTAACCTCCTCTTACATCTGTAACAGTACATAAAACAGCATGCAAATACCAAACACAAAAGAAAAACATCAATACTTGACCAAGAACTCGATTAGGATGAAATAAAAATATATAACTAAGTGGCAATAAACATGAAATTGACTAATTAGACTTAAAAGTACTCAAACGTTAGTTAGGTTAGATTGCTCAATACGTTAACTTTAATTACAAAGGGTACACTTGACGGTAAACACATTAATGTGGCTCAGGGCAAACGAAACGGCCACAACTTACGTTGAACAACAAAAGAATGCATAGGTAAATCGTTAAATTTAGCAACCGGCAAAACACATCATTGACAACAGATGTACTAATCGTTCAACACTCGACGGGGCGTTCACTTTTCGTTATACACAATAAAACTAGTTTACAATAACTTTTACCTTGAGAAAATTGGCTGGCTGCACAATTACGGGCGATACTGTATGTAGCGTCGCTTCCCAAACAAACTGCCGGAAAGAACGGACGACGGCGAAATCAACGGGCGAAGACGTGGTGCGGGCGAAGACGTGGTGCGGGCGAAGACGTGGTGCGGGCGAAGACGTGGTGCGGGGGAGCCTCGGAGATGCTGGCCACAACTAAGGGTGGCATGATGCAATAGAGTCCCCCGAAGGGCGAAGTTGACGTAGCGATAACACGGGGTGAACCCCTCGACGTGCGAGTTTCGATAATACGACGGTAAATTCAAATTAGCGTTGGGTTCGATAGAAAGAGTTTGTTAGGGTCCGTATAAACGATATCTTCAAGGGTCTCGCAACCCTCGACGATAAGAACTCTTGACCCCACTAATTAATGCTTCACATGCACTTCAAACGGAAAGTTCACCACCACCAACGCCGGAGATTTCTTGCCAAACGAAACAGTTCAAAAATGTTAAATTGGTACAACAAACAACACGATGCACCCAAAACACAGCTATTCACAACGAAAATTACGAAAGTTCGAGCAGCGTCCCCCGGCCGCAAGCGATGCGAGCCGGGGGCTGAAGAAGCCAAAAACGTTTGTTCTAGTTCAACAGCCGGTAGCGAAGTGAAGTTCCTGCCAAGCGGCAAGCGTGAAGAATGACATAGCGCGGACGCGGCTTATCTACGTCCTTGTTCCATTCGTTACGTTTAAGAATAAGACGGATCGAAATACTGAAACAACTTTACTTAACCAGGGGATTCACACGTAAAATTACAATCGCCGGTTCGGCGTCAAGAACCACTTAGGACGTGATAGTGGCAAGATGACATCATCCATGCAGAGGGCAAGGGCAGAAGAAAGCTGCTTTGATTTAAAAGAACAAAGGGACTACTGTTTGCAGCAGGGTCAAGGTTTAATAACACGTTAGCAACGGAAAATTAAGTCTCGGTGAATATGCAAGAACTGTAATGCGTTAATTTTTGAAATGAACAACGCGGAAAAAAGGTTTAAGGAAATGAATTTTGATCACATTACCACTGAATTACGAATTTTGCTGGCGTGACTCGTGAAAATGCTAGAATTTAGGGCCGAAGTATCACAAGTAACTGCTTTAATAGAATTGTTCTAACAATATGTTCTTCATTTCAGGTGTTTCGACTGAAAAATAATGTTATTTGCACAAAATGCAGTCGCTCGCCAATTTTTTCACACATTATAAATTCAACAATTTGCCACATTTTTCTACCCGAGTGTAGATGTCACCAAATGTACAGAATATGCAGTCAGTAGATATAGGAGAGTACCGCCACATCCTCCATGTTTGTTCCTCTGTCATATGCGTCACTTTGAGGTTAGTAACACAATAGGGCTCGGGCAGCACGTGACCTACGCAAACGCTTGGTGGATAAACAAACACAAACATAACCTAGTCTAGTCCATTACTCCGTGTGTTATTCAGTTTTATTTCTTCAAAAATGAATAGTGTTTCGTTCGTGAGTGACTATTTCCAGCAACTCGAACCTGATGTGCAGGTCAGGTACATGGAAAAGATCCAATTAATGGAAAACAAAGACCCCTATTTGCAAAATATAAAGGAATGTTCAGTGAAAGTGTGCGATTTTCCCAAGATCAGCTACTTTGACATATTGAACTATCTTAAATATGCAAGAAATCCATATAGTGATGAAGATTTAAAGGCAATTAAGTCTTCAGAAGCCTACACTCGTTTTGCTTGTGGATGGGTTCGGCAACTAGGCATAAAACGATACGACAAACATACTTTAGTTATGGGACGAGTAAGTAATATCATCAGTTTGTTTTCTAAAATGTTCATTATTTATTAATATTGTTAAAACCTACAAGTTTAATAATGAACAGTCTTCAATGATCAGTAACATTTGTGAAAATTACAGGTTTTACACTCGCAAAGGCTCAACGAACCACCTTTAAAACCGTGGGTTATCTGCGAAATAAATCGGAAAATCATCTGCGCCCACTGCAATTGTGTGGCTGGTAATGGCAAAGCATGTTCACACGTAGGAGGTTTGCTGTTTGCCATCGAAGCTGCTGTTTGGCATGAACCGCAATCAGTCACAGGTATAATAAAATGTATTAATATTACTGCTAGCGTTAGTCATTTGCCCTTATTATGTGCTACTGCTGGGCAGAGAAGAGAATCGGTGCCCAGCTGCGGAGCTTCTAGCATTATTTCATTGGAATTTATTGACATAAAATTATCAACAATTTGAACATGTTTTATTTTACAGGTGTCAAAGCCTACTGGGTTCCTCCTTCCGAAAAATTTGGTGCCCAAAATAAAATTATCAATCTTGATTATACATCTGGCAAGAGGAAGTTTGAGGCACTTAACGTGAATGAAGAGATGGAAGAATCGGAAGAAGAGTTTGAGTTTGTTCCAGAGCCCTCAGAGGAACGGAAGAAAAATTTTCTTTTGAAACTTTCACGTATGAGCCACAGTTCTGCGATTTTAGATGTTGTAGCACCGTATTGTTTTGACGAACGTCAAAAAGTTAAAGACATAGAAGAACAATTTCTAACGGCTCTGTATCATGAAGATCGGGCATCAGAATTGTTAGACAATTTAATAAAATATGGGAGAACAATTGATTTTACAATGTCACAGGAAGAATGTGACTATATTGAAGGTCAGACGCGAAGTCAGGCTAAATCACAATTGTGGTTTGGTCATAGGTCGGGAAGAATTACAGCTTCCTTGTTTAAGCGGGCTTGCCGCACAAAAATAGAAAAGCCGTCTTCTACATTAATTAAGCAGATTTGCTATCCTAGCAAGCATAAATTTAGAACAAAGGCTACTATAGTCTATTTTTTTGCTTTATGATTCAGAGCAGGCTTTGCATTTATATTATTTTAGCAGTGTACAACAGTTTAGTTACAAAATATAACTAATGTCAAAATCCAGGTCGCCGGGATTGTCAAGTTGACACTTCAGCAAATCTTAATAAAATGCCACGAAAAAGCAGCATTAGGTAATAGTAAAACCAAAGAGGCTATAAAATGCCGTTCTACTAATATAAAAGATATCAATGGTAACTTAAGTAAAACAGCCATCACTGGAAGAATTGGTCAAATATTCGATGTAAGTATTAAGAATTAAACAGATATAACATTTCTAACAATTTCTTATAATGCTAGATTTCGAATGCAACACAGAAATCGAAACGAAGCAAAATCACAACTCCAGCAATAACCGAATGATAATATGAATAATGAAAAGTAATTTCTAAATATACGGTACCCCCCACCCAAGAAAAGCGCCCTTCCGTGCTTTCCAAGAATACTTCGATACTCAGCATCACTCCGTTTCGCTAATACAATGAAATGCTATGAACCAGTTATTTATAAAAAAAAAAAAACAAAAAAAAATTTTTTTGCCGACGACCATAGCTCAAAAGTTGATGTTGCCTTCATTTTCGGAGGACCTATCATATGAAAACGATCCAAGACTTCAGGAAGGTTCCCGGCGACCGGAATCGTGTACACATACGAACATACATCCCCCGCACAGCACGTTTAGGCACCCCCCAATTGATCTAGTGGGCTGGGATCTTCACCAAAAGATTCGCACCGCCGAGACGGAGATTTGATATAGTGGGTTCATTAGTCGGTTGGCTCGAATTTTAGAGATATTTGACTCAGAGTGGTTTTCGATATGAGGGAATTTCAATACTTCGTACACTTCGTGTCGAAGTAACTTAGGAGGAACAGAGTTTCAGGGAAGATATTAAGAAGAAAATTTGGAATTTTTTACTTTCGATAATTGATTGCTGTGCGCAAGAAAGGAACTGAATTATACTGGGAGTCGTTTAAAATTATACTACACATTAACAAATATGGGATGCAAATACAAAATTGTGAATGAAAAAAAATTGTGTGAGAAGAGTCATATCATTTCGGCGGATTGCCTTTTAAAGGAAATATTTACAATTTCGAAATTATAGTGAAAAATGTATATTCATGTTTTTGGATGAAACTTTACCAAGATGTGACTTACTGTTGGACTCGGACAATAATGAGAGGGGCTATCATAATGGTGAAATTTTTAGGCAATGTTGAAAAACAGTTAATCCCTGCTTTGGCCAAATTGAATAGAAAATGTGTGTTAATTATGGATAATGCACCATATAATTTGGTTCTTATCGATAAACTACCCAATTTCTCTTCCAATAAACTACAAATACAGGAATGGTGAATTAAAAGTGACGTACAATTTGATGACAAAAGTGACGATTATGGGAGTTTAATTTTACTTTACATATTGACCAAAAGCAATACTTAATTGACAAAAAACGACATGGGCATGAAGTTCTTAGATTAGCTCCATACCTCCAATCCAATTGAATTGGCATGTAGTTTATGTAAGAACTACTAAGACATAAATTCTCAGCCTCCCTCAAAAGACATAACTGCTAATTTATGGCTTAAATCTCTATCACTGTGTACAGCAAACATATGGAAAAAAACGTTGAACACTGTGAACTACTAATATAAAGTGACTGGGCAAAGCACATTGTTAAATTGGTGTGGATGATATACCTCCTGTTATTATTAGGTTGGAAGAATCTGATACAGAATCGGAAGACGAGTTGTATTCCTCTTCTGAATCAGATTCTGGATGATTATCCTGAAGTGTATCCATCTAAATTCTGGTAAATTATATCTCTGAAAATGGTTCTACCAGAGTATTTTGTATTATCTCTTTATTTTGAAATGCCTGTTATATGTGTAGCATAAATAATAACTTATACAACATAGTTCTACAAACAAAAATCATCAGCAAATTATTAATAATATATTTATTTTTACATTAGTACATAAAAGATAGATGTCTAGAAATTTTATGACGCTTAAATAAACGTACTTAAAATAAAGCAATACCTTATTTAATGTCAATGGTTCAGTAATTTTAGCTCTTATTAAGTATAATAGTGCTTATAAGTTAACACATTGACAGTTCTAATGGTTTTTGACATAACTAGTGTTTTTTCCTTTGTCACTAACTACCTACACTGTTACCAAAATGCAAATGCAAAGCCTGCTCTGAATCATAAAGCAAAAAAACAGACTATACGTATGGCTGTACTCATGAAAAAGTTGCGCTAAAAGAGTATACCGTCAAAATGAAGTCGACTCATATCGATTTTGAAATTGAACAAGTAGGATTAATGATTAACCCAAAATATCCTTATTTTGGTGCATACCCCGATGCATTAATATATTGCAACTGCCACGGCAAAGGTTGTGTAGAGGCACAGTCTATAAGAAACACTCATTTCACTCCTGTGTCGGCACTTTGATCTTCGTGTCGCACTAAACGCTCGCGCGCAATAGGCTGCGCGTCGATTTTGTTCGGCGCGGTTTTGAAAAACGCGCGCGCACATAACCTAACATTTAAAAATTATGCATCATTAATATCACGTTTTCTGAGGTGTTTTTGTCACTGTGACAGCGGAAAGTTATTCTGAGCTACCGAACTGATCAAGATAGGGTTACGTTTGTTTAGAGAAAAAAAGGACAAGAGCGTCACAAGCGAAATTCACCATTCCCTAAAAACACTTTTAGACTCCATATTTTCGATACAATTACATCATCTCAAATCGCCTCTGGGCCTACCTAAAAGAAATGGCAGATGAGTGCGTTCAAAATTTACGAGAAGCGATATTTAAACATTAGTGACGTTCAAATTAAACATTTTTGTGTTTGTAATTTTAACGATTTTCATAGTTTCTGTGGTATTTTAAGAAAAAGATGACGACCAATACATTTGCCAAATATATATTAGACGCTGCAACTCCCCAAAAGAAGACATGTTTGGTAAAAGGAAAATGTCTGGTAACCCTAGGCTAAATGAGTGAGCGGAAGTAAGGAAATATCACTTTCACATGTATATATATATATAGGGCGAAGAATTTGACTGGGAAAGGGGTTATAGTCAACACCAATCTCAGTACTTGGGCAACGATTACAAGAGCTATTAATGGTTTGTTGAAATAAAACCACTTGATGCTAAGGTCGACAGTTTCGAAATATATTTATTCCATTCTCAAGACCTACGGAGAGGTTACAGATAAGAAGCGATGTTTGTACAATGTAATTAATTAAGATCTTACCTAACAACTTGCGGCACAAAACCGAAAAAGCACATGTAGTTCACAAAACATGTGACTAGATTTCAAATTTTAAGTTTACAAAAGCAGTACAGCGAATGCAGCATATCACACAACAAAAGTAATGCTAGACTTTCCTGTCACCAGGTTACATGTTAAAAATCCACAAATACATTTAAAATTAATTAATTACTACAATTTTTATTAGTTTTAAGCCATAATGGCCGTCAATTTGATAAAATTGTTCAAACCCGATAAGGAATGCAAGGAAATTATAAACTTTGCAGGTGACAGCCGTGGTTCGCGCATGCGCCTTACGATCGGCGTCGGTAGTATACCAGGGACGTTCAAAATGGAAAGGTACTGTTCGCTGGCACAAGTAAGAAAATTTATGAAATTTAATTAAAGGGTAAATTATTTATTTATGGGAAGAAAGATATATTATAAGGAGAGTGAAACAGGTTAGGTTGAAAATTATTGACCCTCGATTCTAACCAGGTTGGGGAAAATCTAAAGAAAAATCGTTATTGGACATTGCTAACAGGAGGTGATATGAAACACTAAGGTTGTCAATGTCTGTTTTTGAATTAAGGGTGTTGTTACTGCCAAAAATGTGGCACATTTCAATAAATAAACGATGGTTACTATTAGATTCTGTTGTAATGATTTTGGTATTATCAAAATCCATCTCATGACCCGTACTGTTGACGTGACTAGCTAAAGCACAGGCCTTAGGTTTTACACGGGAATCACTTTTGTGTTGGGTAATCCTAGCTTTCAACCTCTGTGAAGTTTGCCCAATATAGGTGGACTGGCAACCATTACAATTTATCTGATAGATGACATTTGGGGTTAACATAATTGGAGTTTTATCTTTCAATTTGGAGAAACAATCTTTTATAATATGGTGGTGTTTATCTGCTATTATTATGTGATTAAATTTGTGGAAAACCCTTTTTATTATGTGGGATAGCCCTTTGATGTAAATTAGACTTTTGTACATAGGGGGTTTGTCGTCCCCGTTTACAGACCTAACAAGAGGAGTGGCCCTGTTCATCGTATTGGAGAATAAAATGGAATTTAATAGTGAGATTGGATAATTATTTAATTTAAGAATGTTAATTAATTTATTAAGATTGGTCTTATGGAAATCTGGGTGTGAGATCGTAAGGATTCTGTGTTTAAGACCTCTTACGACATTAAGTTTGTGTCGAATGTTATGTATAGATTGAAAATTCAAATACCGACCAGAACTGGTGGGTTTGACGTACCAATCAAGTTTGATTTCGTTAGATGCAGTTCTGATGACCAAAGTATCCAAGAAAGGAACCGACCTATCCTTCTCTCGCTCCACTGTGAATTGAATATGTTTATTGAAGCTATTAAAGACACTCAACACGTTGTCGACCTCGCCACCCGGTACTGCGCACACTATGTCATCAACGTACTGGTAAAGAAAGGGAAATTGGAAAGCCAATTTAGGGGTACATTCTTTTATTATGGTATTAACAATGATTTCAGCAAGAATTGGTGAAAGGGTTGAGCCCATTGGAGAACCAAAAATTTGTTTGTAAAAAATATTAAATGAGAAATATGTCGAATCAAAAATGAATTTGAGTAAAATGATAAATTGTGGTTTTGGTATGCTGGTAAATGGATCTATCAGATTCCAATTGTTCCTTTGGATTTAGTGATACAGGTGGTTGAAAACAATTGGAATCTGATAGTCTAGCATTACTTTTGTTGTGTGATATGCTGCATTCGCTGTACTGCTTTTGTAAACTTAAAATTTGAAATCTAGTCACATGTTTTGTGAACTACATGTGCTTTTTCGGTTTTGTGCCGCAAGTTGTTAGGTAAGATCTTAACTAATTACATTGTACAAACATCGCTTCTTATCTGTAACCTCTCCGTAGGTCTTGAGAATGGAATAAATATATTTCGAAACTGTCGACCTTAGCATCAAGTGGTTTTATTTCAACAAACCATTAATAGCTCTTGTAATCGTTGCCCAAGTACTGAGATTGGTGTTGACTATAACCCCTTTCCCAGTCAAATTCTTCGCCTTGTGTAGTAACCACCGAGCTGTGAAAAGGACTTTGTTATAGGAATAGGATGCATTTCTACCAAATGATCAACAGGGAGTATGGACATGAAGCAGTCACCCACATGAAAATGTGGCAGAACACCAGCAGGAAGCTAGCAGCCGCACGCAACAGGAGGATTTTCTTAAGAAAATGCCTTCAACACCAAGTGACACCAGTGCATTTACGAGGCTACATCAAAGCGTCAGAAAACCTCTTCAGCAACAATCAGAACAACAGGACTCTCAAACAAGTGGAGAACAATGAAAAAAGGTTACTACACAATATATTAAAAATTGAAATTAACGATATTAATGACACTATTAGAATGTTACATAAAAACTTACATATCTCCATGGAGAAGAGTAAGCAATTATTACCTAGAGAAATTTTCAAGTCCTTTAATATAAAACAAATTAAATCATATCAATTTCAACTTAATAAAATAAAAATTAATAACGTTAATAAATTAAATAACCTGTTGACGCCTATTGTAGCCAGTAGTAATAATATTACACCTGATAAGTGGTTCAAAAACCTCACTAATGTTATTTTCCCTGAAAATATTAAAAGGTTCCTTTCACTTGGACCGAAATTTGGTTTGCCTGTTCGCTTAAATAACAAATCAACCCTTTATAAATATCTTTCCCAAATCGAAGATATTATCAGTACTCTCGACAACAAGGAAAGAAATAATTATCGCTCTTTAGTAGCTTTTCACCTTACAGACTTCCTAAAAAATAAAAATAACACCAATAACCCCTTATCATCATTAGAAAGGGATTGCAACAAATTCTTAAAAGATAACCTAGATGTATTGATTTTACCTTCAGACAAGGGAAATGTTACTGTAGCCATGCAACGGACTGACTACATTAGTAAAATGCAGGTCCTTTTACAAGACACCCAGGTTTACAAACCCCTTAATAAAGACCCCACTTTGTCAATTGAAACAAAACACAATAAATTAATTAAAGAATTACATAATAATAATTACATAGATACTCCGTCTTACAGACGTTTAATTTGTCATAATTCAGTTTCCCCTAAATTGTACGGCCTTCCCAAAATTCATAAACCTGACATACCCTGCCGTCCCATTGTGTCATCAACACAATCTCCGGATAAAAACATTTCTAAATATCTAGCAGAAATACTAGGGAAAGCTTTCCTAGAGTACAATAGCTACCGAATTAAAGATAGTTTCGCTTTCAGCGAAAAGATTAATAATTTTCTTTTACCTCCTAATTTTGAAATAATTTCATTAGATGTGGTCTCACTCTTCACTAATATTCCTTTGGATTTAGTGATACAGGTGGTTGAAAACAATTGGAATCTGATAGATCCATTTACCAGCATACCAAAACCACAATTTATCATTTTACTCAAATTCATTTTTGATTCGACATATTTCTCATTTAATAATATTTTTTACAAACAAATTTTTGGTTCTCCAATGGGCTCAACCCTTTCACCAATTCTTGCTGAAATCATTGTTAATACCATAATAAAAGAATGTACCCCTAAATTGGCTTTCCAATTTCCCTTTCTTTACCAGTACGTTGATGACATAGTGTGCGCAGTACCGGGTGGCGAGGTCGACAACGTGTTGAGTGTCTTTAATAGCTTCAATAAACATATTCAATTCACAGTGGAGCGAGAGAAGGATAGGTCGGTTCCTTTCTTGGATACTTTGGTCATCAGAACTGCATCTAACGAAATCAAACTTGATTGGTACGTCAAACCCACCAGTTCTGGTCGGTATTTGAATTTTCAATCTATACATAACATTCGACACAAACTTAATGTCGTAAGAGGTCTTAAACACAGAATCCTTACGATCTCACACCCAGATTTCCATAAGACCAATCTTAATAAATTAATTAACATTCTTAAATTAAATAATTATCCAATCTCACTATTAAATTCCATTTTATTCTCCAATACGATGAACAGGGCCACTCCTCTTGTTAGGTCTGTAAACGGGGACGACAAACCCCCTATGTACAAAAGTCTAATTTACATCAAAGGGCTATCCCACATAATAAAAAGGGTTTTCCACAAATTTAATCACATAATAATAGCAGATAAACACCACCATATTATAAAAGATTGTTTCTCCAAATTGAAAGATAAAACTCCAATTATGTTAACCCCAAATGTCATCTATCAGATAAATTGTAATGGTTGCCAGTCCACCTATATTGGGCAAACTTCACAGAGGTTGAAAGCTAGGATTACCCAACACAAAAGTGATTCCCGTGTAAAACCTAAGGCCTGTGCTTTAGCTAGTCACGTCAACAGTACGGGTCATGAGATGGATTTTGATAATACCAAAATCATTACAACAGAATCTAATAGTAACCATCGTTTATTTATTGAAATGTGCCACATTTTTGGCAGTAACAACACCCTTAATTCAAAAACAGACATTGACAACCTTAGTGTTTCATATCACCTCCTGTTAGCAATGTCCAATAACGATTTTTCTTTAGATTTTCCCCAACCTGGTTAGAATCGAGGGTCAATAATTTTCAACCTAACCTGTTTCACTCTCCTTATAATATATCTTTCTTCCCATAAATAAATAATTTACCCTTTAATTAAATTTCATAAATTTTCTTACTTGTGCCAGCGAACAGTACCTTTCCATTTTGAACGTCCCTGGTATACTACCGACGCCGATCGTAAGGCGCATGCGCGAACCACGGCTGTCACCTGCAAAGTTTATAATTTCCTTGCATTCCTTATCGGGTTTGAACAATTTTATCAAATTGACGGCCATTATGGCTTAAAACTAATAAAAATTGTAGTAATTAATTAATTTTAAATGTATTTGTGGATTTTTAACATGTAACCTGGTGACAGGAAAGTCTAGCATTACTTTTGTTGTGTGATATGCTGCATTCGCTGTACTGCTTTTGTAAACTTAAAATTTGAAATCTAGTCACATGTTTTGTGAACTACATGTGCTTTTTCGGTTTTGTGCCGCAAGTTGTTAGGTAAGATCTTAACTAATTACATTGTACAAACATCGCTTCTTATCTGTAACCTCTCCGTAGGTCTTGAGAATGGAATAAATATATTTCGAAACTGTCGACCTTAGCATCAAGTGGTTTTATTTCAACAAACCATTAATAGCTCTTGTAATCGTTGCCCAAGTACTGAGATTGGTGTTGACTATAACCCCTTTCCCAGTCAAATTCTTCGCCTTGTGTAGTAACCACCGAGCTGTGAAAAGGACTTTGTTATATATATATATTAATAATTCAAATTTATTAAGCGGTATGACACCCTGAAATGTTTACCTTTAATATATATATATATATATATATATATATATATATATATATATATATATATATATATATATCTATGTGTAATTCAAGTTTCAGCCTAAATATATACTGTAATTATGCCATATTTAATCAAAGTTTCTGCCTCAGGTGTTACCGACTGAGTAATTCCAAGGTAGTTGACTAAGCTAAACTGAATCAAATCTAGTGTAGGCTAATCAGGATGAGTGAGTTCTCGATATTACTGGATTTCCAACAAAACAATTACAATACATGAAAATGTCCATAGTTACAACTTATCTTACAATATACACTACTCAAAGATACATATAGGCAGTAATAAATTTTTTCTACTCGCTAATAGAAAGTCGGCTTTTTTAATAACATTTGGAGGCTTAGACATTTTATTTAATTAAGAATTGTTACTATGGAAATGCTGCTATAAACACTTTCGGTGCGTCGATTAGATCCGAAGCACAGAGTAAGACACTTTCTGTTCGTCATTGATGCACTCGTTGCAGCAAATTCTACTTCCTATATGTATTACACAAACAACTAGCTCGTAATGTTTGAAAATTAATCAAGGACTTTAATGCAGGTACCTCGTTTTGTAATAACTCTACCTATAATAGCAGTCGCAGGTATACATGTTTGGAAAAAGAAGAAAAGCGTTATGCCAATTAAATGCTTTCTCCCAGTTATCGTGATTTAATTAGTTGCCCCACAAGTTTTTTTGAGCAGTGTACTAAATGTGTCCAATTTAAAATTATACATAGAAAAGATCATAATCCTTTCAAGGGCCAGTACTTAATAGAAAAATGATAAGACTAAACTATTTACACCACCGAAGAAAAGCTACAGTAAGTAGTTTTACCTGTATGCACTTTTAAAACGCACACAGAAATACATTATTTCCTGGTAACTATGGAAACATAATTTGTTGTCGTGTAATAAATTCACAGCACGTGCAAGTATATGAATGTTATCAGGCAGGTCAGCTAATTCTAATAATACATTTTTTAATATTTAAGTTAAGTTTATATGCACTAAAGGAAAACTAAGTCCAAATACTATTTTCGAAAACTGGTCATAATGAGTGAATTTTCAATATTACTAAATTTCTGAGAAACAAGGTGGCCCAGCATGTGTTCAGTGTATGAATATTGTCTGCAAAGAATATTTGTTTCATAGACCTGTTACAGGCGTCTTTTCTTTTTAAATGAAATCTGGATCACTTGAGAGGTAAATAAAAATATAATTACTGTCACAAATCCTGTTTATTGAATACTATATCGAGTATATATCTAATTTTATATATCAATTTATTATAATTGGCACAGTAATTACACAGAAAGTAGTAAGTTTAACTTTGCTATCTTAAATTGAACACCCTGTATATTGTTAGATATTGAATTTTCCTTTAAATTTTGAATTCAAAAATGTATGACTTGCACATGTGTCACTCGAGTGTTTTTGGTTTAAGGAACATTTAAAAACAAGCATCGTTAGGTATTACAGTATTTTTTTAATGAAAACCAAAGAGTAACTTACATGTTTAGTTTCTTCTTATTTAGATTTAATTAAAATAGTTTTTATAGTGGTTGCTCTTTTGTTTTCATTAAATAATTACTGTAATAGGTAACCAAGTTCGTTTCTAAATAATCCATATACAAAAAAGTCACAAAACATGTGCAAGTGATATGTACGTTTTTGAATTCAAAATTTAAAGGAGAATATCAATATCGAACAATATAAAGGGTGTTCTACTTAAGATAGCAGTTGTTTTCCTTATTCTTTTCCCTATAATTACTATGCGAAATTGTATTAGAGTAAATTTATACATAAAGGAGATATTTCAGGTGTAGCACAATCTTGTTACATCGATATATAAAACTAGCTGAACAATGTAAAACATAAATCTAAGTATAATAATTATTAGTAATTGTACAGTATAATACAACATGAAAACAACATTAGTAAGATGTGCTAACAGCTGTACTAGAGTTTCTCATAAAATGCTGAAGAAAGCTCTTGATGCTTGCGACGCTTCTATGTCGCAAAATCGGATAGTTGTTAATGACGCTTTGGCATTCAAACCCCGTTGGATATGTTTCCCTATGTATATGATTTTGAAACTTTGTTAATATAATATTTTTTTCATCACTAGTCCACCTTTTCCTTTGTTGAGAATTTTTTTTCTTGTCGGTTGTTTTTACAGCTTTTCTTCTTGTATCCGTCGTTACTAAAGTATGAGTTACAAAATGAATCAATAGCTAAAGCACCATTACATCAAACATACCGTAAATTTCATCAGATGAGTCATCCCCACTCATCAAATCGGTTGATTTGACTGAATCATCTCCATCATCAGTGGCATATGGATCCACGACATCCTTTTCTGCCTCATCATTCCACGCATAATTTCTGCTTGGTTTTGCTCTACAACTCCTTTTAGGTGTGGCATATGGTTCCACCACATCCTTTTTTTCCTTATCATTCCATACATAATTCTGCTTGTCTTTGGTCTACAATGCCTTTTAGGTGATGTCTTTAATATTTCGAGATTTTTTTGGAGTAAATATTCATTCTCACTATACACATTCGAGTCATTTGAGTTTTGATCAGTATTGTTTTCTGTTTTCCTCTTGATCCTCTTCTTTGGAGTTGTTTCACTTAGAATTAAAATGCCTCTTACTTACTGTTTGCAAAACATAATTTCAGAAATATTGGGTATCTTACATTTTTCTAAATGTTGCTCTTCCAGAGTATCTGAATCCAGGATTTTGTTTATCATTAAGTCTCTGCCGATAACTTGCTGTCTGTAAAAGTTTTTATGAATCTTTTCATGGTGACCCATAAAATCAACAACTGTGTCTTGTTGCGAGTCTAGTAGATTTAAAGTTGCCACTTTAGTGGCAAAATGTTTACGTAATAATGTTGTTCGCAGAAGCGACGATCTATTCAAGTTAGCCATGTTTGAGTACTTCCTCAAGAGACTACACGTCTCTAATGTCTTAAACCTCAGCCCACTTAACATTCCAGGTAATCCAAATAAATATGGATTGTCTTTGGGAACATTTGCTTTATCCCTGTTAGAGTAAATGAAGTCGAGATATAGCTTAATTTTTTCTGTAACAAACGCATTTACAGTTCTATTTAGTTTTCCTCTGATCACAATCTTGTACGTTGACATGGCTTTTTCCCTCTCTTCATCATCTAGAGCTTCTAATGTCTCCGGTAACGTAGTGCAAGTTAAATTTTGAATATTCTGGAAGTCTTTAACAGAAATTCGGTGTATTTCACCGCTTCTTTTTCTGTTATAAACAGTAACATAGAGTAACGTTACTTCTGCCAGTTGTTTCCAGATTACATATCTGAATCCACTTTTTGTTTCCCGATATAAATGTTCAGCCCTTTCCAGCAGAAAGTATTTAAATTTCTTTACGTCCTCTGATAGAGGAATTTTTCTTTGATTGGAGACGTTATTCTGCCTACTGAAACTAATCAAATCTCTGTGTGCGGGTTTATTTATTCTACCTCCAGCTTCCGTATTCAGCAACTTCAAAAAATTTTGGATTGAGTTTGTAACTTTGTCTTAGCACCTTTGATGTTGGTAGTTTCTAAGATATTCCCGCAAATTCTAAGATAGGTTACCATCTCAAGAGCCGACTTTGGGTGTTCATAAATTCCTGTTTCTACTTTAAGGCCTGCCAAATGTTGAATGCCTTCTAATGCAATTTCGAAGAAGCGAGGATGAAACAGTTTTGATAATTTAGTTATGTCTGGGCAAAGATTCTGTACAATTATTAAATATCGTCCAAGTAATCTCATTCGTTGTCTAATCATGTATTCCTGATGTCCTACATACTTTGGAGTAAAGTGGTTGCCAAATAATATGATTAACTTATCTTTCTTCAGAACATTGAATATTTTGTCAATCCGCATAGGTGGAATTATCTTAGATTTCAGTGTTTTGTTTGCTGCTTGATGTACAGTAATTTTCAAAGCTCGAGCATCTCTGATCACTGATCTTGTGCAACCTTTTCGATTTGACATTTCCGAACATCTTTCAAAATGTGTCGAGAGATATTTTTTAGAGAAAAAAGCCTTGCACCTGGGGCATGGGAAGAAGTAATCTGCATAATTTTTTGGTGTATGATAAATGTGCCTGCGTCTGGTGAGAATTAGTTCTTGCGGATTTTTTATGTTATATTCATAATTCCCTATGTTTCTCAATTTACGTATCACACTCACACGTTCCACGCTTTTCTTATCAAAATTTAAAAATTTTATTACTTCTCTGTCATCATGAACTATCTCAAAGTGTCTGGCAATATTTGTTTTTAAGGTCTTACAGAATGTACAAAATTCTTTTTTTTTTCTGTAGTTTTTAGCAGGTCTAACAATGCCATTTTCACGATGGAGATCATCTGAAATTTCTTACCATATAGAAAGCGGTACCAAAAACCAATTTCATTTACCTTTATATTTACTATCAGAAGATTGATTTGCCTCAAGTTCCAACATTGCATGCTCTACACCTTAAATTTGTGATTTATTAATATTATTTATGTATGACTAGATTTGTGCCACTTACCAACAGTTTTTCTTTCAATATTCAGACGGCTGTCTTCATTTTTATTAACTCTGTCAGTGTTTTCAGTTTCTTCTTTGGGAACTGTACCTTCACCGTCTGAAAAAAGACTGCAAATTCATGGCACTGTTTTACATTATCTATCTTTACATACCACTAATTCCATGTTGGTTTTGATGAGATTCGGTACAGTTTTTATTCCCCAAACATGAATAAAGGCTATCTTTCAGTTCTGAATTGTTATGGAAATTGCCTAAAATAACAAATATATAGGTAAAACGATATTTTTTCATTATCAAATTTTCTATTACTTTCAGAAAATGTGTTGTCATCAACGTCTTTAGATGAACCCGAATGCACTACTGCGGATGAAGAATCCGATATATTGCCAGAACGCTTATTGTCAAATGAAACTGATGAGGTCTCCTCCAAAGCTGCTTTATCTTCACTGGAAACTACGTCTTCTCGATTTTGGATCTTATTACATTCCAGCTCTAAATTTGTTGTACTTGTAAAATAAATACTTCCAGTGGAACACAAGAAAACAGAAACTTACCGTTTTTTTCAAAAATGTTTGAATCACTATTGGCTGCCGATTCCCAATTTTGACGCAATCTGGACAGTGGCACGTAACTCTCAAAGTGTTTTCCAAATGGTGGTGGAAATTTGATTACAGCTTTTTCAAAATTGACTGACGACGAATCCGATACTGAACTACTCTGTTCAGTTTCGGAGATCATATAACCATTAGCTGCAACGTAAATAAATTAGTTATTTATATTTAGATGTCAGCGTCTAATAGAAATAGCAGAAAATCATACTATAGTGATGTAAATAGATAATCATTAAGGTATAAACCATTCTAGCAGAAAATATTGTAATCACAAATCTTACACCAGGGATTTCAGAATCCAAATATACAAATAAATAAATAAAACAAGATATTGTCAAATAATTTTTTTTCGTTTCAAGACAATTAAAAAGCACTTTTTACAACCGTCAAAAAGGTATAGTTTTTTAACACACTGTAGGATGATTACAATATTACAAGTGGGCAATTTTTTCCTAGATCTATTTAATGTTATCGTATTTGTTATTTTTACACGTGTCGGTTAATTATGTTAAAAAACGTCCTGTATTTTTTCTCATCACCACACGTTCATAAAACGGGGGTTTCCCACCAGTTGACGAGTTGACAACACTGCAATTGCACATTTTAACTAACAGTAACCCGATACTGCGGTGGGGTAAAAGTGACGTCACAACTCGCGTCTGCACCAATGTTATTTTAATGACCAAGATAGATATTGAAAAATCGTTTTCGGTATTTACTTGGATTAATATTGATCTTAAGTTAGTCAAGAACCTGATGATGTTGCAACTACCGTACAGGGCTCTTAACGCTGCTGTTAAACGCTGGAAAAAAACGGACACGGCAGCGTTTTTGTTTAATAAGGCAGTAATATGATTAAAATAAATTTTGACTTACTTACCTTTGATTTTCCTGCGGTTCATCTTGTATTTTATGAGCAAAGAGCACAGCACTTCACTATCGTTACATATAACGCCTACGGTGCCCAAAAACAAGAACAGAATGATGGCGCCAATTCAGCAGTACCGTCGAGTTCGCCCTGCGCCAATGCCAAAGTGGCCAATAGTGCATGCCGTTTCTTATCTGAGTGCTGAGTCTGCTACAGAATTACGCGGGAATACAAAATAATAAGTGTATAGAACTGGACATAATTTCTTCATACTCGGTCACCGTACGCTTTATTGATTTATTTTGTTATCATTATGTATGTTTTGGTCTTCATTATAAACAATATTCAGCCTGACTAAATTACACTGATCAAGAACAATCACTATATATTTTACACCAGAAATGTGATTGGCTCTAATTTCTCATGTTAGACCGACTAATCCTAATTTCATCATCATAAAGGAAATTAATCGCTCTAATTTAATGATGTTAGCCAATACATGGCCTAATTCTTGCTGTATTAAATTTGATCTTATTTGGACAAATTACTTAAACTTATTGTAATTTTGGCTCTACAAATAGGCTCATTTTGGTTTCTGTAACACTGAAATCAAACTATGAATAATTAAATGTACTTCAATAAGCTAGGACACACTAAAGAGTAATGCCTAAATGAAAATTAACATTTAAAAAAATATTCGCGGTGTAAAGCTCTTTCCGCACCGGGAGGCCCAAACTGGTGTTATATTTTGCTGTGAGGTCGAAACTCGTTATAGACGGAAGATTGGGGCCACGTGTAGCACCACTTTCAGACTCACGGAATCAAAGAAGATATATTTTCAAAAATATCCTGAAGCTACTGATAAATGCTTCTCTGTTGGTAGAAGATCACGTTTAATGTTACTATGGCGTTTTATAATAAAATTTCAATAATTTGCAAGTTTTCTCGCCGAAACAAACGAAAATGTCCACAGTTTTGGAAATCATTGCCATATGCATCGTATGATGTTAATAAGCTCTTTTCAGGTTATTGTGGTCGATTCTAGCTGCCAGCTGCTAACTTTTAAGTCAAGTTTCGAATAATTGTGATTCATTAAGCTATGACACTCTAAAGGGTATTGCCCAACTGAAAATAAATATTTAAAAAAAATTCCGTTGTGTAAAGATCTTTCCGCATGGGAGGCCCAAACTGGTGTTATATTTTGCTGTGAGGTCGAAACTCGTTATAGACGGAAGATTGGGGACACGTGTAGCACCACTTTCAGACTCACGGAATCAAAGAAGATATATTTTCAAAAATATCCTGAAGCTACTGATAAATGCTTCTCCGTTGGTAGAAGATCTCGTTCAATGTTACTATGGCGTTTTCTAATAAAATTTGAATAATTTGCAAGTTTTCTCTCCGAAACAAACGAAAATGTCCACAGTTTTGGAAATCATTGCCATATGCATCGTATGATGTTAATAAGCTCTTTTCAGGTTATTTTGGTCGATTCTAGCTGCCAGCTGCTAACTTTTAAGTCAAGTTTCGAATAATTGTGATTCATTAAGCTATGACACTCTAAAGGGTATTGCCCAACTGAAAATATATATTTAAAAAAATTTTCGTTGTGTAAAGATCTTTCCGCACTGGGAGGCCCAAACTGGTGTTATATTTTGCTGTGAGGTCGAAACTCGTTATAGACGGAAGATTGGGGACACGTGTTGTACCACTTTCAGACTCACGGAGTCAAAGAAGATATATTTTCAAAAATATCCTGAAACTACTGATAAATGCTTCTCTGTTGGTAGAAGATCTCGTTCAATGTTACTATGGCGTTTTCTAATAAAATTTGAATAATTTGCAAGTTTTCTTGCCGAAACAAACGAAAATGTCCACAGTTTTGGAAATCATTGCCATATGCATCGTATGATGTTAATAAGCTCTTTTCAGGTTATTGTGGTCGATTCTAGCTGCCAGCTGCTAACTTTTAAGTCAAGTTTCGAATAATTGTGATTCATTAAGCTATGCCACTCTAAAGGGTATTGCCCAACTGAAAATAAATATTTAAAAAAATTTCCGTTGTGTAAAGATGTTTCCGCACTGGGAGGCTCAAACTGGTGTTATATTTATCTGTGAGGTCGAAACTCGTTATAGACGGAAGATTGGGGACACGTGTAGTACCACTTTCAGACTCACGGAATCATTGAAGATATATTTTCAAAAATATCCTGAAGCTACTGATAAATGCTTCTCTGTTGGTAGAAGATCTCGTTCAATGTTACTATGGCGTTTTCTAATAAAATTTGAATAATTTGCAAGTTTTCTCGCCGAAACAAACGAAATTGTCCACAGTTTTGGAAATCATTGCCATATGCATCGTATGATGTTAATAAGCTCTTTTCAGGTTATTGTGGTCGATTCTAGCTGCCAGCTGCTAACTTTTAAGTCAAGTTTCGAATAATTGTGATTCATTACGCTATGACACTCTAAAGGGTATTGCCCAACTGAAAATAAATATTTAAAAAAATTTCCGTTGTGTAAAGATCTTTCCGCACTGGGAGGACCAAACTGGTGTTATATTTTGTTGTGAGGTCAAAACTCGTTATAGACGGAAGATTGGGGACACGTGTAGCACCACTTTCAGACTCACGGAATCAAAGAAGATATATTTTCAAAAATATCCTGAAGCTACTGATAAATGCTTCTCCGTTGGTAGAAGATCTCGTTCAATGTTACTATGGCGTTTTCTAATAAAATTTGAATAATTTGCAAGTTTTCTCGCCGAAACAAACGAAAATGTCCACAGTTTTGGAAATCATTGCCATATGCATCGTATGATGTTAATAAGCTCTCTTCAGGTTATTGTGGTCGATTCTAGCTGCCAGCTGCTAACTTTTAAGTCAAGTTTCGAATAATTGTGATTCATTACGCTATGACACTCTAAAGGGTATTGCCCAACTAAAAATAAATATTTAAAAAAAAATCCGTTGTGTAAAGATCTTTCCGCACTGGGAGGCCCAAACTGGTGTTATATTTTGCTGTGAGGTCGAAACTCGTTATAGACGGAAGATTGGGGACACGTGTAGCACCACTTTCAGACTGACGGAATCATATACCCTGACACCATTGATAAATATTTTTCTGTAGGCAGAAGATCTCGTTCAATGTTAATAAGGTGTTTTCTAATGAAATTTGAATAATTTGCAAGTTTTCTCGCCGAAACAAACGAAATTGTCCACAGTTTTGGAAATCATTGCCATATGCATCGTATGATGTTAATAAGCTCTTTTCAGGTTATTGTGGTCGATTCTAGCTGCCAGCTGCTAACTTTTAAGTCAAGTTTCGAATAATTGTGATTCATTACGCTATGACACTCTAAAGGGTATTGCCCAACTGAAAATAAATATTTAAAAAAATTTCCGTTGTGTAAAGATCTTTCCGCACTGGGAGGACCAAACTGGTGTTATATTTTGCTGTGAGGTCGAAACTCGTTATAGACGGAAGATTGGGGACACGTGTAGTACCACTTTCAGACTCACGGAGTCAAAGAAGATATATTTTCAAAAATATCCTGAAACTACTGATAAATGCTTCTCTGTTGGTAGAAGATCTCGTTCAATGTTACTATGGCGTTTTCTAATAAAATTTGAATAATTTGCAAGTTTTCTTGCCGAAACAAACGAAAATGTCCACAGTTTTGGAAATCATTGCCATATGCATCGTATGATGTTAATAAGCTCTTTTCAGGTTATTGTGGTCGATTCTAGCTGCCAGCTGCTAACTTTTAAGTCAAGTTTCGAATAATTGTGATTCATTAAGCTATGACACTCTAAAGGGTATTGCCCAACTGAAAATAAATATTTAAAAAAATTTCCGTTGTGTAAAGATGTTATTAAACAGTCGTTTTACAAATTTAAAACTGCCAACTAAAAGGCAATTTTACACACTGTCGTAGATAAAATCTAATTTATCCTAGCAATAGAACAGAGCTTCTGCGACTGAACGACTTGAACAGTTGCGTTGCTAATTTGACTTTCATCTTATGTTTAAAAAAGGCAATATGTTGTTTCCTAAGTTTGCTACCTAAGTGCAGTCCTTCTTTTACTTGTAACTCATTCAATTTTATGAGATGATCAAAATTAATCGTGTCACTATTATTAATAACCATTAGTTTTTTTTCAGCAAAATAATTCCTTACAAATTTTATCATGTGTGAAGGATCGGGTATTACGAAGTATTTTTGACCGTCACAAAAAATCTGTTTTCAGATCGAAGTTGTTCAGCCTGCAGCCTAAAAAACTGCACATGCTGAAGATAGTGGGGCATCCATCAAAAGTAATGTTGGTGACTACAATTCCAACATCTTTTAATAATCTGAGGCACTGTTTGGTTAATGAAGCATTGTGTTCGCTGTTGATGCTTGAGATTAAAAAATAACCTACCGGTAATTTCCATGCTTCGTTGATGCAAACAATCGTACTCACCAATGCTTCTTTCATCAGTTCCATACAATTATCGTGTATCCCATTTCCAAAGTCAACATAACCGTAGTACTTTTTCCCATCATACTCTGTGTTACAGATCCTCTTATCATCCGCATACACTATTAACATACTGGCTAGTTCTTCTCTACGACATGCTCCATAAATTCCAAACAAGAGCAACCTATTTTCAAAATATTTTTAAACATAATGCGCACATTAAGTAACTACTATCATACCTTAATCATTAGATACACTTCGTTTGGAGCTTCTGTAAAAAAAACTTTTATCACATTATCTTTAGATAACACCGTGATTTTTTTTTGCTTATGTAGAACACTTTATTTTTCAAAAAGGATGTCAATTTATGACACTTGCTAACGTCAATATCTTTTATTATACCTCTGGTAGTATAAAAGGTAGGGTTCATCTACACGACAATTATCAACCCTACCCACACAATCACATACATATACTACACTAGCACTACATTTATATACGAAAAGTTGACAATATCAGATTCAGATAAGCAAAACAAAGAACAGTATACAATATAAAATAAAATATGCGATATCGCACAAACAAAATTAGGTAATCTAATCACAATTTAGACTTAACCATTTTTTTAAATTTTTCTACAGAGATTTCATTAGTTACTGCATATTTATTTAGGATATTTGGTGCAACATAAGAAAATCCACACTAAATGTTTTTGTATTATGCTGAGGTATGTCCAGTTTATATTGGTAGCGTGTATCTCGTTCATGAATTTCACTTCGATGTTTTAGCCTTTCATACAGATATTCTGGTTTCTTTGATATAAAAACACTATACACGAAGCACGCAAGGTGAAGTTCTCTCCTCTCACTCATCCTCAACCAACCCATGTGTTTAATGTGTTGACTGGTAGATTCTCGCCGTGTTAATCGCAGGCAATAGCGGGCACAGGCGTTTTGCACTCTTTGTATCCTAGCTTTGTTTCTTTCAGCCAGGAAAGCAGCATACACACAGCCACAATAATTAAACACAGACAGTACTAATGAGTCTGTAAAAGTTATTTTAGCTTCAGCGGGCAACATATCTTTATGCTGATACAATTGTTTAAGTTTTATAAAAGCACTTTGGAATTTAATTTTTACGTGTTCTTCAAATGAGAGCTGTTCATCCATTCGTAGACCCAGATTATTAACACAAGTTGAGTACGGTACAGCAACATTTTTTATTATGATATTTCCACTTTTTTTACATGCGCTACAGAAAGTTTTGACCCAAATACTATTACTTGCGTTTTATTTGGATTTACAGATAGTCCATTATCCTGACACCAATTCACGATGTTATCGACATCTAGATTAATAGAACTGATAGCTGATCCTACATCTTTTGGGTCAATAAAATATAAGTACTGCATATCATCCGCATACATGTATATTGTACCATTCTTGATTACGGTTGGAACATCTGCAGTAAATATGTTAAACAAAACTGGCCCCAATATGGATCCTTGTGGAACTCCTGACTTCACAGCTACTTTACTTGAGTGTAGATTAAGATTTTGGGTACTTACTCGGGTTGAGCTAGTCCTCTGGTTTAAATAACTGGTGAACCATTTTAGTGTGGCGTTTCTGACACCATAATATTGTAACTTGGATAGCAAGAGCTCAAAGTTAACTGTATCAAATGCTTTCGACATGTCGACTAACACCAGTAGTGTTGCTTTACCCGTATCTCTTGCTTTTACAATATCATCGACAATAGAGGCTAATGCTGTTGCTGTACTGTATCCTTTGCGAAAACCTGATTGGTTGGTTGGCAGCACGTTGTGATGTTGAAGATGTTCGGTTAACTGTGCATTTACAACTTTTTCTAAAAGTTTTGATTGTACTGGAAGTATGGATATTGGCCTCAGGTCTTTTAATTCTCTAGGTTTATTAGTTTTTGGAATCGGTTGTATTATGGCTGTTTTCCACATAATTGGTACGACGCCAATTTCGAGTGATGTGTTTATTATGTGTGTCAGTGGCAGTAAGCAGTATGGTATCAACAAAAGTAACATTCTCATGGATATTCCATCTATTCCTACGGCTTTAGATTTTATACTGTACATAATTCGTTTTATTTCTTCTGGTGTGGCCATTCTAAATTCGAAGTTAGCACAATAGGTATCATATTTATATTTATTTATTTTATTTTTGTCAATAGCTACCTGTGCTATAGATGTTTGAAAAAAATTGCTAATTTTGTCTGGATCTGCTAGGGATTCCGGAATCTTCTTATTTTCTTGAGTCCAAAGACCCAATTTTTTAGCTTCGTCCCATATGTCACTTTGATTTCTTCCTTGTAATTTGCTGTTATAATATGCTTCTTTCTCCCTCTGCATTGCTTGCCGAACAACTCTTCTCATTTCATTATAAAATTGTCTAGACTCATTTGTTTTTCTCTTAAGGTATTCTTCCTTTGATTTATCTCGTTCTTTCATTAAACATTTAATAGCAAAAGTTATATAGGGTAAGTTTTTCCGCTTGGGGTTAATTTTTATAGGCCTTAAGGGTGCATGCTTGTCATATAACATGAGTATAATTCTATTGAAAATGTCTACCTTTTCATCGATAGATTCACTGCTGTATATATCAGTCCAATTCGCTTTTTCTGCATCATTATATAGTTTCTCGATATCTATGTTGTAGTAACACCTAACCTTTTTTATTTCAAGCTCTGATGTTGCCTTCTCTACACAAAGTTTACAGAATACCGGGCTGTGATCAATTTTCAGCTCTGAGAACTCTTTACTTCCTGATGTAGTAACTCTATCCCTACAATTGGTAATAATTAGATCAATGAGGGAACTGGAGTGTTCGGTGATACGAGTCGGTTCAGTTATCAGTTGTTCTAATTTGAACATCTCAAGTATTTCTTTTAAACGCTTAGAAACGGAAGTTTCTATCAGCATATCTATATTGAGGTCCCCCATGCAGATTAAGTGGTCAGACTTTGGTATTAGTTCAAGAAATATTTCTTCAAGTAGTTCCATCTGATAAAGTGGTAACTCGTACGGAATGTATATACTACCAATGTATATCTTTTGTTTTCCAGAGATCAACTCTATCCAGATTTGCTCCACTGGCTCGTATCTAAGTTGTTCATTGGCTTCCTTGGTTCGTAGCTCATTTTTTGCGTATATTGCAACTCCACCGCCACGATCAATCCTGTCTTTCCTGTATAAACTGTATCCTGGAATTCTTATGTCATCATCCTGTATTTTTTCGTCCAACCATGTCTCGCTAAGACAAACAATGTCGAAGCCATATGTAAGTATTATACTTTTAAAAATAAAAAATTTTGAATTAAGGGATCTTATATTGAGGTGTATAATATTCAATGATTCTTGGTACTGTGGTTTAGTGGAGGAAGTGGGTCTATCACTTATAAAAAATTGATCTGTTTCTTTTTTCTTTCCAGTTTCCGAAGGTAGGTTGGACATTCTTTACTCAAAGTATGGTGACTGCAGTTAATTTTTAATTTCAATGTTTTGGCGACTTGTTTACAATTATGGCATACAACTTCGTTATTTTCAGATTTGCAGTCCTCTTCCTTATGTTCTTCCCCATACTTGGTACAGACTAATTGGTTTTTACAGTCTTTCGCCTTGTGATTGAATCCCTTACATTGGTAGCATCTCACAATTTCATTTGCATCATATGTGGCACACCTATCCCATCCAATATTCAATTTCCCTTGTTCCATAATTTTTCTATATAGTTCACCATCCACTTCCGCGTAGGCAAAGTAATTTTTCAGTCTTTTCGTTTCTGCTATGTGCATAATAGTAAATACTGATTTATCATTAAAATATTCTTCATTTTGCTGCATTATTTTTTGTTTCATTTCTTCTGCTGTGTAGTTTTCGGTCATGCCTACTATTTTTAATCTCGGCAGTTGTTTTTTTGGTTCGACGATCTCATATTTATCTCCTAGTTTTTTATGACTTGTGTTTTCAATTTCTCCATTGCATTTTTATTTTTACACTCTAACACAATTCCTCCGTTCTTTATATTTATCATTTGAGAAACAGCAACTTCAGTAGGGTTGATATACGTTTTAACTTCTTGCCTGGTATCGTTGTGCTGTTGCCCTATCTTTTTTGGCTTTATCACTATAGCTGGTTCTGGTTTATTCAATTTGGTTATTGATGCATAATTGGTTGGGGTTCCAACTACTTTAGTTTTGATTATGCCTTTAAGGTTTTGAATTTCATACTTCATTTCTTCGACCATCATTAGCAGCTTTGGTAGTTTACTTACCAGGTGGGTACAGTTCTTGCACAAGATCCTCAGAATCCTTTTTTGTATTGGCATACATTTCGTCTCAGAAGAGTTTAGCCCTGCACAAACTTTGTGTATTTTGAGTGTGCAGACATCACAGGTGTAGTATTCCTCACTTGATGTTACCTCTACTGCACATTCCACACAGGTATTGTTCTGATCCATGTTTAGTTTCCTTTATTCTTCTATGTCACGGGTGGCCAGTGGTTTTCCATGAGGTCGTATTTGTTTTGTATAAACAATGGTCTAATACGTGGTATAGATAACGCAGTGTATAGAAATTGACCTATATGAATATTAACTTTGTTGTTTTGCGATATTGGTCCTTATTGGCTTTTCCTAACCTCTCCAATGTTTTGATTATTTCAATTTTAGCAGTTTATTATTTATATACTTCGCTCACTTCACTATTTGATTAGTGTTTAAACTTATTCTCACCCACTTGTACGTATCTTGCTATGATTGCAGTTCAATTGCTACTTGACTGTAAGCTAAAAACAACTGCAGCTGTCACCATGCCTCTTCAACTCCCAACAGCCAGACTCTTACTTCTCTCGTATAAATTGGTTTGCACCCTAATATCTACAAGTAAACTGGAATATGTTTTTACTTTGAACAATGTTATTCACTGCATAAGATCACACACTGAGTCACGTCAAATAATATTTGTAGGTTAAGCTCTAACAAACGTGCACTGTACAGGGCTTTGGCCATAGATTTCTGACCAACAAAGTCTTTTATTCGCAACCATATATGTAATGTTAACATTACTGACCTCATTTGAGTGTGGGAAGTCGTACATTTCCGCCCGCTACTTCCCGCACTCGAGTGCGGGAAGTACATTGCCGACCGCTGTGTAGGTAGGGACACTGGGAATCTCGTTCATCCATTCATGCGCGTCACAACCTGTCGTAGCATAATATAATAATTTTTCCAATTATTGTTTAGAATAAAGTGGTTGCGAATAAAATAGTATACATACCGCGGTGAAAAGTTTCATTCCTGTCTCGCGATAAAGTTGACCTCGACGCTACGCGTCTCGGTTAACTAGGTACTTAATCTCTCGACAGGAATGAAACACTTTCCACCTCGGTATGTAATATACTATTTGATCATGGAATATTTCGACCAAGCAGAACTGGACTGATATTTTTTGGACTGCAAATTAAGAATTATGATTCATATTTTCTTAAAAAAGGGCTAATAACATACCTTTTCGCCAAAATACGCTAGCAAAACAGTTTGGTTAATCTCGTTTACTTTTTTCTCCCGTATCCATGCTTCAAAAATATCATATTCGGCTTCATAATGATCTTTAGACTTGGAAGGAAACAGAACAGCTAAAGCTTCGTCAGCAGCTTTTTCAATTTCTTCTGCAATACCTTTTTCCATTGTAACAATTTTCAATTTTCGTTTTCAATTTTGTGTTTACAGCTGAACACAGCAACTAACATTTTACTGCCACCCGCCACCTTAACTCCTCTGAAGGGTCTCAAATTTTGGCTGCGGGTGTAATCTTACTCTTCCGGCCTTGTATATGTAAATAACTATTACTAATCCTTTTACATAAGTGAAACTCAATATTTAATTTATTGAAGTACAGTACAATATAACATCTCAAATTATTTATAAATTACATCTCAGAAGTTTGCACAAAATTGTTAAAACTAGGATATGTCACTACCAGAGCTGCAAGTGAATAATTATTACAATAAATTCTGAAAATGTTCGCCGCTGTTCAAACAAATTTACTCGTCGCTTCATATTGTCAAACACTTGGTGTAATTCTTCCACATGTTTGTAATATTATGACTGATAATTCGCTCATCGTAAAACTCTTGTAGGGGAAAGGTGTCTAAAACGATCCCCTTAAGCCAAAATTCATATAAAAAATATACAAGGCACTTATTTCTGTAAAACTAAACGAGCATTCAGAAGCTTGTTCATTTACCTACAAATTGGCTTTAATTAAATTTTGCTAATGGAATATAATTTTAATTAAAATTTGTTTAAAGGTCTACAAAAGGATCATTTTGTACACATATGTTTATAAAATGATCCTCTAAGAAAAATATTACATAACATATTCATTTATAAATTTTTATTGAAAATAATTTCGGAACAGAAAATATGAAAAAAACACTCAAAAGAAAAAAAACTGTTGTAGAAGTGAAATATTTTATTTGAAAAACTGAGAGGTAAAATTTTTTCTTGCACAATCTGTGCGGTTCTGGATGCACACGTCGCAGGTAAAGTCGTCAGCGTCATCGCTGTCCACCCCTGCGCACTCTTCATGTCCCCATTTCAGGCAGGCACTGCATCTGCTCCATCCTTCACCGCTGCAGTTTTTGAAATAGCTCTCATTGCAGAACCAATGCGCCTCATCTTCCTCCGAAGACGAATCCGACATTTGGTGCCGATATTCTTTAATTGTTGTTTTTGCTCTTTGCTTGACTTGTATTTTTGCTTTCCCTTTACCTTTTTGGAAGGTTGAAGGAAGGTTTACTTTCTTCTCCCGGCCTAAAGCCAATTTTTGTTCTTGCTCCATTTTTATTTTTCTATCTTCTAACTGATTTTTGTCGAGAGTGCTGGTTAGTATTGAGCTGTCACCTCTTGCTCTTTTAGAGCGGCTTCTTTCGTATCGGTGATAATGGAACTTCTACCCCGTTTTCTGGGTTTCTTAGTAATTTTGCGAGGTTCGGCTTTAGGGTATCCACGAATTTGTTCGGGAGATATTAACGTTGTTTTTTCTTTAGGCCCATTGGCAACTTCGTGATTCTGCTCGTCATCACTTGTGCTGATCATTTTTTCTTCAGATCCTAAGTTTGCTGGAGGTGGTGTAGTGATACCTCTGTCTATACTAGACCCAGACGTTGTCGCAGTTCCTGGTTGTGTTTCAACAAGGTCTTCACTGTTGCTATTATTTAAAGCGCTGTGAGTGACCGAAGACATTAAATAATCTTGCTCAGTAAAAATCGTATCGTTGAATGGATGAATGTCAGTTTTCTTAAAACCAGAAATAATATTTGTAGGGGTCAGTGCTTTTGCGTGTGCCTCACCTACACATTCAGCAATGTTATAAATTGTTAGCGGGATTCTGGGGTGTCTAAGTAACCAGGACTCACAAGATGCGTTGTAGAAAGCATTGAAAGGGGCAAATACCGATACGTCCACTGACTCCTGCTGCATGAGCTTCTTCCACCGCATTAATTGAAATGTGGATCTCGTGATTATCAAAGATCAGTAGTGTTTGATTATTTTTATTGCTGTTCGTGTGCTTAATAAAATGATCCATCACATCAGCAAATAGTTCAGAGTTCATCCAGCCAGAACTATTCGCCAATCCTAAGGTTCCCGGTGGCGCTCCATTTAGTATATGAGATTTAAATTTCTTACGAGCGAATACCAGAACTGGCGGTACAAATGACCCAAGAGCACAAATAATCGCACAAGTAGTAGCCAACTGCCCTCTTTCTCCACTCGTACAGCTGCTTACTTATTTTACTCCTTTTTGGCACACAATTTTCTTAGGGCAGTGCACTCTGGTTGTGCTAGTTTCATCGAGATTATATATGTGGGATTAATCTGCGATAGTTGGCATGCGTTGTAGAATATTCTTAAGGTTGTGAAAAAAAAATCAACATTGTGTTTATTAAATGATGTCAATCTAGTTAAACTACATGCCTCTTGTTGTCGTAAGCTTAAATTTTGTTTTCTTCTCATGAATGCTGTCATCCAATGTAATCCAGCGGCATGAAATTTATTCCAAGATTGTGGTATCTTTTTATTATTCTCAACAGACTATTCTCACATTGAAAGTTGTCAGACCGTAAGCCATCTTACCACATGTGGTTATATATTCTGCTAATATAATTTCTTCCTCAGTAAAAATTCTGTTTACAGCATAATTTGGCTTCATAGGGGAGCCCGCCCGACAGTGAGACGGAAAAAGTTTATAATTTTTTTATTATTTATTAAAATAAAATACAGTTTTGAATCTCACTGACAACGATTGAATATATTATAGGGTACCTGCAAACAAAGCCTCAGTACATAATTATTAATATAAAACGAAAAATAAAATAATTCTTATACATGAAAATTTGTCTCACTGTTGGACAGGTCAGAGCAACAGTGAGACAACCCTTGTCCAACAGTGAGACTAACATATTAATACTGACCAGTAGCACATTCGAAATAATTACCGCACAACTAAACTTCCGAAGTTTATTCCAAACGATAAATAAGAGTTCTGTCTTTTTGTTTGCCCGAAGGTTGTAGGTTTCGGCATTATAAATTTGATATCTTTTATTGGTATTAAGGATATGTCAGGAACATTCGGCGTGACAAAGTTTCCTTCCAGTTTTGATGATTTGCGGAGAAAACTTACTTCAATTTCATTATTTTCTCTAATCACTTTGCCAACATAGAAAACATTTGCTCCTCTTGCTTTAAACTGAACGAGAACATATTCTCCTTCTATGGGATTCCTCTGCAACTCTTCAAAAGTTTCTATGAAAGTATCATCATCAACGGTTTCATCTGAAATTTCAGATTCTGAATCGAGGTCAGGAGAGTGCTCGCTCTCTGAACTGTCTTCCAGTAATATGGACTTCTTTTTTATAATGGGTCGTTTCTTGGCTTCTTTGTCAATTTTTCTTTTAACTGCATTCTTTCTTTTTAACTTTAATTGCCTTTCTTCAAATTCTTTTTCTAACTCATTTTTTTCAGGAGTGTCAGTTGCTATCATACATTTTCCTTTTTTTCTTGGTTTTCTGATTCCTGTTCGCGCCTTGGATTTTGGATATCCTCTAAATTCGATAGATGAAATAAATGTTGAGTTTACCAGCTCAGACTGCCGTTTAGTATTTGTCGGTGATGGAGTTCGCGTTCCACTGGATTGACTAACACCCGTATTCATAGTCGTTCGCCAGCGACTCGCCGGCGAAACGCCGGAGTTTTGCCACGCCCCTTACGAGAATTAACATTGCATAGTCGCTCGCGCATGCAGCGCTCCGCCGAAAACCATAGTCACGCGCATCCTTGGTTTTACCGGCGAGCGACTATGCAAGGTTAATTCTCGTAAGGGGCGTGGCAAAACTCCGGCGAACGACTATGAATACGGGTGTAAATCTTTCGTTTAAATTATCAGATGTTCCAGGTTCAGCTAAAACATTAAATGCTTGAACTTCATTGGGTAACCCAGTTTCTATGGGTGCTGGTTTATCAGTCACTGAACTGCATATAAAGTCGCTTTCCTTAAAGATATGTTTATTAAACGGTAGTATGCCTGTAGCTCGAAATGCACTTGTAATTGTTTCTGGTACCATTGCCTTGTCATGTGCTTTCCCGACACATTCGGCTACTTCATAAATAGAAAACCTTTCACCTGGATGATGCATCATCCAACTATCAACAAATGAATCATAATACTTTTGAAACGGTCCAAAGACACCAACATCAAGCGGCTGAAGTTTGTGTGTTGAATGAGGCGGAAATGTCAATATTGTTACGCCATTTGTTTTGGCTAGGTTCAAGACTTCTATAGAAACGTGACTTTCATGGTTGTCGTACAGGAGTAGCGATGGGTTGTCTTTAGAAGATCCGCTATGTTTTATAAAGTGCTCCATCACTTTTAGAAATAGATTACTGTTCATCCACCCGCTCTTACTTGCCAATCCCAATGTCCCAGGGGTAGCGCCACGCACCATTCTGTTCACGAATTTCACCCTTGGAAAAACCATTGCATGTGGTATCCAGTTTCCTGCTGCACTAACTATCATACAGGTAGTAACTAATGTCCCTTTTTCGCCACTGGTCACTTTGCTCACTTGTTTCGTCCCTCTCTCGGCGACAACTTTCGAATGAAGTTTCTGGTTAGTCATAGTAGCAGTTTCATCCAAATTAAATAACCGTGTGCCATCTGCAAATTGAGGACTACGAATGTAACATTCCTCTAGCTTATGAAAAAACTTTTCGACATTTGGCTTGTTAAAAGCTGTTGCACGAGCTAAACTACACCCTTCAGGTGTTCTTAGAGATAACTTAGAGCTATGTCTTTTCATGAAAAGACGTATCCATTTTTCACCAGCCATCTCCGCAGTTTTTCAGTTTTCCGGAATGGTAACATTATTATGTACTGCCATTTCATACGCGAGTCGTCTACATTCTACAAGAGACAGTCCATAAAACATTTTTGAGCATGTTATTATATAATGCGTCAAACTATCTTCTTGTTCGGTTGTAAATATTTTATTCACCTCATAATTAGGTCTCATCCTGATTGGTATATCCGAAAGTTTTTGTTTTTTTACGTACCTGTGTAACGTTTGAAACGGTATGTTCTTAATATTTCCGGCTTCTCTTAAGGTGGACATACACGATACGGTGTACCGGAAGGCAGGCCTTCCGGCTAGCAATCTGGAAGGCAAATTGTATCGTTAGTGGATACATCGGCCGGAAGGCGAGCCCTGAACTCTCGGCCTCCCGAAAAACTGTCAACACTTGAAATTTTGCCTGCAGGCTTTGCTTATCGCATACAAGTCGGAACGTGTATGTGTGAGTTGTGGGTACAGGCCGAGAGTTACGCTGATGGCAGTGTGATTTTATTTAGTAACATTCATATTCTGCAGTGCTTTGATCAATTATCTGCCTATAATTTAATAAAAAATGACCGATATGAGAACGTGGTCACATGAATTCTTAACAGAATTTATTGATCTATACAGGTCTCTGCCTTGCTTGTATAATATAAAAAGCAAGCAATATTTAAATAAACCGCTGAAATTTGCTGCATATGATAAGCTGGTAGAGAAACTGAAGATAGTAGATTCAGAAGCAACAAAAGATATTGTTGTTAAAAAAATCAACAATTTGCGCAGTTCCTACCGTAAAGAACTAAAGAAAATTAAGGAAAGCAAAAGAACTGGTTCAAGCGGGGAGGTTTATGAAACATCTCTTTGGTATTTTCATCTTTTGGACTTTTTATATGACCATGAGATACCAAGAAAGAGCAAATCTAATATGCAGGATTTGGACAGTGAAGCTGATGAGGTAAGTTTTTATATTTAGAATTTTAGTTTAATTAATAAGTAAGCAGTAATCAAAGGATAAATAACGTTTATTGATTTAACAACATTTATTTAATAAGGAAGTGTTAGTTGTTCTTAAAATATTCAAGAAAGGATTCACGCACTAGTTTCGCATCTTCAGGAGAACGTCTACTTCCATGACCCTTCTGTAATGATGTTAATACGTCCTGATCTTCAGAGGTATCTTCTGCATCCCCAGATATTTCTACATAACGTTTAGGATTTTTGTTTCGTAAAAAATTATGCAATACGCATGTAGCCATTACTACAGTTTCTATATTTTCTACGGATATTCCAATAGCAGTATGATATATACGAAATCGATTAGCTAATATTCCGAATACATTTTCTATTATTCGTCTAGCTCTGCTTAAACGTTTGTTAAAGTTTGAACGTTCACTGTTCAATTCTTTCTCGCTGTAAGGTTTTAAAAAATCTTTTCTAAGAGCGAACGCTTCATCTCCTATGAAGACATACGGTAGATTATTACGTTGATTCACTGGTGGTAGTTTCAGTGTTCCTCTTACTAAAGCCTTGTAGAAAGGTGTAGTGTTAATAACACCACCGTCAGATATCCGTCCATTTGTGCCCACGGAAAACATTATAAATTCATAATTACTATTTGCAATGCCGATCAGTACAATACTATGAAATTGTTTATAGTTGAAGTAGTAGGCTCCGCTGCCTGGTGGAGGAGTTATCCTTATGTGCTTGCCGTCAACTGCACCAAGGCAATTTGGAAACTGCCATCGGTTTTCAAAATCTAACCCAATTTGTTCCCACTCTGCTTGCGAATTAGGAAACTGCAATAAAAAACGATTATAGTAATTAACTAGTAATAATAATGAATTTATTTTTTAGGATGGCAGACAAGGCACGCCACCAGTAGCAAATGATTTGGACGACTCACTAACTGTAGACGTTATATCACAAGGAGAAAGTGCTCCAATTGAAGATCTGGTAGAAAATATTGTAAGTCCAAGCGCCCCATCTGTTTCTACTGCCAGTCGCAAACGCAAATCAAAGAACATTTCTCAAAATCAAGGAGCTGCTGCATCGGACCACCAAGAGGCAGTACTAAAGTTAGTCGCGGAGAAATTACAAAGCCAGAGTAATAATAAATACTCAAATTACGCAGCTTATGTTGGTCAAGAATTAGATGCATTACCGCCTATAATGGCAACATATTGTCAAAAGCTAATAAATGACGCACTATTTGAGGCCAAGTGTGGACAGTTAACAGCACAATCAAGGATTGTAACGGGTCCCCAAACAAATCTTATGAACCTTCAACAAAATGTTAACACATCGTCAAAGGTACCTGACTACAACCAATCATCGACTTGGCAGCCCCTCTCAACGGCTACTTATTACAATATGTAAGATATTGTATGTATTACCATATTATAAAAATAAAAATTATGTTCTACTCACTTTACAATATTTTTTTTGAAGAACGTCAATTATTGCTTTGCACGTTTCTGGAATTATTCTTCCTAGAGCTTGAGAGGAAATACGGGTTGAGAACTTTAAATCTTCATAGCTTTTCCCAGTTGCTAAATATCTTAAGGTACTACTTAGTCGCTCATGAGGAGTGATTGCTGATCTCATTGTAGTATCTTCTTTTTTAATGAATGAAGAAACAAGTCCTAGCAACTCCGTATATGAATCTTCGTCCATACGCAAATAATTTCTGTAATCATCAGGCTCCAATCGTAATTCATTTATAAGATCGATATGAGAATGCTCTTGTCGATTCCTTAGCCACTGTTTCACCCACTTTGAACGTGTGCGCTTCATCTTTTTTTCGTCTTTTTTTTCGGCAGCAATGCAACTGCCAATCCTATTAACATCAGATCATTTTCCGAAATCATATTATTATCAATATGACCGTTTCGCTATACTGAACGCTTTAAGACTGACCAAAATCCTGCGAGAAAACGTAATGTGTATGCCTTCGCCGAGGGTACAGGTTTAGCCTTCCGGATTGCAAGCCGGAAGGCCTGCCTTCCGGTAAACCGTATCGTGTATGTCCACCTTTAGAGGTGTTCCTTGCATCACTAAAGCTACTGCTTCTCTCATTGCCACGTCATTATTCTTTGTTAATTTTTTCTTTACTTTCATTTTACTCACCTTAAACGATAAAATAAAGCATGATTCCTTGGTACATTTTATATAAAAATACTATAATAAATCCTTTTATACAAATATGAATTATTTTCACGAATAATTAAAAACATTCTTATAGCGAATAATAAATATAAAAATCCACAACAGTGATGGCCAACGGTGAGACATGTCTCACTGTAGGACGTTTGATTTTGTCTCACAGTTGGACATCTGCGTGTTCCCATAAATAATAAATTTTCACCATAACCTCAACTATTTATCAAGATTATTTATTCGGGAAAACCATGAGCGAATATGCTCAAACAAAGATTTAAAACTGGTAGAAACGAAAGTCAAATAATAAACTTACCACACAAAATTTCAACTACGCCAATAGTAAAGTTTTCTTATAAAATTTTCTTAAAATAACAATAACAAGCACACCTCTTTCACAAACGTGAAACGATTAGCATGAAGTTGGCTACGGTTAAAGGGAGTTTGATACCTCATAGTGGCGCGAAATTTGAAATAATAGAAGTCTATATAAATTAATATGTCTCACTGTTGGCCATGTCTCACTGTCGGGCGGGTTCCCCTACTTATTTCATTGTCAGCCTTTTTTCGTTTTTTTTTTTGTAAGGGCCGGTTTCATAATCCGTTTAAAGGAGTCTTTAATTTTAAAACCTTCTTTACGTAGTGCTGTTTGTTTCATAAACACAATTTACACTAAATGCCCATTTAAACTGTCCTTTAATTTAAAGCTGGGATGGTGACACTTTAAATGCTTAAAGGCGCTTTTAATCTTAAAACAAAAACGTCAATTACATTTGTAGGTTTGAGTCACGACCTGCTGAATTGTGTGACAAACGACAAAGTTACATGTGTCACACAATTCAGCAGGTCGTGGTTTGAGTTTAGAAAGTGTTATGTGAAGCAATATTTTCTTAGTAATGGAGAGACGTTATACATCTTCTAGTTCAAGCAGTAGTTCATCTGATGATGAGGGAATGGTTGTGAGAAGACAAAAAACATATCGCAAGAGACAAAATTACTTCGAGAAATATGACGATACAAAATTTTTTGATAGATTTCGGTTAACAAAAACAACATTTTCATTTCTGTTGAATGCAATAGAAAATGAAATACGGCTACCTACAAATCGGTTAGTAAAAATGAGTTATATTGTTTTGTGGATACCGCTTCAAGCAATGTTTAATTTTTAGAGGTGGTTGTATTCAACCTATTATGCAGTTGTTGCTGACCTTAAGATTTCTTGCCACTCGAAGCATGCTACTTGTAGCAGGGGATTTTGTTGGGGTATCCAAATCATCTTCCAGTTGGATTGTTAAAAGGGTGTGTGAGGCAATTGCTAGATTATAAGCAGTTGATACATCACGATGTGCAATGGAGAAGAAATCGAAGAAGTAGCTTTAGATTTTTATAGAATAGCAAGATTTCCACGGACTATTGGTGCTATTGATTGTACTCTTGTGGAAATTCAATCACCAGGTGGTGAGGACGCTGAAGTATTTAGGTCACGAAAAGGTTTTTTGCTTTGAACGTACAAACTATTTCAGACGCCAATTTGAGAATCAGAAATATCGTCGCACGTTGGCCTGGATCATTTCATGACCAGGCTATTTTCAACAACAGTTTGGTAAAGCGACCATTTGAGGAGGGTCCCTATGGTAGATATCTCTTGGTTGGAGACAGTGGGTACCGTATTGAGAAATATTTCATGGTTAAAGTGGAACAAGCAAATACTGCTGCAGAAAATGTATATAATGAATCCATTATTCGCACAAGGAATGTCGTTGAGAAGCAGTATGGTGTGTGGAAACGACGTTTTCCTATTTTGTCCCAAGGCATTCGACTAAATGTCAACACTTCCATGACTGTTATTGTAGCTACAGCTGTATTACACAACATAGCCTTAATGGCCGGTATTATCAACACATTTAAATCCAGATTTAAGCGTAAAGCGTAGTTAACCTGAGCACCATTAACGGCTTTTTACTTCTTAAACCGAGTTTTTAAGTTAAATGCCCGATTCTGGAGATTTAACATTTTTAAAGGAGGGATATTTTGACAGTTGCGACACATAACCTAACAATATTGATTTGTTTTACGCCGTTGCTAAATCCACGGCAGCCGTGAAAATAATAGCTGTACTAAATCCACGGCAGTGACGTCACTGCGGCTCGTTACGTCACGACCGTCAAAAATCAAAACAACGCACAGCATCGAGTTCTTGTCACTTTCGCTTGTCAGCATTAGTTATTGTTTTGTGTTGTCAGCTGCAGGTGGTGTTCACTCTAATAATACGCCGACTAGAACACAGTAATACAGGGTTATTCTAAATGATGGACCCATTTTTAAAAATTCGTATTTATTAAAGTACAAATCCAAAATGAACGATGTACGAGGCTTTTTGAATGAATCCCTTCCTCAGCGCTGGATAGGTCGCAGGGGAAATGAAGACCTGACTCTAGACTTCTGGCCGCCGAGATCTCCTGATCTCACCTCATGTGACTACTTCTCTGGGGTTATGTTAAGGATGCTGTTTACGTTCCGCCTCTACCAACAACTCTGAACGATCTGCAGAACCGTATCACTGCTACCTTGCACTCAGTAACAGCAGATACGCTTTCTCATGTGTGGATGAGTTTAGCTACCGCGTAGATGTTTGCTGTGCAACGAACATTGGACACATTGAACATTTATAATGTATTAAAAAAAACTTCTCTTTTCATTGGTATAAAGATTGTTCATTTTGGATTTATACTTTAATACGAATTTTTAAAAATGGGTCCATCATTTAGAATAGCCCTGTATTAGTAATACGAACCACCGCTTGTTTTAGATCCCCTATATCCTTTTCATGAGATTAAAAGTAAATCAATCCTCTATCATTAGTGATTATCTGATTATGCTTTTGGTTACGTGTCTAGAAAAATATTAAAGTGTTTTTCTAATTGTGAAGATTGCACAAGTAGAATAAGTGCAGCTGTAGAATTACCTTTAAATAATTTAGTCAGGAAGAAACAGTATATTGGTAAAAGATCGGTTCATCTCTCACATAATTTTATAGCTGCGTTTAAAACTACTAACTTACAGAAATAAATGTTAATTGTTTACCAAAATTAATAACTTCCTATGGCATAAAACAAAAATTGAAAGTTTCAATTTTAGAAAAATGTAAATTAGCAATAATTCTACTATTCTGCCCTAATCACCATGTAAATATTGATAGTTTTATTAAGTTTAGTTTAAAGTAGTATTAAGGTATATAAGTAATATTAACACAATACTTAACGGCAAGGATGCACAAGTAGCTGTGGAAAGTGGAGATCTTTTGTTCTGGCATTTCAGAAATTTAATAGAAAATCGTACGACACTCATTAATGACCAATAGAAAAATTAGTTCACGAGCCATAACCAAGACAACAACAAAATTTCTTGGAAATTTTTTGTAGGTAGACATTACTTCTTTTTAGGGTTTGTGTCGTTGCGATTTTCTTACCGAATCTGCATTCGAGCATTAATTCATATCCCGAAATTATTTTTCGTGCATTCCAACAACGTCCTAATTTGCCCTCGCGTCCCGCTCGTGCAAATTAATACGACATTGTTGGAACGCACTCAAAAAATTTCCGGAAAGAATTAATGCTCTTATGAGATTATATGTGAAAATCGTACGACACTCATTAATGACCAATAGAAAAATTAGTTCACGAACCATAACCAAGACAACAATAAAATTTTTTGGAAATTTTTTGTAGGTAGACATTACTTCTTTTTAGGGTTTGTGTCGTTACGATTTTCTTACTGAATCTGCATTCGAGCATTAATTCATATCCGGAAATTATTTTTCGTGCATTCCAACAACTTCCTAATTTGCCCTCGCGTCCCGCTCGGGCAAATTAATACGACGTTGTTGGAACGCACTCAAAAAATTTCCGGAAAGAATTAATGCTCTTATGAGATTATATGTGAAAATCGTACGACACTCATTAATGACCAATAGAAAAATTAGTTCACGAACCATAACCAAGACAACAATAAAATTTTTTGGAAATTTTTTGTAGGTAGACATTACTTCTTTTTAGGGTTTGTGTCGTTACGATTTTCTTACTGAATCTGCATTCGAGCATTAATTCATATCCGGAAATTATTTTTCGTGCATTCCAACAACTTCCTAATTTGCCCTCGCGTCCCGCTCGGGCAAATTAATACGACGTTGTTGGAACGCACTCAAAAAATTTCCGGAAAGAATTAATGCTCTTATGAGATTATAATTATGTGAAAATTAACACATTCTCTCCTATTTGCAGACTTTCATTTCAACACTTGGAACAACAAATCATACCAAATATTTTTCAGTAAATAATGTGTCGCACTGTATCCCATCTTTCTTTACTCCGAGACATTTAATGCAACAGAAGCATGTTGCTTCCTTAGCAAAATTTGGTGAATTTATGAATTCACTCAAAATTTTACACAACAAATACAACTTTTTTACGTCAAAAAACATAAGCAATAAACTATGATTACGAGCTAAATTTTATAAGCTGCTAAATAATATCTAGTACATTGTATTCTGTGCCTATTGTAAAAGGAAATACCTAGTAGTCTTTTTATTAATTTATTTTTTGTAGGCAGGTACCCACACAGTATATATATATATATATATATATATATATATATATATAAAATTATGCACAAAAGTACATTGTTTTTCAATATTTATAAGATACAAGGTGTTTCGTAAAAAATAAACTCCATACACATAAAATTAAAAATAAATGGTTTACCTCAGAATTGTCTAAAACTAGAGAACATTTGCGTTTGTTATGTGAGAGCTACTTACATTTTCGTAATGATAACCAAAAAAATTACATACAAGTGTGTAAAAACATATACTGGAATCAGATAAGAAGCGCTAAAAGAGAGTATTACAGTAAGAAAATTATAAAATACGATGGGAATTCAAAAACCTATTGGGAAATTATAAATAATTATACGAATTATACACACAATAACAAAAATAATGCTTGCATGCTAATCAACTCAATGATTATTTAATCAAAACGCCTGATAATATAATTCGAAATTTGCCGCTACATCAAGCTACATCCCTAATTCATATATTAAATTTAATCATTCGTGGTCATGAGAAAGGGGAATACGTAGGAAACGTTCTGCGACCTGAAAAAGGCATTTGAATGTGTACCACACCAACAGCTTCTAGAAAAGCTCAGTTTATATACTTTTGAAGAAACGATTTGAAATTTAATAAAAAGCTATATCAGCGAAAGGAAACAATATATTTACCTAAACAACTTTAAATCAGAATCTAATAATATAAACAGTGGTATACCTCAAGGATCGGTCCTAGGACCGAACCTTTTTTTTCTTAATTTACATTAACGATCTAAGTTCAAGTGATCCGACAAGTGATATTCTTCTTTTCGCTGATGATAACTCAATTGTAAGTACAGATTACAATATCGAGGGTATTGAGAAACAACTAGTGGATGCACGTTCAAATGCCACAGAATGGTTTTTAGCTAATAAGCTTAGTCTAAACGGTAAAAAAACAAAAGATGTTTTATTTTCACGCAGATCAGTGGACAGTCCAGATAATCCAGAAAAAAAATGTTTTAGGCATATACCTACAATCTCAATTAAACTGGAAATATCACACAGTCATTAACACAAACTTACCTAAAAATATTTTTTTAATTCGAAATCTGGTGCAACTAGTACCCTTAAAAATAATAAAAATTGTGTATCATGCATTAATTTTATCTAAAATATCATATGCTCTCTTAGTATGGGGCACATACTATATTTTGACTGATGCAATATTTGGACTACAAAGAAACGTAATCAAAATTATGACTGGATTAGACTACTGGTCTGATGAGAAAATAGTATATTACATTACAAGGCATGAAAGTGATACTTTGCAGTCGAGGAGGGTTGTTGAAGAATACGAGGACGCGAGCGTAAGGTCACTATATCAATAAGGTACCGCCATTCCATTCCTCGCTTGAGAATGTGAGAAAATTGTGAGATAAGGATAACAAATACAAATTTCCCAAGTGCAATAAGGAAGACACTAGTTTTTGGGGATTTTTTTTTTTGGTGTAATGGCACTTGTAAAGTGAGAAATCTGTTAGGTTATATGTTTTTATCCCCAGTTGGAGAAAATTGTGCGACAAGGATAGATATAAAAAATTACTAATGGCGGTACCTTATTGATATAGTGACCTTACGCGAGCGGTGTGCTTGGCGCCCTCTCGTGGTGACGGCTGGAACCGTGGAGCGGTGCAAATCCGTGCTGCCAAAGTCTGCGCCCGCTAGGTGTTACAAAGAGAGATTTCAGAAAAAATGTTATATACTGATGGGGCCACAATTATACAGGGAGATCAATAAAAAAACCAATTAGGGCAGGCTGTGATATGTGTTATACGTTTGGAAGTACTGAAGTGTATTGTCAGTTTATGTTAAATTCGAGGTTAGTAGGTTAGGTTTTGCTTGTTTGACACAGGCTGCCGTAAAACTTAACCTGCAAATCTCGAATTTGATATAGACTGACAATACACTTCAGTACTGCCAAATATATAACACATATCACAGCCTGCCCTAATTGTTTTTTTTATTGATCTGTCTGTAGATAACAGCAATGAGATAACATGAACAAGAAAATAACACGTATTGCTTGAGTAAGAAAGTAGCAAATATTCGAGAAGGCTTGACGCTTAAATTAATTATGACATTTGTCAAATAAACATCCCTACTAAAATAATTTTTTTGTATGGCCATCTCTTTCTTACTCAAGCATTCTATTTTGTTATTCATGTTATCTCATTGCTGTTATATATAATTATGGCCCCATCTGTATTATTCCACAGCATGAAAGTGTATATGCTTGACTCGGAGGCTTTGAAGAAGTACACGGACGCTTCGCATCCTCGTATTCTTCAACAACCCTCCTCATCTGCAAAGTATCACTTTCATGCCTTGTAATGTATTGCATCCCTGGGATTGTTTACAGTACCAGGTTTATATATTTATTTGTCAATCCTGTATGTTAGAGAAAACTTAGGCTTGTATAAAACACATGATGATATACACAGCTATGAGACAACGGCAGCAGGCAATATTAGGATTAATTTTTTGATGCTCAAATCTAGTCAAATGTTTTTCAATTATTACGGCCCTAAATTTTATAACAAATTACCGGAAGCTATTCAGATCCTCTCACTAAAGGAATTCAGAGAAACGATAAAAAACTTAATAAAACATGCCTTTTATAGTATAGAGGAGAATCTTGATACAAAAGGCTAGTTCTTGTAAAGTGCACTTATTGTATGCGTTTGTAATTTGTGTAAATAGTATGTTTTTGTGTTTTTAACTTGATGTGTGTGAACAATATGTATTTATTGCAATAACACAAATAAAAATCAATCAATCAATAATTAAAAACATTTTCTGCAAAACCACGTCCTTCTGACAGGAACCCGTACCAGGCCGACACATTTAAAATGGTACCATTTCATGCAGCTGTCACAACATATACTTTTCAATTCTCCAAGTGGACTACTGCAAATAGTACAGCACCATTCATAATTGCTTTTAGTAATTTCAATGTATTGTGAAATATGTTGAAAAGCAGTTGAATCTAACAGGTCCTAAATTATAGATAAATTAAGTTGTGGGTCAAAAAGGCAGTGTGACAGACAATTTGGACTTTTTATATCTGTGGTTTTAATTTGATATTCTCCTGCGATACACTGCTTAACGGCGTCTTCATTTGAAACGATCTCTCCCAAAACTTGCAACTTTTGGGTTTCCAGTGGCTTTAAAACAAATCGCATAGGGATGTTTATTTTTCTTCGCTTTTTTAACCCAATAACAGTTTGGTCTGCACCCTTAGGCCTTCCTTTCCTTTTTATTTTTTGAGGCATAATAATTGCAGACAAATCATGATCTAAAATAGTTTTGCTACAATCATCAAAGAAATATATTATCATCGAGTTTGTTACCTTCATTACGTGAACAAGCAGTGTTTAAATTGTTTTCAACTCGGTTTTGAATCTACAAATTTTAAGTGGAATAAGTAAAACTATATAGGTAAGCATATATGCTAATTCTGTAAACAACATTACATACCATTTTTGCATGTTCATTTTCATCACTTGAATTATGTAACATATCCACACGATTACTATTGTTTTGAACCTACAAAGTAAATTCTAATTTTGAGTTGAACAAAAATATATTAAATGGAATTAATAAAATTTTAATTTATAATTTTCAAATCTACATGGTAGTATGTAGTTTTATATTTTGCATTACCTGGTTTACCATTGCTTCTTGCCTCACATCTATCGCAATAGCCCTGTTAACTTTTTGTACCTACAAAAGGCATCTTAACACATCGTCTAAAGTGGGTTGTCCGGGCACACCTTTATAAATTTCATGGGGTAAAGTACTTTGAATAATATTTTTAGGGCACTATTAAAAGAAGTTTTCGAAATAATTGGTACAAAAAAAATTGGCTACTGCTATAGAAGTAGTGTCCCACGAAATTCCAGTTTTAATGTACAGGGTCAATCGACTGCTATAGCAGTAACACAAAAATATGCTTTGCCTGCCTTTGAATAAACTTTTATTGTAAAAAACGTAATTAGTAACACTCTAAAACACAAAGAAACATAGTATTGCAAAAAAAATAACTAATACACGTTTTTAAAGTTGAAGATGGTACACTTCAAAACACCCCGGACAAAGTGGTGGTTTCTGGGTGCAGCCCTTGCATCTCCATGAAGTTTGTACCCTCTTGTTCTGCTTGGAACACTGTCTACAATTTTGAAAATAATTCTTCCGCTTATAATTTTCTGAAGGAGCAGGTATCTTTTCAGGAAAATGTGTAGGTACAATTTCTTGATTAGTAGCTTGCATGTGTAGTGTTCGGCGATTATCATGTACTTTGGTTGGTCTGACTAGGTGTTTTCCATGTTTAACATTTGCTGGAATTCGTAATAAATCTCTGAGGAGCTTTTCACGAAACCGTAAGAAACTTATTTTTTGTCCCTTTTTATCTTCTACACCAGAAAAGCGTTCATAACTGTGACATCCAGCAGATGAAAAATAACCTTCTTATACCAGCGCAAAGTTTTTCTAGGACTCGAGTAATATGCCACTAGCTGGTCACATCTGTCGACTCCAGACATATATTTGTTGTATTCTGAGATCTGGCGTGGCTTTGCTTTTATCTGAAATAAAGAAAGGATTGCAGAAACTGATTTTACTGGAAAATGTATTTCTGTGTATACCTGACCAAAACGGTTTGGCACGTCTATCAGCTTGGGATGATACCTTGTAGTTATAGATACCACTTCTCTCTTGTCCTTCCACTTGGACACGTACACCTTTCCACGTCTCATCCAAATGTGTTCGCCTTTCTTTAACTTCTTCTTTGTAATATTATTGGGATTACCCTTCCTATTCGGTCTTAAAGTGCCTGTTGTATGAGTGCTTTTTAATAAGTTTCCGTGAAAGCCCTATGCTGTTATAATAATTGTCCATCACTAAGTGGTGGCCCTTATCCAAATAAGGAGCCATGAGGCGGAATACCAGTGAATCAAGTTTAGACTGGTTGTCGTCTGCAGTTTGCTTCCCTTTATATATTTCAATATTGAAGACATACCCATTAGGAGCACATAGTTCGTAGAACTTAATCCCATACTTTGCTTTTTTTCCTTTTATGTACTGCCGGAAGCTTAATCTGCCACGAAATAAAAGCAGAGACTCATCCAAAGATATGTGCTCTTCAGGTTGATAAGCATTTTGAAAGTTTTTCAAAAGCAAAGTAAGTAAAGGTTTGATTTTATGCAGTCTATCCTCGTTTGGAACTTCACAACAATTTAGAGACCTCAGAATTTTTTCATATCGTCTTCCAGACATAATATACGAAAATACTGGGTGATAGTAAAGAGAGTCTGTAGAAAAGACCGCACGTAGCGTAGGAAAACCTATTTGAGCACGAAGCAATGTAAGGCCAATGAACTTCTCTAACTCTTCTTCCCCAACAACCGTAAAAGTTGTAGCACGTGAGTGTTGTGCATGCGGCCTAACTGCATTTGTTAATTTTTGACCGTAACTATTTGTGCATCGTAAAATTAAATCCATTACCTCGTTGTTCCAAAACAATTTGAAAACATCAGTAGGTGTTGAATCGTCCGCAATATCGATTTTTATTCATGCAGAATCTTTATCAAACTTGAAATCTGGTATTTCATTTGTTGTTTCAGACCAGTCGGAATCATCATTCTCGATTTCAAAATCAATAGTTTGATTTTCGAGGTCCCCATTATCATTTCCAAAATCAATAGTTTGATTATCGTTACTGCTGTGTTCAGTAAAGTCATTATTTATCCCTTCAGATGCAGAACTGCTGCCGCTATCATCGCTTTCTGGCACGTAGGTCGCATCTCCACAGCATTCTCCATCGTCATTGTACGGGTCTTCTTCACTGTCACTCAATGGAACTGCTACACTGCAAATTCAAAACCAAAGAAATAAAACAGGTTATAATGAAAGAAATAAACATCAAAAAGTCACCTGGATTTGATCTCATTTCTGGAAAAATATTACAAGAACTGTCTGAAATATGCTACAAACTAATAACCTCCATATTTAATGCAATACTGAGATTAAACTACTTCCCCAGCACCTGGAAAACTGCTCAAATTATAATGATCCTCAAACCAGGGAAAAAGCCAGAAGATGCCTCCTCCTACAGGCCCATAAGCCTATTACCAATGCTCTCCAAAGTCTTTGAGAAGTTATACGTTAAAAAACTCAACATAATAATAGCAGAAAGGAAAATAATCCCGAACCATCAGTTTGGCTTCCGCAACAAACATGGAACAATAGAGCAAGTTCATAGACTAGTCAACCAAATTAATAAAGATCTAAATGCCAAAAGATACTGCTCTGCAGCTTTCCTTGACATATCTCAAGCTTTTGATAAGGTGTGGCACAGCGGCTTACAAGTCAAACTAAAGAAGCTCCTCCCTCATCCCCACTATCAATTGCTTAAATCATACTTAACAGACAGACACTTCCTAGTGAAGCAGGGCAGTGAATACACCGGCTTATATCCCATACATTCAGGCGTCCCTCAGGGCAGCGTCCTTGGCCCAATACTGTACCTCCTGTACACGGCAGACCTACCAACAACAAGAACTACTACGGTAGCAACATACGCAGATGACACTGCTATTCTGGCGTCCCACATTGATCCAACATCTGCTTCAAGAAACCTTCAAACAAACCTAAATAAAATTCAGCATTGGTTAAAAATATGGCGCATTAAAGCTAATGAAACTAAGTCCACGCATGTGACATTTACATTACGCAGAGAAACATGTCCACCTGTGAAGATTAACAACTGCCAACTCCCGCAAGTCGAAGATGCTAAATATCTCGGCATATACTTGGACCGCCGCCTTACTTGGAAAAAGCATATATTTACCAAACGTAAGCAGCTTGGACTTAAACTACGTCATATGTACTGGCTCATTGGCCGCAAATCAAAATTATCCCTGGATAACAAAATTCTACTATATCAATCCATCCTAAAGCCAATCTGGACTTATGGAATTCAGTTGTGGGGTACTGCTAGTGACTCCAACATTGCCATCCTGCAGAGGTTTCAGAACAAGGTTTTGCGTGTCATCGTTGACGCGCCTTATTACGTTTCCAACGAAGTGATTCTACACGACATCCCTCTGGAATCTGTCAAGCAAGCCATACATCGATTCAGTGCGAAATACAGTGAAAGAGTATCAGTGCATCCTAATGTGTTGGCTAACCAGTTAAACGTGCGTGAAGTCAATGAAGTGCGTAGGCTAAAACGTCTGCTGCCATCAGACCTAACTATAGGACACAGATAAGTTTAATCTTAAGACAAATATACTTTAGATTAAGATTCGATAATTTTAAAGGAGATCACTCACTGGAGTGATACTCTACATGTCATTACATTCTTGTCAAATCAAACGCTTATTGCCCACTGGGCAGATTGCAGATCCCTCAAGGAGTTAATAAAAAAAAACTGTCACTCAAAGATTCATCAGTCGGCACTTCTTCATACAATTTCAAAAGACGAGCTTCCTCTTTTGCATCCATAGCTCCAGTAACACACACTACATTCAACTGCACATGCACTACTAATGTAAATTTACTGCAATGGCAGTAGGTGAACCAAGCACCGCCTCCTCAATCACACCATACGTATGCAGCCAATCAGCTGGAACAGCCACTTATTAGGACAGTGCCGAAAATTCAAGTGTGATATTACGGGACACAAAAGTTCGAACTAACGTATTTTACATCCAACTGTACTGCTATAGCAGTAGTGTGATTCTAAATAGCTACAACTTTGAACTGCTATAGCAGTAGCGTGCCACAACACAGACATTAAAATTACTGCTATGACAGTACTGTCCGCGAATGTGTTAAGAAATTAAAAATGAAATTTTTATTTTACGCATGTACCTGGTTCATTACTTCTTCATGCTCGTTCGCCGTATACTGTGAATTATCGATTATTTCTCTAAATGGAGTCTTCACCTAATAATGAATGATCTGATGAGCATACATTGCATGCAATAATAATATCACTACATTTGGTGAAACAATTACAGAAAAAGCAATCACTACCTGTGTTTCACTATAAGGATGGTCTAATAAGAACCCACTGCCAGACCAATCATTATGTATATCTTCAGTATTGCTTTTAGCAGTAAAACTTATGTTATCGACACTTTTGGAATTCTCCAAAGTTTCATCTTCGACATTTTCAAGGTCAAAGTCATGGTCAACTGCTTCTGGGGTCGAATTTTCATTGATATCAATTTTTTCAATGTTCACCTAAAAAACGTGTTTGTTTTGTGAAGTACAAAGACAATATAATTCATACAATACTTACCTCATACCCCTGCCTCCATAACATTTCAATTTTTTTTAAACAATCCATTTTGTACTGAAATTATGAATTTGATGCGAGACAGGCCAAATTTACTAAAGAATTTGAGACTAAATTTGCCCTCTTCCTTTTTTCAGATGGATTAAGAATTTTGGGTGTTTGTACACTTGTTATCGTACAAGATACAGGAATATTGTCTGTAGGTGAATTTGCAGATGTAATATTATGCATTTTCAGATAGTACTCTCTTCTCCATCTTTTATCACAAGCATCTTCACAAAACAATGTAAAATTCAAATAGTTCCTTAAAGACAATATATGCCTGCAGGGCAATATCATTGAGAGGAAGTCTGAACATTCACATGTGGTGACATTTACAACAATATTGTTACCCTTAACTTTGGCTTTGAAGACTCCGGCATCTTCAGTTATGGTAACTTTCTTGCTCAGTTCGCACTGCCTTAATACATAAGAATATGCATAGGGTGTTAAAAAATCCATATATTTCTTTTCAGAACTATTTTCTTTCAGATTTGTCACAGGTCTTTTCAAAATTATTTTTGCAACTTTACTACTACGTTCTTCATTATGTGACCTGAGCCAATTCAAAAAATGTTTTAAAAAAAGACATAATGAACTATTCAATGGTACATCTTTAATTTTTTGATTCAGAGATTCTAATCTGTTGTTTGTCCTGTTTTTTAAAGTACCATGGATCATGCTGTAACAGGTCCATTCTGAACGAGTATAGTGCCAATTTTTATTGAAGTAATCAACAATGGTTGGTGGACAAGTATCAACAAACACATTATAAGCTTGCTCATAAGCTTCTTCCGAACTACTGTAGGCTAGTTTAGTTAATAATTCCAAACAAGTCTCTCTTTCTTTTTTTGAAATATTGTATTGATCAGTAGTAACAGTTCTTCTGAACATTTTCAGGGTATGAAACAGGCAGGTGTAAACTGGAATGCCAAAAAAAATTTCCTTTATGACATTTATTTCTAACAAGTCTTTATCTGTCATAAAACATTTAATTTTACTTGAAGCAAGTTCATTGTTTTCTCTAAACTTTGTTAGAAACCATTTAAAAGTTTCATAATCTTCATGCACAATAAAATGTACACCCCCTACTTCAGTTAAACCATTAGAATCCTCAACAACAAATAACATTAGCGTTAATCCATTATTAAGCAACTTGTATGTTCCATCTAAAAATATTATTTCAGGAAAGGCAGACACTGAACTTCTCATTCTTTCTGTTGAAAAATACAGTGCTTTGAAATTACCATCATCATCTTGTAATATAGCCACATCAGCTTCTGAAAATGAAAGCTGTAAATTAAAGGAACAAATAAGTTATAAATAATTATACTGTAATCTTCCTTTAGTAATTTTATAGCATTTTGAAGGTCTTACTATCTTGCTTTAATTTCCACTTCATGTTATTTAAATCTTTAAGTGTCACTTTCTTGTGCTTCTCAAGCATTATTTTATTCTGAACAATTTTTGTATTGCCCAGGACTTCAAGATATTTTTCTACTTCTTCTGCCTCATCATTATTTAATTTTCTAACATGGGGTAAGTGTTCATAAACTTTCTACAATTACAATAAAAGAAGAATTCTTGCAACATGCGCACATCACATACCTACCTCTGACAATTCATGCCCTTCATGCTTAAACGAAAAATCGACAATTTTTAAATAATTGCCACAAGTAGTTGCCAAAAATTTTACTTTAAATGGGCATCCCATTTTATACGTGCTGGAATCGTAAATACATTATTGAGTACGTATTAAAAACTGTTTGTTATGTGTTAAGAAAATTATTAAGGCCCCAAAAATATAACTCCAAAACCAGACCCAAAACCTCTATTTCGAATAAACATCAAGAATGAATTACAACAATTTAATGATCAATCTAAATCAATACAAAAATTCCATTTGCCATTTGTTCACAAGAATTTACTTATCAAAGCCAGTTGGATGTTTGCACTACCCTATATAGATACTAACCTCGTCTTTCTGATACCTTTACTTTTACTTTTAAATTTTCCACCACCATGTATACATGCATACATAATACTGTAGTACACCAAATCTTCTTTAAGGTACCTTTTTACTCTCGTTGATGCCAATGCTGTTTTAATGGTTCTTGAATCCCGTGTTGTAAATTTTTGTTTAGTGTTCAGTTCCAAAAATTGCATGAACTTCTGTACATCACTAAATGATGAAAACGTTTTGCCTAAGAAAGAACTGCTACTTTCTCCCTCACTTATAACATCGTTTGATGTTGATGCAGACATTGTTATTTGCAGATAACACCTGTTTTCTAATCCTCCTTGACAAGAACACTACTGCGCTGCTGTCGTTCTACAATTAAACGGAACGTGACCCGTGACGTCATTCGTTCTTGCCAGTTGACGAGCATGTGGTGACGTCACTGCCGTAGATTTAGTACAGCTATTATTTTCACGGCTGCCGTGGATATAGCAACGGCGTTTGTTTTATCAAAATGCTGTCGAGTGAATGTGATATTTCAAGCGATGTTTCATCTGATGAGGAACTATTTAATTACCTACGTGAGTTACTATCAAAATACATACATATTATAAGGACATGTAACTATTGTAATTATTGATAATTTAGGCAGGAGAAGAAGACCAAAAATAATCAAGAATCGAAAATCCTAATTTGAAGAATTAACCGAAGAGGAATTTTTTGAAAGATTTCGTTTTACGAAAGGGACCGTAAATACTACATTTGTTGGAGACACTATAAGAGTTATTTCTAACAGCGGTAACGCCGCATTTGTCTGTTTAGAAGCAAGTAGCTGTAGAGAAAAAAATGTAATGACGTTGTTTAGTAGTTACGCATTTTATTATTCAGATTTTGACGGTGTTATTAAAAGTCTGTGAAAAAATAAGTGTTTTCTTTCTGGACCTCTGCGACTGCATTGGAGTAAATAACGTCGAGGCTGCGGGGTGGCGGCTAGCTAATCTTACGTGCGACAATATTAGAACACATTGAAGCATTGATAAAAATTAATTCCCTGCGAAATAATTGCTTATCACCAATGCAGCAATTGCTTTTAACTTTACGTTATTTATGCTACCGGATGCATGTTGATATCTGTAGGTGACTTCACTGGTGTAACAAAAGGAACTGCAAGCAGAACCGTAAAAAGAGTTTCCGAAGCTATAGCCCGATTATATCAATTGTTTATCAAAATGCATACTCGGAGGAAGGAATAAATGAAACGGTCGGTGGCTTTTTGATATTGCCAGGTTTCCAAAAGTTGTGGGAACAATTGATTGTACGCATATAAGAATACAATCTCCAGGTAAAGATGCATTTGTGTTTTTACATGTGTATAATAACCTTTTACTAATGTGTTCTAAGCAATGGGCCATATGAATAAAAATAAAGTAAATGCTTATAAGCATAAGGCAGAAGGAAAAGCAAATGCTTAGAGCAAAAGGTAGGAGTAAAAGCAATTGCTTCATTCAATATGAATAATGATTACGTTATACTTGCAAGCAAATGCTTTATAAAAACGAGTAAAAGCTCATATCTAAAATATTGGAGATTCGTAGGTACCACGCTTCTGAATAACAAAATTTTGCGTGTTTAGACCTGCAGTTTACGCAGTTCTAGAGACCTGCTGCGCACATACGGTTATTCAGTGTTCAAAATGTCGTCATTCGAAGATGATGTTGCATGTGAAAGTGATAGTAAGGTGCAGGTACTGGACTTTGTAGCAAATCAAGTCAGCAAACATCCAGAGATCCTTAGTCACAGACGCCCGCATCTAAGAAAAAGAAAGAAGACCCGATAAAAAATATTAGAATTATATGAAAGTGTTATGGGGCAGTTAATAACTACAGGACAACTAATGAAAAAATCAATAACATGGAGACACGTTTAAAGAAGAAGACCGATGTAAAAAACCGGTAATAAGCCTATTAAACTTCTCCCATGAGAAAAAAAACTTTATACGAGGCAATGGAGGGAGACTCAAATCTAACTGTGGCGAAAATAGCAGGTAAGAACAAAAATGAAATATGTTAGGGTGCTTGGACGTACTTAGCTTTTTTAAGGGGGGGGGGGAGTAACTTTCCCAAAAATATATCAGTATTTTAGGCGGTGTCACTATTGCAAACTCTAACGCTACGAATTCGTTTAAATAAAAAAGAAATTGTCTTTTTAAAACCGATTTAAAATATTTTTATAGTGTTACCAAATTTCTGTTCTTGTTCTGTTCTTAGAAAGTTTCTTACATACAAAGTGATATGTAAAAAATCCGCAAATATATGTTGTCGATATACTTGTAAAACAAATTGATCTTTGAGACGCACAGCGTAGTCAAATCTTACCTTCATGTTTCATAATAGGACCACTATCATTAACTTCATTTTCCTTAATACTGAGAAATGTTTTACTGTATTTTATTTATTATTTGAAGCGAATACAAAATAATTATAAGTTAAATACTAATGTCATAGAATCAATAATTTTTTTTAAAGTAGATAAAAAATACAATTTCGTATTAAAAAAAATTGATATTAGTTGCCCAAATACGAAATGTCGGAGATCAAATTTGAAGAATCCATGGGTGCAAAACAAATTATAAAACTATCAATTTTTCAAAATTGACTTGTAGTTTTTGAAATATTCGACGAAATATATTTAGGTATTTTTATTACATAAGTATCACCTTATATTTTAAAAAACAACAAAATTATTTAGCAACTTGGTAAAAAGACTTTAAATGATAAATGCCTATTAAAAAATGCATTTTTTTCTGTATCACCTGTCGTTTACCTGTAATTAAGCCGTTCTGGAACATTTTCTCAAAAAAAAAAACGCGCGGAACTTCTAATAGTGACAGCTCTGATGTTGCTGAATAGCAGCATCACTTTTCCACAAGTAAATACTCGCACTTGTAAGCGAATGGTTGGCTTTATTCATACGTTTGAAGCCAATCCTTTATATCATGAGCATTTATACTTTTAAGCAAAAGCATTTACTTACAATTTTATTCATATCCCTTAAAGCATTTACTTTGAATTTTGCAAGTATAAGCATATGCTCCCTTTTATTCATATGGCCCAATGACGATGGTGAAGTATATCAAAACCGGAAAGGTTTCTTTTCCTATAATGTACAGACGGTATGCAACCATGATTTGAAAATCATAAACATTGTAGCGAGGTGGCCAGGTTCAAGCCATGACCAAACCATTTTCAATAATTGCAGGTTGAAGGGAATGTTTGAAATGCCAATCTACAAAGATTATTTTCTGCTTGGCCATAGTGGCTATGCCAATACGGAATATTTACTAACCCTGCTAGTAGAAACAACCGATGCAGCTCAAGAATGATATAATTTAAGCCATATAAAGACAAGAAACAGTGTCGAAAGGCAATATAAAGTGTGGAAAAGACGATTTCCAATTTTATCACTAGGTATAAGGGTACCGTGTCAATTAGCAAAAACAATTATAGTTGCAACTGTTGTACTTCACAACATTGCAATTGACATGAAGTAACCATGTCCAGTAGAACCGGATGTCGTTCAGGCTGCAGAATCGTATGTTGTGCAGCATGCAGACAACAATAATAATCGCCAATGATTAATTTACAATTATCTTAATAGATTATTGTAATTTATTCTACGCTCACTATTTTACTAACGGGTGTTCATAAACAGTCGTCATCCCAGTTGCTTTGAAAAACAAAATGTTATGTCTTTGATTAATTCGTGCAACACAATGAAACGTCATTGAGTACTGTCATAGCGCATTTTTTCTCAATTTTAATAGACATACGTTTCTGAAGTCAAAACCTACTGGGATGACGACTGTTTATGAACACCCGTTATAATAAAAGCTAAACTACAATACTTGGTAATTATTATATTCTTTCTAATTATAAGAAGCCATAAGTACTAGTTACAAAAAAAGTAATTAAATGTTATTTAAATTTTGCTTATGTAATTCATTTTTCAATCGTTTCTCCTGCAATTCTTCATGGAGAATAGCCATTCGAATTGAGCGGCTTTCATTTTTTTTTTAAAAAAATTTCTAAAGTTAAAAGCTCGATCTCTTTGGATTTTTTCGGGCACTCTAATGTGGCCAAGCGAGCTTTTTCCTTATATAGAAATTCCTTGGCTTCCAATACTTGTTTTATTTCAGGTTGTTTTTTTTTCTTTTTGGACATTTTGTGCTGGACGTGGCAAAATGTTTGGACCCTGTTGTTCTGCTTTGGTCTCGGTTAGGTCCTGCGCTTCTTGCGTAATTATTTTCACATGCTCTGTGAACGATCGGTTGCTGTCAACATTTATAGTATCGACAAGTGTAAGCTCCGTTTCTGCATTTTCCTCAGCGTCACCCATTACTGCATCCCCATCAAACTGGTTTGCTTCGCCATAAATGGTTTTTTTGTTTATCAATTCGAGGATAGCTTCAAGACCAATATCCACTGGTCCAGTAGATCCTCCCCCACTCCCTGTTAAATATATGGACTGCTTATTAGCAGCAGCATTTAAATTAAATTTTTTATTGAATACACACAAATTAAACAAAAAGTAAAATTCACACAATCATATAATAATAACATTACATTAAAATCGTTTTGGTTTCGGCCAGTTTCAATATTTCTCTTTTAAAAGCATAACACCTAATAGTTGCGAAATGGGTTAATATTATTTTTAAAATTTCACAACAGGCTGGTGCATTTTGAATGTGCATTAATAAAACTTTATCTATGAGCACTTTCGTATTTGTTTTACTTTCCATCAGCTTTAATTTAGATTTCAAAATTTCAGTTTCCATTTCGATAATAATTGTGAAGAGATTTCTGTTAACATATTGTAACTTCCCCAGTCAGCACATGAAGTTACAAATTGATATTCTGTTTCGACTTGATTTGAACTATTTGTATTCGCTAAAAAATCCCTACAAGTGTTACAGATTTGTCTCTAACGTACGTTTAACACAAACCCCTGCAAGATAATACAAGTTATTGTAGTCACTCTCCGAAAACTGAAAGTCGTCATTATCAATATCAGCTTCCATCCCTTCGGCAACGTTATCTAAATTGCGTGTGCCTGGCGATAATTCTTTTCTAACATCTTTTAAATTCATAAGTGAGTAGTCACTGTCAGCCATGTAATTTGTATTTTTTATATCACGCATAAATTGCAAAAGTGATATAAGTCTCACCGCTTTCTTTGCTGCTAGGGCCGTTGGCACAGAACCAGATTTTTTGCGTATTTGAGAAAATACACTGACCGGCAAAATTAACGCATATATATTTTTTTATATTTTATTGAAAAATGCCCATTTAACACTAATACATGTCTGTAAGACCAAAGAAAGGAGCTTGGCGAACAAAACTCTCTAACTAATTCCCCAGTAGCCTCCACATTCTACAGTGTGTTTCAGTTTCTGAAAATTTTAATAAATATGAATTATCACATCGAGAACAAAGGAAACCCGTGTAATTAATTTTGCTTGCCTCCATATCTTGTATGTCCTCCTCGAGCTTGGATCACGGCTTGAAGACATCGCTGCATACTGCCAATAAGATTCCTGATGAAATCTTGCTGCAGATTCTCCCACTCTTCTTGCGGGAACTGACGTAGCTCATTTAACGAAGCAAGCCGTGGTCTTCGAGCATGCAATCGCCTCTTGAGCTTATCTCATAGATGCTTTATGGGATTTAAGTCGGGGTTACAGGCTGGCCAATCTAATGTGTTAATTCCAACAGCATTTAAGTAGTCCCTAGTAATCTGAACAACATGTGCGCGAGCATTATCCCGCATTAATAAGAAATCGTCGCCGATACCAAATGCAAACGGTCTATCACTTGGTCTATCAAACACAACAAAGTCTGTAGAACCACTCAAAGAAATGCCCCCCAAATCATTATTGAGCCACCCCCAAATCTGTCCCTCTCAGTAATCGCACATTCAGCGTAACGTTCGCCAGTTCTTCTCCACGCTCTCTGACGACCATCAGCACCCTTCAAAGAAAACCGTGATTCATCTGTGAACCAAACTTTTTCCCAATCCTCTATTCTCCAGTTTACATACTGACGAGTGAAAGCTAATCGAGTCGTCCGATGCCGTCTGGACAGAATGGGACACATTGCAGGGCGTCTAGCGTGAAGGTTTCTTTCTGCTAACATTCTCCTCACTGTTCTCTCACTTGAGACCGCTTGAGACCTTGTCCTCGTCTTCTACCGACATTTCCAGTCTCTCTAAGTCGTCTTTGAAGTCGAGAAATTGTAGACTGATTAACTCCTAACTGTAATGAAACATAATTTTGCTTTCTTCCTCCTTCCAACAACTCTGTCGCTCTAATTGCATTATCGCTACTTAGCACTGGCATAATTCAAAACAACCGATAAGAAGGAAACACAAAAACAAAAGCACACTTAAAATAGCGAAGGAACTTAAAACTGAGCCTTTCCGATAAACAAAAGCAATGCAAATTAACTCACAGAAAAACGTGATTTTTGAAAGTATTCTTTAACAGTATACAAAACAGTATGAGAATTGTTTTCAAATGACAAAAACAATTTTGTCAGCTAACTACTTGATCATTAAATATATTTGTTCGCAATTTGTATATACAAAAGTTGTAGCATTACCTTTTATTGACAAAAAACTGCATTAAAAAAATATGCGTTAATTTTGCCGGTCAGTGTACATTTTCCAGTGGATCTTGTGATAGTCTACTTCCCAAAATAAAATTGTAGCCATCTGAAAAAGCAGTCTTTGTTAGAGCATGGCCGACTAAATTAAATACTATGGCCTGCACATAGGGAATAAGGTCACTATATCAATAAGGTACCGCCATTCCATTCCTCGCTTGAGAATGTGAGAAAATTGTGAGATAAGGATAACAAATACAAATTTCCCAAGTGCAATCGGGAAGACACTAGTTTTTGGGGATTTTCTTTTTGGTGTAATGGCACTTGTAAAGTGAGGAATCTGTTAGGTTATGTGTTTTTATCCCCAGTTGGAGAAAATTGTGCGACAAGGATAGATATAAAAAAATCACTAATGGCGGTACCTTATTGATATAGTGACCTTAATAGGGAACACCACCTAGAGACATCTAGTAATTAATACTGAAACGTATTTTATGTATGGCGGCAAATTTAAATATTTGACATATGGAATACAATAGCATATGTTGTTTCTATAGAAATGCTTATTTTTCAAATGTCGAAAATTGAAATATGAATACATTAAGTCAGCTTTGAAAATGTATTGACAGCTTAAATGTTATTCTAACAATCAAAATAGTTATAGCACTTATTAGTACTCTGCTTGTTAAAAGTATTGAATATAATTTTATTTATTTTATTTTAACCTGTTTTACAGTATAAATACCCAATTACAAAACAGTTTTATCTCAACCAGGCTTTGAACACCTGCAATATCAAACACCAGACAATTCTTTGCACATTGGGAGAATTTCTATAGTAGCCCCGGTATAATAATATCGTCGTTTTTTGCCATATAAGAAGCATGGTATTGTTTTTTGAAGCCTTCTCCACAAACTCCTAGCGGGTTTCTGCTGATACAGGTTAAACAAGCTGTGCAGTTAACCATTGGCACCCACAAGGTTATCACTATCGTAACAGTTCAGGTCTTCTCGTTATCGCCGAAAAACGTTTTAACTTTCACTCCACACTCAGTCCAGCTCTGTGTACATCCTTAGTTGTGAAAATATTCAGTAGTTATATCCCTAGTGCATTCTGTATATTCGAGTATTTCTCGAGAACGCGAAGCGTTCGAGAGAAATACTCAAATTATACAGAATGCACGCGGGGAATATTGCAAGGCTATTCCCCGAAGAAATGTCATCCTTTGTATACCACACTATTCATTTCTAAAGAGTTTTCAGTTTTCTTTCTGAAATTTCTTGTGTACCTAGCTGGTTTGCTCTTCTTCCCGCAAATACTCGATATTGCACTTGTGCAAATACCCGGGTATTGCACTAGTGCAAAATATTCGCTGTATTCGACACTGATTGGTTCAAATTTTGAAAATTGATTGATGGGATTGGTTTATATTATCTGAGGGGAATAGTCTACTAAATTTTAAAATGGTTAGTGCCAACTTCCTAGTGAATTGTGTGTTCGGCAGCAATGGGTTGAATTTTTACAAGAATTTTGTGGTATTAATAAACTGTAAAAAAACTACATGTTGCATGTTAACTACATTTTTATTGCACATATCTCTAAAATTACAGACTATACAGCCTTATGTAAAAATCATTTCGACCCACAGCAGCTTGTTAACAGTGGTAATTTATGCAACTTTTAACTGATTGTGGTTTTGTTGTGTTACGACTGGTAACGGACAATTTTTCATCTAATGTCGCACTTTTTAAAATGTTAAGTGGGGGATCAATTAGAAATTACATCGAGCATCCTTTTCTTTCGCCACTACCACTATTTTTGTTATTCGATTATTGTCGTTCTTTAAAATTGGCAGAAATTTGTTTTTAGAACGTGATATGTATTCCTCGAATGGAAAATTACTTCAACGTATTTGAGATTATTATATAATTTACAGAAGGGAGTACCAGTTAAATCTGTTCGATATTTAACAAGAATGCATTTATATCCCACAAATTTTGAAAAGATGAATGTTCTGCCAGCTATCCCATTATTTGCTCCTACAGTGACTAGTTCATTTAAATTTTTGAAAGAATCCGGTGACAATAATTTTCCTAACGTTAATACTACAGTAACATACATGGGGAATATTTATAATTTTTTCCAAATACACGTTTCAAACATTCGTCCCTTGGATAGCAGCATTGCACCTTACGTTCATGTAGTACGGGACTACCAGGATTGACAAAGGAAACCACACACGCTCTAGAATTTCCTTCAGAAAGTACTACTTATTTATGCATAGAATTTCTTCTTGAGCAAGCTGGCTTCTATTATGTATTAACACGAGTATTCAGTTCTGATGCATTTTAAGCAACTTTCTCTCAATGAAGCTACAGATGCCCGAACAGCAGAATATGCACTAAGGCAAATTTTGCGCTGTGGAATAGTTAAATCATCTGCCAGTTCAAATAGCCCAGAAAATTTTAGTTTTATTAGTAGTATTGCCCAACTGTCATCTCTCCAAACAGCATCCATCAATAGCGAAGAATTGTTATTACCAGTATAACTAGGGTTGAAAATCCAAAGTTTAGAAATCAATGATATGCCTGAAACTAACATTTATTCAGCATCCATAGCATTTGTATATTACAAATACAACAAAAGATTACCTGTGATAATTGCATCTCCCCATTATTGTCAACTATATGACGTTCACGATCTTTTCTCAACAGAGCATGCTATGATATGTTTTTATTAGGTTGCTCGCAGGTCTTTTTGATAAAAGTCAAACTTGACAAGACGTAAACTTCAAAATATTTCAAGTCAAATATTTTGCCGTTGTTGCAATTACGTTGTTTTGCAATATTATTCAAAATGCCAAAAATCATACACGCAACCATAAAAGCAGCTATAAAGAAGACTTATGATAGCTACGAGAAGGACACGAACTTGGAGAAAAAGCAAATTATAAACAGAATCACTGATATTTTTGGGGTAAATATTTAATATGTGATTTTGCATTTTTTGTTAATCGCGACTTATTTAGGTTTCGGATTGGATGGTAAGAGCAATTTTGAAAGGAGGGCCTGACAATTTGAAAACTTCTATTTCTGGAAAACTATCAAAAACTGACAAATTCACAAATTATATTTTTAGAGAAGATTTGCAGCGACTGATTTGGCATTATACTTCGAAAAATGAACATTTTACTTTAGATACATTATTAGCGGAAGCGAAAGCAAATTTGGAATTTACAGGGGGAAGAACTACTTTATTCAAAATTATCAAATCAATGGGTTACAAACATAAAAAAGTCGATGGACGCAAAATTTTATGTGAATCGAAACATGTCGTTGCAGCCAAAATTAAATTTCTACAAAGATATTTGCAGTTTCAAAATTCTAGTGAAAACGTGGTCTTCGTGTACCTTGACGAAACGTGGATCTACCAGAATGGGTCTTCGATTCGTCAATGGTTACATGAAACAGATTTGAAAAGTAATCCAGCCAAACTTAAAAGTGAGGGGAAACGTTTTACGGTTTTGCACGCGGGAACAAAATTTGGTTTTTTGGAGGGATGTGACTTGCTACTTGACTCTGCTAACAATGATAGAGACTATCATAAAACAATGAATGGATAAATTTTTCAAAAATGGGTGGTTAATCAGCTCATTCCTGCATTGGCCAAGCTGCAAGGTAAATGTGTGGTGGTGATGGACAATGCACCATATCATTCGGTGCAGTTGGACAAACCACCCACATTTTCTAGCAAGAAAGGGCAAATGCAGGAATGGCTGGTTAAACAAGGGGTGCAATTTGAATCGAAATTAACAAAAAAGGGGTTGTGGGAATTAGTGAAACCTTTATTAGCAGACAAACAAAAACGTTACCTGACCGACGAAACTTTGATAGAGCACGGTTATGAAGTTCTTAGGTTGCCCCCGTACCATTGTCAGTTTAACCCGATTGAAATGGCTTGGGGGCAATGTAAAGGCTTCTATAATAAGCACATAAATTCCCAGCCTTCATCTAAAGATAGGGTTTCGAACTTATGGCGTGAAGCTCTATCAAAATGTACCCCCGACATGTGGCAAAATTATTGTAATCATTGTGCAAAACTAATTTCGGAAGACTGTGCAAAACATATGGGAACGTGTTCGATTGAAAATGTTCCTCCTTTCATTATTTCTCTAGAAGAATCAGATTCGGAATCAGATAGTAATGATGAACCTGGAAGTACTACCTAGAGAATTGACACTTGAAACTGTGTTTTAAAGAAACAATAATTAGCAATATTAGCTTAATAAATTAGAGAGCGTGTAGCCGGCTGGTAGAGTGCTTGCGCCAGCAGTCGGCAGGTAGTGGGTTCGAGCCCCACACCCGTACATTGGAAACATCGAACGCTCTCCGGCCATCATACGAACATCTTTTGTGGTCGTGACCCCTGTGAGGGCATTCTTCCCTAATTCAAGGGGTTAGGCTAGCCACCTACCCCGGCCGCGGCTTAAGATGGATTATAAAACCGCATTCAATGTGTGGAAATCACAGGCTCTCAGCCTAAATTAAGGGGAAGAAGAAGAAGAAGAAGCTTAATAAATCAGATTTTACCGAAAATTAAATACAGAAACGTATAATTATAATAATTTTTCATTTTAAACGTTAGAACAAATTTGTACTGTGAAGCATATTCTAATTTTATATAAACAAATCGTTGTTACACCATGTCTTTACTAATAAATGTATTTTAAAACTTTAAAATAGATTAGAAAATACTAAATGAACAGCACAGTGTTTGTAAACCTCAGTAAACTTTTATAAAAAAAATAATTTTAGTATATTTCCAGAACTATTTTCAGAATTGGAAAAACAAGAAGTGATCCTAGTAAATTCTGAAAACGTAATAAAGAATTTGAAAAGAAACATCAACGATTTGCCGGGATTTGATTATATAGAAGAGCAATTAAATGGCAACAGTCAAGCTCTTTCAAAATCATAACCTGAAATTGAATATGAGATAACCTATTTCTGTCATAGCTATTTATTACTAAACGGTACCAACAAAAATTGCACCCTAACATAGCCTGCTCTGTTGAGAAAAGATCGTGAACATCATATACTGTGCCAGGACCCTTGCTACGTTTAATTTATCTGCAAGACTGGATTAAACTTTCCACAAATAAACTTACTTTATGTATTGATTTATTAGAAATTGTGTTAAATTTCAACAAAAACAGTAAACTGAGATTTCATGGTGCAACTAACCTTTTAAAGTTAAACGTCAGATTTTGACATTTGAGCTAAGAAACACACTAAATGCTTTTAAATTCAAACAATAGGTGGCTACAGGTGTTCCCTATGTGCAGGCCATAATAATTTAGTTGGCCGTGGTTAGAGCAATGAATGACAACGTTGTCAAAATAGATCCTGTGTTTAAAGGTTTTCAAGCGTGGGTTATTATTGTATTTTGTACGATATCTACAAATCTGTTTAAAAACGTATATTTAGTTTCCTTGTTTTTTGTAATCGATTTAATGATAGTTCTTGACAATAATTAATGCCAATCACACAACAACCGAATAAACCAAGCTGTTGTTAGTGCTTCAGCAGGTAACAATTTCAAGCGGACAGCAGCTTCTAAACCCACTGCTGTTTTTAACGATACATATTTGAGAGCTAATCCAACTTTCATTTTTTCATAATGGCTCGGATAAATACAGTTCTCATTTAAATGACACAATAATTTTAGAGACCCAATTGGACATTTCTTTTCAATTTCGTATAACTTTTCAATGTATTTCCCACTAACATTTGTTTTCAAATTTTGTGCTTCTGTAACATCTTTAGGTAGAATTATGTCATTATTTATGATAGCACTTCACCAATTTCTAACCAAATGTGCTATGTCAGCAAAACCAAAGATTTTATCCCTTTCATGGGCGAATGAAATATTTTTTTCGCTTCTTATCACACATATTCCCATCGAAGCCCACATTGCTTTTTTACTGGAACCCATATCAGAGGTTAAACCTCGCACTTTTAATCCTATAGCACTTGCAGCAGTAACTACTTTTGAAATCAGTTCTTTCATAACGTAGCCCGAAGTTGAAGGTCCAGTGACATCCATGGCTACAATTTGCTTCCACTTAGTATTAACACCTCTTAAAAGAACTACAGTCAGATGATGTCCTCTATTAGTGGTATCACCGAGTGTGATATTTCCTACAATGTTTGAGGCATGTTTGTCGTAGTCCAGCTTGTCTGAAATTTCCATTTCGTCCAGCATAACTTGACAGTCCGTCTCTATTGGTTGCATGCAAGCTACTTTTTCTTTTAAAATTTCAAAAACATTGGAAAACACCAAAATCAATTTGAAAATTTTGTACCCTTCTATTCAATGTGCTATATGATGGACAAGGGTAGCCTGTTGAATGAAGATACTGGTATCCTCTTTTCCCAAAAGCAAATCTTAATTTCAATCCTTTCAAAACTCTTTCATCAGACCACTTTGAATAAACACCATTTTTAGATGAATATTCAATTTGTTCTGGATCCAAAAAGTTCTTCAGAATGGCATTTTTTTCAGAAAGTTGTTGTTGCAATTTTGACACCTCGTGTGCGGCATTCAACGCTAAGTTATATTTTTCTTACAACTCTTCTTTGAAAATGTCAATTTTTGCTCAAAAGTGCCCGTCTTTCAAGATCCTGTAACAATTTACACATTCACTACCATTCTAAAAATTGTAATGGTCATTTACAAAACTTTCGCATTTGCATTTACTCTCTGCGAAGCCTACAGTCTCTTCGTTAATCTCTTGAGGCCCTCGATTTGTATTCTTGTCATGTGGCTGAGTTTTTGTGATTCCTGGAATATTAAAAATTGTTGGAACAGCATAAGGCGCTAATTTTTTTCGACCGTCAATCCTTTTTGATTCAGACTGCGTCTCGTCAAAATGTACCTGTAAAAGTTAATGCAACACACAAAAATTATGAATATGTTTCCAAATCTTTTAGTTATTTACATACATTACACAAATAAGAACTTGTGGTTGGAGTTCAATTCGTTCTCATTGAATTTCTAAGCCATATTTGACGACGGTGGGGATCTGCGGGAAATCTATAAAACTTGTAAATTCGGTGACGGGAACTGTTGCTGCAATTCGGAGCTGAACAACCAGTCATGCTGGAAGATTTTGAAATCTGAAAAACAGAAAAAACTGTAAATAGTTTATTCAAAAATGAATCAATGTTTTAGGCTTACCTTATATTAAAAAAAAAAGTATTCCTCAGTCTTGAAAAAGACTGATTTTTTAATAAAGAATATGAGATGCAAAGCATAAAAGGCAAAAAGACACAGGAAAACGAAGACAGCTGGCAACTCAAACACGAGGTTAGAAGCTGGAACAGCGAGAATAGATAATATAACCCACAGCGACTGAAATGTTTGACATTGTAGGGTTATGTTTTGGTTGTATCATTGCCATCAACATGTAAACGCTAAAGTACTGTGATGCACGATTTTATGCAACTTGTACGACATGCGTCTGCTTGTAGATTAGTTTAGATTAGATTATATTTCACGACTGCGCATGTCAGCCCTTTGGGCTTTTTGTACTGTCGGGAGTTTTCAAGTTAGCAGGCCGACATCCGTATCTTTTACTAGACTTGCAATGTCCCCTACTAGCTTGCGGTTGTCAATAGAGTTAAGGCTCCAATCGAGTTGGTGTCTTTTACGCTCTAATGCTCGGCATTCAAAGAGGATATGATAGGCTGTTTCATCATCCTCTTGGCATAGTCTGCAAACAGGTTCATCTCTATAGATATTGATTCTGTGCATAAATTCTCTGAATGCTCCATTCTGTTCAGTCTCAACAGAGTTTTGGTGGTTTGTGGATTCGGAGTTTTTAGCAATCTTTTGCAGTGTGTTGTTTGATTGTAGTTTCTCCACCTTAGTTGGTGTGCGGTATTGACCCACTCATTCATGGCTGAGCGGGCTTGGTTTTTCTGAATGCTTAGACCAGGTTCTGGACCGGTCATTGCATTACGGGCTGCTTCTTTTGCGAGCTTGTCCGCCTTTTCGTTTCCTTCAATACCTTGGTGACCTGGGATCCAGCATAATTTTACTGTATTTCCCTGGCTTAAGGTTTGAAGTTAAGATTTGCATTCCTTGGACCAGTCTCGATGAAGTACTGAAAGGGTTTAGCGCTTTCAGTGCTGCCTGACTGTCTGAGAGAATGTGTATGTCTCGATTGAGCAGCTTCTTTTCTATGCTGATGTTTGCGCATACGTTAATAGCTTGTACTTCAGCCTGAAAGATGTTACAAAACTTTCCTAGACTGCCTTTTTCGTTGGTTCTAGGATTGGTACTGTACACACCGGAGCCTGTACCCCCTTCAAACTTAGATCCATCAGTGTAAAAAATGATGTTCTTATTTGTTGGAGTTGGTAGTTGGTCCGGATTCCAACTTGTGTGTACAGTAAAATTCTTTTCAAAGTCATAGGCTTTGATTATAAGATCAGAACCCATTTCTAATATTGGGTTGTTGATGTGTGACATGATCTTGCCATGTCCTAGATTATTAGCTGTGGTCATCCAGTGACCAGTACTTTGTAATCTGTAGGCTGCCATTCTGGCTTCACCTTCCAAGAAGATGTGCAGTCTGCTTGTAACGACAGATCAATAAAAAACCAATTAGGGTAGGCTGTGAAATTGAATTATTTTGAACTGGTACTTTAACCACATCCACAGAATGACATTTTATAACGTTTGTAATTTGACATTTTTATTGTAAACAAAGTTTATAACCTTAAATTGAAACTGCAGCAAAAAAATGAACAAAAATGTAATTTACGATATGAAATTTACATAAAACTATAGGATATGTTGTTACAACACGAAAACGTTACTACGACGGATCGCCAATTTTGTTACACGACGAAAACGTTATTACGACATTAACAAGCAGCCCCCCAAGCGTGCAAAGCATAACTCATACGCTTGAGAGCCAAACCTGTTTCCTACAAAATGACTAAGAAAAAATCGGGAATCTTGTCAAATACTCAGCCCTAGCTTTCGTTACAAGGTGTGCTGTAACAAAATGCGCCGACTATTGCATGCTCAGTGAAGAAAGGTCGTGGTTCTTTACTATCTGAAAGTTAGGGCTGTGCTCTGACACAAAGGGGGTTAAAGATGTTTAATAACGGAACGCCACCATTTTCTTGACTAAATCGGGAAACAACAATAACAACACAGGTGAGATTACTTGAAAATGGAAGTGGGTAAATCACCTTACTACTTTTTCCTTGGCACAACCTGAGGTAGCGTCGTCACAGCTGGACCAAACCTACCTTAAACGGCATCAGCTTACACTTACTTGCACCAACTAGGTTCCTGTACAAAACATAGACACAACATGGCATGCAAACAAATGAAAAACGTATAAACAATTAACAATAAACTCTATTGATGAAATAACATGAGACAAATGACAATGAATGTTACAATAATTAAATATTACGGCCGAAAATATGCAAAAAGGTTAGTTGGGTTAACGACGCAATTTATAATCTAAACTTGAATGACCAAACGGCAACAAAAGATATGCTTACAATTACCAACAGTAAGGACGGTACGTTCTACCACCAAAAACTACTTTACAGTTACAAAATTTAGCAACAGCCACTTCAAGAAATGGTACATCAACGGTTACGTGAGCTTAATACACAAAAACAACATAAAGACAATAAAACTTAGCGGAACTGTTCAACATTTACGGTTTGAATCAACCAAAAGGGCTCAAGTGGCCCAAACTACATTTGGCAAAACACTTCACTATAAACATTTAACGGTTAACAAATTACCTTAATAGGACCATAGTTGTGCTGACTTAAGTTGTTTTCCTCAGCTGCGAGTTGCATTTCAGTCAGTGCCACGAACGGAAACGACAGGAAACTGTTGTAAACCACAGAACTGGGCCAAAATCGAGCGAATGCGAGCGGTAAAACATTCCCAACACGAGGGTTGACTAGAACGGACCCCGGTAACAAGCAGATGACGGTAAGGGATCGGGTCTTCGTTCTACGTGGTAAGTTTAGCACACGGTTGAGTGTTCCCAAAATATAATCCACGATAAGTGTTAGCGGAGGTGCTCAGCTCCAAACGATACGGAAAAACTCGGCTAAACGTTCACCTTTAACCACTATCCACAAAGCTCGAAATGACGGTGACAATGCGGCTTCGCAACACAAGAATTTTGACTTAACGCGAGCTCGGCTAAGCGAAGCCGGCTCGCGGACGAAGCGCCACCCCCAAACGTCTGGAGGGCTGCACGCTAAGTGACGCCATCCGGAAAATGCGGGCGCGAAACTGGCTAAGCGCAAACGCGGCTTATCTCCGTCCTTGTTGCTCGTACGATAGAACGGTTCAGAAGATGTTGGGATCACCAAAGCTGACTCAACACTTCCCACGAAACTTTGCAGGGGACCTTGGGTGTACCAGAACAATGTTAAATACTAAGAAATCGGTAACCTGAGACTGCTTTACGGACAGACGAGAAAAAAGGGTGAATTTATAACTTATTTCGACGAACATGGCTATACGGCAGTATTCATAACGTGTGCCAACATAAACCTGAATCGATAGTTTTTAACTACGGTGAAGCGATAATATTTTAACTGAACGGTGCGGAAATAAGGTTTATAGAAATGAATTTTGATAACATTACCATTGAATTACGAATTTAACTTTCGTGACTCGCGAAAATGCTAGGATTTGAGGCTAAAGTACCAAAAGTAACTGCTTTAAATGAAATTGTTCTAACAATGTTGAAAATGTTGTCCATTTACGTCTAAACATAAACGAATTCTTCTTTGCAATCCAGCAAAAACATGATGTAGCATTTGAGGTGAGTTGTTCACACTTTTCTGTTATGCGATTTCTCAGTTCTTCCAGATTATGAATCGGCGTTGAATAAATTGAATTTTTAATGTAAGGCCATACAAAAAAATGACATATGTTCAAATCGCAAGACCTAGTTGGATATGGGATTTCAGCGTTCCTGCTTATTATTCTGTTATTGAAAAATTCTACAAGATATCGGAGTGTTTCCCTGGTGGTATGTGCTGTAGCACCATCTTGTTGGAAATACCCATTTTGTAATTCTTCGTCATCTAGCTGATTTATGAATTGGTCGAGTATCTCATCCCGATATCGTGCAGCAGTGAGTGTGCCTTAAACAAAATGGGACCCACCAATCTTCTTCTACAAATTCCAACTCAAACGCCAACTTTTTGAGGATGCAATGGTTGTTCAACAAAAAAATGAGGGTTTTCACTTGACCATCACCTCATATTCTGTAACTACAGATCAGAAAGATAAAACCAGGCCTCGTCAGAAAAAAATACAGTGTTCAGAGCTGCTTCATTGTTGAGATTATTTTGAAACCAATTGCTGAATTCTATTCGTCTTGGAGGGTCTATTGGTAAAAGTGCATGAAAACATTGCAGTGACGGTTAAATCTTTTTTTAAGATTGTTCGAGTTGTGCCATAAGATAAATTTATTTATTGAGCCAATACTCGAATGGAAGTTTTTGGCTGTTCATCCATAATCTGCCGGGCGGCTTCAATCGTTACTTCTGTTCGTCTAAGCGGCGGTCCACTTCGACTTTTACGAGCGACACTACCACTTTCTCTAAATAACTGCACAGATTTAGTTACAACGTCGCGAAAATAATTGTAATTGAACACTAAATCAGGGAATTCTTCACGAAAATCAGTCATGCAGTCATGGTAGTGAATACCATTTTTTCAAACTTTAAATTTTTTCACCAAATAAAAAACTTTTATTTGTTCCTCACTTGTAAACATCAATTTATCAAGTCACTGTATTCACCTTTAAAATGTTTCTTAACTGGCTATCCAGTAAAAAATTTACTGGCTAGCCAGTTATATTTTACAAGCGCGTTCATAGATAAATGATAGCGTGCAAAGCCAGAGTTGTCTTCCTTAATATGAGTCATATTGATGAATTTAGTTGCTTGTCAGTTTGACATTTTGAATAAACGGTAAATTTATAGTTATTTACAAGTGAGGAACAAATAAAATATTCAACAAAACACACCAGGTAACCATTTTTACTGGCTCAAGGATATGACAGGCTCGCCTAACGGCTCGCCAGTCATCCCAATCCTATCGCCAGTAAAAACTGTTTTACCTGGCTTGTAATGTTAAATACTATAAAATTGTTTTACAAGAGCGTTCAGTTGTAAATTTTCATGTCAGAAATGTCATTCTCTGGATGTGACTAAAGTATCGATTCAAAATAATTCAATTTCACAGCCTACCCTAATTGATTTTTATTAATCTCTCTGCATTATAAAGGGCTCTAATCCAGATACACGCGTTCACTTGTTGGCGGGAATTGTCAGAGTGATAATAAACAAAAAAAATATTTTGAGGTTAGAATAAGCAGGTGCATCTAGGGTTTTTATTGTCAGCGTTGCCAATCAATGGTTAAATGTTGCTTAGTTAAATGTAACTTGATTTTCATTGGTAATACGGACAGCAAGTTTAAAGGACGGTTTAGTCTAAAGGTTACTTAACTAATTCTACATTTAACGAAAGTTGATAATACCGGGCGTTAAATATGCGAGAGGATAGTCAGTGATAGGGGTTTAAATAACGAAAACGAAAAGAACTATGAAATTAATGGAGATCCAACAGGTCGTCAATTTAGACAACTTATAATAACAGCATTTTGCAAGGTTGTAAATATTTGTGTATTTAAAATTAAAATACTAAAGATTAACTAAATGTACATCAGTTCTCTTCTTTTCTATTTCTAAATCTAAGAGTATCATTTTTTTTCTATGTTCTACCTCATCCAGTTCTTCCTTTCGCTTCAGACTTTCCAGCTCCTTCTCCTCCAAGAGTCTTTTGGCTCTATAATATTGCTCCTTGGCTTCCATCAGAGGGTTACACACTGTTGGACGCAATTTCCGATTTTTGGGCCTTTTCAGCTGACAAGGTGTGTAACTACTCCACTAAAATTCAATACTTTGTAATATTTACTTCATGTTGCAAATTCAACTACATACATTGTCTGAGCCTAAAATTTCGTCAGCTGTTGGCTTTGTTGTTATTGTCGTGGAAGCTGAAGTGGATGCACTATTCCTGCTTATTGATAAATTGTCTACAAACCATCTGTAAATGTAAGCTATAAATGCAAATTCATGTTTCTACTAAAAACAAGCTTATACGTTCTAACAACATATCACTAAGCATGTTATTTGTGGACTGAAATAAAAACGTTGTAGTCATTATTTTAGTACAGACTTTTAATAGTTATTTACTATACAAGTGGGATAACAGCATCATTAATATACCTGTGTGTAAGTTACAAACGAGTGCGTAGCACGAGTTATGTAAGCACACAAGTATATTAATGATGCATTATCACACATGTATTGTACAAAATTTTATCTACGACTGCCTAAAATTGAGAAAAGTGCATTAAGAGAAATGTCAGATCTGTCATTTCAAAAATATTTTAGTAGGCAAATGTCATTATGTCATTCATTTGACACTATTTCAATTAGGTAATGAAGTCATTACACAACTCAGTTGCGTAATGAAACCATTACATAACTGGGTGGTGCAATGAGCTTCATTACCTAACTGAAATAGTGTCAAATGAGTGACGTAATGAGTTACTTATCCCACCGGAGTAGATAAAGTATCTTACATGGCTTCGCTCAGTTTCTGATGTTGCATGTACCTCAGTTGCTGGTGATGCCTCCTTGCCTGTGTCTGAGATATCCTTTTCATCCTACAACAGAATGGGCCTGTTTAAATGTTTATACGTAGCGCATATAAATTCAGAATACCCTAATTTCACAAAATGCACTCGCAATGTTAAAATTCACTAAAAGTAAGAAATATATAGAAACCACTAGTACGAGTATATATTTTCAATAAACGCACATAATTCGCTACTTCGTTTACTTCCACCACAACATCACTATCAAATTCTGAAGGAAGCCCAACCACCGTTTTCTGATTGATTATTTCAAGGATAGCCAAAAGCAGAGGGTCATCTTTGACATCGTTGCATGGCCCACCACCAGTTCCATACATGCCCAATCTTTTTGTGTCCATAACTTTACGAACTTCGGTTTTCAGGTTCTCGTACTTTGCCTGTAATTGTTGTAAGCTTCTCTTTACAGATACTTGGGCGTTAAATGCAATTTCCACATTTTTCTATGCTTGAAACTAGAAACAATATTTATCAATTGACACAATTATTTTACGAGCATTACTGTATAGTATGAAAGAAACCTTTTCGTTACAACTAATCCTATTAGTTGCCTTATTTTCAATTATCGTTTTATATTTTTTTATTTCCTCCTTTTCCGAAATTGGCTTTCCGAAATTGGAACCGCGAACTCTTTTGAGACAGTAACGGCAGAATTCATAGCTTATACTCCTAGAAACAAAATTAACAACCCGATTTTAAGTTTAACACATTTATATATCTTGTACCTCTACCTATTAACAGTTATACTTACAATATTATTTGTATTTAAAATACCGACAAAAAACCACGTGCTGATGACGGCAGATGCAACGCCAAAATCCAAAATGACAGCCTTCTGACAGACTTGACACTTGAATTACGCGTTGAACTTAGTGACGAAATAGCATTCAAATATAAAAATCTACATAAAGATTTTTCAAATACGTAGGGGAAAGGCGGGAGGATTGGGACGATTTTTATAAGCTGCGTATTTTTATTGGTTGTAATACTTGAAAACTCTTTAAAATTCAAGAAGAGGAAGAGAAGACAACTATAAAACAAAAATAAGAACTTTATTCTGAAAAACTGAACAGTTTATTTTATACAGAATTTAAAAAAAAATTAAAACTGCCCCAAACTTCCCTACCATAGGGACGTTTGGACCAACCTATTGGGAGGTTTGGTACATAAATAAAATTAACGTAAATTTTCGTACATTGTCATATTTTCTTTGAAACGTAAATATTTACTGGTCCTTTTACTTGATCCCTTGCTTCTTGGCTCTTGCAGCTTTCCTATAATTTTGTCTATAGAAATCTCATCCATGTCTTCTTCGTTGGGGAAATAGAATTCGTTGCTCTTTACACTTTTACGAAGGTATTTCACTTTAAAGGAGGAAATTTCAAAGAGCAGGACCTTCAAAACCTTTCCAATGTAATGTACAAAGTTTTCGTTTTTGCCTTCTACTTTTAGTTTCACTAAAATGTAATCCCCTTCATTATAAGTTTTATCAAGGATGTCTATTTTAGTAGAATTGTCGTCTTCATCGCTACTGAATTCTAAACCAGAGCTACTATCTTTGCAAATAGTTTTTTCGTCAATGCTTTCGTCTTCAGATGAAGAACTCTCCTTTTCTACTATTAGCTTTCTTATTGTAACTTTTCTCTTTTCTACCTCCTTTTTCCTTTTTCTACAAAATTGTTGTTCCTCTATTTCATTTTTTTCGGTGTCTCCGTTATTACTCTGGACCTTCCAGGTTTTCTGCCACCACTTTTTTAATACGTGGTACTGCCTTTGGAAAACGTGGTGCTGCCTTTGGAAACGGCAGAAGTTCTTCAGGAGTTAATATGGTTTTAGTGCTGCCTACTTCGGATTTATCAGAAACGGTTTCTGCTGGTGCCGTTGAAGTAGATGGTGCGGGCTGCTGTTCTGGTGAAACTTCCCGTTGAAAACGGTCTGTGACATATGCACCCAAAAAGTCATCCTCCGTAAAAGTATTTTGATTAAACGGGTAAATACCAGTATGCCTAAAACCATTTACAATATTTGAGGGAGTAAATGCCTTTTCCATTGCATCTTTAGAAAGTTCAGGAATGTCGTATATTTGTATGGGTTTCCCGGGTTGTCTCAACATTAAACTGTCAGCTGCTGCATTGAAATAATTTTAAAAGGCCCGTAAACAGACACATCAAGGGGCTGAAGTTTGTGGCTGCTATGTGGTGGCAGGGTTAACAAAACCACATTATTTTCTCTAGCAATGTTTATCAAATCAATTTGAATATGGCTATCATGGTTATCAAAAATAACCAAGGCAGGTCTTTCTCTTGAGGGTTTAGCATATTCTAAAAAGTGTTTGAAATAAATCAAAAAATTATCACTGGTCATCCATCCACTTGGGTGAGCTGCACCTTTGCAGCCTGTAGGTCCACCTTAAAATAAATAGTAAGGTTGATAGGCACTAATATTATCTCTTGTGAATTTTAAAATTATGCGAATAAATACAGAGAAGATTATTTCAAAAGTTTCGTAAGTTAAAAAAAAGAAAAAGAGCACTTAAATGTAAAAAGGAAGTGATCTTATCTGTTATTGATACCTATCTTTTGTATGCTTATTTCTTACCTTTTAACATAATTTCACGAAAGTTTACTCTTTGAAATACGTAAAACGGTGGGATTGCTTGACCAATTGCATTAATGCAGTAGCAAACCGTAACCAATGTTCCTCGCTCACCAGAAGTCATTTGCCCCACTTGTTTGGCGCCCTTCTGAGTTAAAACTTTTTTCGGCTTATGAACAGTTGTAAGCCCCGTTTCCTCAATATTCCAAATGTCTTCTGGGCGAATATTCTTATTTTGCATAATACCCCTTAGATTTTCATAAAACATATCAACGTTGCTTTTGTTGAAGCTTGTAGATCTGCTGAGGCTAGTTGCTTCTGGCTTTCTCAGAGAGATATTGCTATTACGGGAATAAAACCCTCGGAGCCAGTCTTTAGTAGCACTTTCTCCAGTATTCCATGCTTTTGGATATTTAATACTGTTAGACTTTGCAAAATTGTAGGCTAGTTTTAATGCTGCCTTTCTATTGAAGCCGTAGTGAAGCTTTGATGCCTGTATGTAGTAGTTGGCTAACATAGTTTCTTCGTCCTTGGAAAAAACTTGGTTGCTTGATTGCTTTGTGGAGTAATTACTCCTTTTAAAAACACTATTTCTTGAAAGACGTAGTAATGTGGTTTTTGGAATACCATATTTTCGAGCAGTAGGTCTTATACCCGTCCCGTTTCTAACTTCATTGATTGCTTCATCAATCAAATTCTGAGGTAAACTTTCTCTACTTCCTTCTTTCTTATATTTATGAGGCATGATAATTAACTTGAAGTCCTGAAATATGCTATATGTTAAACTAGTCTTCTTGATTTCAGATAAGCATGGGCATAGAGGGAGGTCTGGGACACTGTTCCAGGTTCGGGACAGTGTCCCAGACCTCCCTATGTGTGGGGGTCCAAACCTCCCTGCTTTCTACACATTTCATAAATCAGGATTACAAAAAGTTGAGGTTAGTTTCCAGGGAAACCAAAACTGGCGATAAATGACCGCTAAATTACACAATACTGCAAGCCTATTCAACTTTTCAAAATCTTGTCTGGTTATGTTATATTAAAAAGAATGTGCCAAAGCAAAAATTTACGAAAATATAGCAATAAACATATTTACCTCCTACTGCAACAACTAGTAACAGCTGACTGGAAATTTGTATTGTATTACAACTTTAAGGCTAGGCGCCATCTAGTAAGCAAGTGTAGTTACGCATGGAGATATTTAAAGAGGGAAATTTGAAAGTGTCCCAAACCAAACCCGTCCCAATCCTCCCGCCTTTCCCCTACATAAAATTATAGGAAACAAAGTAATTATTCAGTAAATATAGCCAGCTTAAATCAACTAAAATAATAATAAGAAATAAACTAAAAGTATAAATAAAATTGTTACATTTACTTATTAATGTAATACTTATATTCATTTACTAATAATAAACTTAAATTAATATATTAAATATACTTATTAATAACATAAAGAATCCTACAATTATGCATTCATTTCATAATTATAAGATCATCCTCGCAGATGGTCTATTATGTCTCTGTTTGCGTAATCTCCCACTATTGCCTTTATGCGCCTGTCAGCATTCGTATATTTTTTTAACTTTGTTGGTGCTTCATGGCCTGCAATCAGGTGCTCGTAAAACAGATCACGGCCTTTTTGAATGCTTATTAATCCATCTATACATTTCCATAAAATTGTATGGTCCATTCCCATTTATGCTTGAAGGCGTCGATGGGCCGCTTCAACGTGGTTGTTTGTTCTATCCACGATCGTACAAGGACCACATTACTGGGGGAAAAACTGCAGGTCTTTTAACGTTTCCGCGTCGATTCATTCGTCCGACATAAAAATCTTCAAACCATTGCAACAACGGTTGTAGCTCTACGGGCAACACATCAGCCAACCTGTCGATTGCAACATCTAGATCGCCAGTTGGTACAAACGCAAGTTACACCACCATTCTTGCCTGTAGCGCAAAATCTGCATCCGTATTGCAACGACCAATCAATTTTAAGCTAGCGACATGCTTTTTCATGTTTTTAGTTAAATGAAAAAAACGTCCCAGTATTTCCGCTGTTAGAAATGCGTTTTTGAACGCCGAAATCGCAGCCAATTCGAAATCGCATGAAATATGAACTGGATTCAAATTAGGTTCCAAATTTTTTAACATGTCCATCATTGTTCCGTATGTTGCACCTTGTTTGTTTGGAAGCAGCACGTATAATAATAGATAAACTCCTCCAAAATTTTCTGCCAGGATTACATACACCTGAGAAAATAGCGGTGGCGTCTACAGTGCCTTTATATAGACAGTGGCGACAATGGGGTGTCCTATTTTTGATTGGCTGCCTAGATCACGTGGTTTTAGCCGCCATGTTTATGCTAAATCACCTGTAATTCGTGTTATACTTTTGGCAGTACTGAAGTGTATTGTCAATCTATGTCAAATTCGAGGTTAGTAGGTTCGGTTTTGCGTCAGTTTTGACATAAACTGACGCAAATCTTAACCTGCAAATCTCGAATGTTTTCAGTACTACCAAACGTAAAACACGTATCCCAGTCGACTCTGATCACGGATTTAAATAAACACCCGTTAGAAATTTGCCTAAATATGGCGGCGGGGGTGTGGCTTAGTTGTATTGTCGCCACTGTCTATATAAAGGCACTGTAGTGGCGTCTACAGTGGGTATATAAGGACAGTGTGGTCAATTTTGGTCATGTTTCTGATTGGTTGTTTTAAAATCCGCCATTAAGAGTCGTTTTACGAAATTACACATAGTCACACAAAATTGCTTCTAAGTGCTTTATTATTGAAAGTAGCCCCAACATGAAGTGGAATGAAATAATCATCATAAAATTCTACAGTGTTCTGTCTAAGCGAATGCCGAATTTTCGTTTGCATAAGTAAATGTCAACGAGTTAAAGTAAAATACTTTTTGCGAAAATTGCGCATTAGCCCAAATCAAAAGCTATAATATACTATATAAATGTCTTAATGACAAAGATTATTGCATCAAATTAAAGAGAATTTATGGGTTATCTAACACTGAATATTATATTCCTCTAAATTAACTGGTGGTATAAATAAAACGGTTTGATTATGAATATTAAAAAAATCAGTTTTTGTTGAGCTTTTGTACGTAGTCTCTGTGTCGACCAATGCAAAATGTTGTAAATTCTCGTTTTTTATGTACAAAAACAATAAAGAAGGTAATAAAGGACACATTGACTTATATTCCGATATTAGGTTGCTCGTTAACGAGGATCTTTAATCGCTGACAGCGATTCTTTACGTTTCACGTCGTCTCTTGCCGTTTAATTCTGTTTAAGTAATATTATTGACATTATTGTAAAATTAATGTTACACTGCACCTTTGACCACCTCACATTGCACACATTTTCTCGATCGTGGGTATACACCGCTCTGTAAAGCATTGCGGAACTTCACATATGTCCAGTCCGTATAAAATGACGTTTATATCATAATTTAGCAGGGTGACGTTTGTCTTACAATTTAGCAGGCCGTGCACAGAACAATACCTAAGGGCGTGGCTGGTTGTTGTAGAGACGACTCTTAGTGGCTGCCTTTTTTAAAATTGACCACACTGTCCTTATATAGCCACTGTAGTGGCGTCTACAGTGCCTTTATATAGACAGTGGCGACAATGGGGTGTCCTATTTTTGATTGGCTGCCTAGATCACGTGGTTTTAGCCGCCATGTTTATGCTAAGTCACCTGTGATTCGTGTTATACTTTTGGCAGTACTGAAGTGTATTGTCAATCTATGTCAAATTCGAGGTTAGTAGGTTCGGTTTTGCGTCAGTTTTGACATAAACTGACGCAAATCTTAACCTGCAAATCTCGAATGTTTTCAGTACTGCCAAACGTAAAACACGTATCACAGTCGACTCTGATCACGGATTTAAATAAACACCCGTTAGAAATTTGCATAAATATGGCGGCGGGGGTGTGGCTTAGTTGTATTGTCGCCACTGTCTATATAAAGGCACTGTAGTGGCGTCTACAGTGACTATATAATCACAGTGTGGCCATACGGTGGTCATGTTTTCTATTGGCTGAAGGCAAAAGGATTCCAAGTTATTGTCATTTTTAATAGTGTACAAAATGTTTAGTTACAAAAAGTTACTAATGTCAAAATAAGACATTGGCATTTTATAACTTGTCATCACGTGATGAAATCCGCTATTAGTTTTCCCACGGCCGTGAGTTTTCCAAATTATAGTTTGTTTCTACGGAAAAGAACCATATTTTGACGTTTTTCGCAAATTAGTTATTTACGATATTCAGCACAGTATTAACATCCAACAAACCAGAACATTTAACAGAGAAATAAATATTTTCCTGTAAGTTTTATATTGCTTAAATATTCGTAAGTAACTGATCAATAAATTATTGCGGTGTACATTTGCAATTCAAGGTTGAACATGTAGCAAGTAGTTTAGTGTCGGGAAAACTCCAGTATAGCCCACTGGTACATTTTGACATTTACGGAATATGAACATAAAGGAACTGTTATGCCAATGGTGAAACTGGATTTTAAGCTATAAATAAGAGAAATACTCATTGGGAAATTCAAATTCAATATTATTGTCGACGATTGGACTAACTGCTTGTTTTACGGTGATACACCGGCATTTTTGTACTAAGTACACACAAATCTTAAACTGCACCTAACTTAAATTCGCACCTTGACGGTAGTGAAGATTGGGTCTGGCATGAGACTCCCGTGTTTTGCCTCCATTGTCTGAACATTTGTAACTGAGAATCACATTATCACGGGCATGCGCATAAGCACCAGTGGGCTATATTGGGGTTTAGTCCATGTACCTATCTAGTATAATTTAGATGTTAATAAAGCATATTAAATTACCGAGAAGATTTCTATAAATGATTTGTGTTTTGGATTTGAACTTTCCAATTTCAATTAATTGTAATAAATTGAAGACACCGTATAACTCATATTTCTTCAACATTTCAACTCCTTTGTGGTATTTTATTGTATTTGAGTGATCAGTCATTTTGAATAACAATCTTTCACTTCAGTAAATGAATAATTGTCAAATTTTATTTTGACTTTAGTAATTTTTTGTTACCAAATGTCGCTTACACCGTTAAAAAAATTATATATTTTTATTACATCACCATGGTTTTTCGCAAAATCTGATTTTGACATTGGATTCAAAAGTACCAGCCAACAATTGTATGGCCACACTGTGATTATATAGCCACTGTAGTGGCGTCGATTTAAAGGTGCCATCTATGAACCAGTGCTCAGATTCGCGTAATACCTGAAATAAAAATAAAAACTCATTTTACAAAATTATTGGTAGAAATATTAGCTTTCATTTAAAAAATACGAAAAAGTTTTAGGTTAATGCTTTTTATTTCTCACTTATCTATTGGCCCTAGGGCGTTACGGACTGCTTTTCAAGTTTTCATATTCCAAGTAAAAAATGTAGAGTGATATGCACCACGGGCATTACTTGATGTTTATATTTCTCGGGCGACTTACAAAGACTCGGGCCAGAGCCCCATGAGCTTGTAAACTGGTTGCCCTCGAACGGACATAAAGCTTCATAATTCACTTGTTACGTAAATAACTATTAAGAAATTCATATTTTAAAAAACGCATTTTGTTTGGACACTTAATTTTAGATCGAAAAATTTTAAAGGCTAGCTATTTTTACAGTTCTTATTGAAAAATCATCCAGATCAAAAACGATAGTCTAAAACCGTCCAGTCGGTTTTCCTTTTATAGAATGTAAAAGAACTGATGAAGGGCAAAGTACAAACAAATAAAAATACTTACGCGAAGATTTCGCTCACGGCCAAAACTGAAAATTCTTCCGGGAACTGGACCACTATCTGCTAGTAAAAAAAAATCTTGAATTTTGGGCTGGGCTTGGTAAGTTTTATACCCATTTGGAATTATTAAATTCTCTACACTTTCAGGCACAGGAGGTGCAGCTCTCACAAGATTTCGCTGGACCATCTTTTGTAATGCTCCATGGTTTGGCATGATTCCTTGGGCACCTTCCGATAATTCTCCAATACAAGCATTTACAACTTGTGCTGTTGTTTCCATCACTTCTCCAGCTATTCCTTTTATTTTAGAAACAGTTTCATCGACCTCAACTTTTGCCGCTCAACTGTCATGAGAATGCTCATTAACCGTTTTGACGAGAGTACCGTTTTCAGTATGAATTCGAGCCTTGCAGTAATCTTTTCTTTCACATCGCCAAAATATTTTCGATCCGCATGCACTCGTTCGGTCAAATACGTAGATGAACACATCCTTTGAGAACTTTTCTATTTCGAGCACTACTTAACACCGAACGTTTTTCACTAGTCAGAAGATGAAGATGAACTACTAATATTATGTTCACATAGATGGAACAAATTTTAGAAAGAGGGTGGAGCACTAATGATAATACCCCCACTTGTAAAAAGGGTCTAACTGCTTCTAATAGGTAGTGGCCAGTCAAAGATTATTATTATTATTTTTTTAGGGGTTTATTGCAAATTTACAATCTACTCAGTACAGAGTAATAAGTAAATAGTATAATAATTGCTATATGACATGAGTTGGGCACCATCCTCTGATGGGTCTCCAGAATTCACACAAGGAGATTTTCTGGCCATTGCTTCTTCAGTCTTCTATTCGCGGGCTGGTGGGTCGGCTATGAGTTGGTTGGTGTGATTTAAAGAGCGATCTCGGCTTTTGATAGCAGAATTTTTGATGACTTCGTTGATGAAGGGAATTCCGAGGTCACGGTGGAGGGTCTGGTTGCTGACGAACCATGGAGCGTTGGCCAGAATACGTAACGTCTTCGATTGAAATGACTGCAATATTTTTGTGTTTGAGGGTTTACTGCATCCCCAAAGTTCGATTCCGTAGGACCAAATGGGTGCTAGGATGACTTTATACAGTAACAGCTTGCTTTCTAAAGATAGTTTGGATTTACGTCCAATCAGCCAGTACATATTTTTTGTTTTGAGGTTCAGTTGCTGTCTTTTGGCTTTTATGTGGGCTTTCCAAGTCAGTCTTTGATCCATGTCGAGTCCTAGGTATTTCACCTCAGTTCGGATTGGGATAGGTTGGTTGAAAATGGTAACTTGCGGACAAATAGTGTGTTTAGTAGTAAATGTAATTTGAGTAGATTTACTGCTATTAACTTTAATTCTCCAACGATCTAGCCAGATTTGAAGAAGATTTAGGTGAGCCTGCAGCTTATCTGATGCATTATCAGGATTGGTATCTGATGACATTATTGCAGTGTCATCTGCGAAGGTAGCAATTAAGGTGGTGTTTGTAGTTGGAATGTCTTCAGTGTACAGGAGTTATAGGAAGGGACCGAGTACACTACCTTGCGGGACACCAGAGTTAATGTGATGGTAGTTTGAAAGTGTGTTTTCGAATTGAACTTGGAAGTATCTTCGGGTTAAGTAGGATTTTAGTAGGAGGTAAATTTGGTGAGGAAGCTTTCTTTTTATTTTATACAACAACCCGAGGTGCCAAACCTTATCAAAGGCTTGCTGTATATCTAGGAACACCGAGGCGCACATTTTCTTCCCTTCCAGGTTTTCTTTAATATAGTTTACTATTCTATGACATTGCTGGATGGTAGAATGTCCTTCCCGGAAGCCAAACTGGTGCAGGGGAATTAGCTCATCTATTGGTGTTATTTTCTTAATTCTGTATAAGAGTAGACGCTCGAATATTTTAGATAGAAGGGGTAACAGGCTTATCGGACGATATGAGCTGGTTTCTTGCGGGGGTTTTCCGGGCTTGGCAATCATAGTAATTTGGGCATATTTCCATTGAGTGGGGAAGTGAGAGATGGCAAGCATTCGGTTGTATATTGTTGTTATGAGTACCACTGCTTTTTTTGGGAGGTGTTTTAGTATGTTCCCCACTATAAGATCATAGCCAGGGGCTTTATGTGAGTTGGTTAGTTTTATCTCCCTGAACACTTCCGCAGGGGAAACTGATCTCACAGGTAGAGATAATTGGCCTGGCGAGTTGAGATATTCCTCTACCTCTGCTTCGAAGTTTGGGTCATTTGATGGTATTGGCGTGAAGACTTGAGCAAGGTGTTCGCCGAAGGTGTTTGCTTTTTCTTCTTTAGAGCGAGCCCAACTTCCATCTGGTTTTCTTAGAGGTGGTATTGAGGTAGTAGGTCTTTTGAACTTTTTAGTTGCTTTCCAGATAGAGTGGTCGACTGGTGAAAGGTTAGTTAAATAGTAACTGAATGTTGCATTTCTGTTTTCCTCGATAGCATCGTGAAGTCGGTGGGTTAGAATATTTAGGGTAGTCTTGTCTCGAGGGTTTCTGGATCTTTGCCATTTGGCACGAGCTCTGCGTTTTTCTATTACTAGTTGCTTAATATGTAGTGGTATATTTTGGTTTTCCGGTGCATCATGACGTTCAATCGGCGTAGCCATCCAAGCTGCTTCTTGGATCAAGTTTATGAGGTACTCTACGGTTTCATCAATTTCGTTAGGAGTGGACATTCTGTGCGCCAGCCTGACATTGCTGTTGATGAGAAGTTGGAATAGCTTCCAGTTGGTCTTTGTGGTACAGAGTCTTGGTGGTAGGATTTTACAAATAGGTGTTGTGCTCATAGTTATGATTATTGGGGAGTGATCTGACGCTAGATCGGAGTTGCTTTCAATTTTTTTGTATATGTCAGAGATACCTTTGGTGACTGCAGAGTCAAGCAGATCCGGGATTTTGTGTAGATCCGTCGGCCAGTAGGTTGGTTCGCCAGTTGACATATAATTTAGATTTCGTTGCTGTATAGCTTGAAAGAGAATTCGTCTTTTGGGTGTAGTTAGTCTGGAGCCCCAGGCAATGTGTTTGGCGTTCCAATCTCCTGCTAAAAGAAAGCGAGGTTCAAGTGGGAGTAAAAATTCTTGATATTCTTCAATTGTAATGGAATGCCTAGGCGGACAGTAGATGGCTCCAACAGTTAATGGCCAGGGGAATAGGTTTACTTTTACTAAAGCGCATTGAATTTTGTTGGTTATATAAGATGGTAACAGGTAATGGTCTATCGCTGCTCTGATTATAATTGCTGCCCCGGCATGGGCAGTTCCGTCAGGGTGGTTTGCGAAGTATATACTATAATGAGGAATTTCTATTACTGTATTGGATGTGGAGTGACTTTCAGATATTAGCAGTATATCAATTTTATTGTAATTTAGAAACAGAGTTACTTCATGAATATGGTTTTTCAGCCCGTTTGAATTCCACGCCGCTATTCTTATTGAAGTAGCCATTAATGAGCTAGTTTGTTAATGACTGTTGTGAGCATGGTTAAAATCATGCTGTTCTGATTTAATAATTGAGTGAACATATTTTTAAATTCGTTTAAGAAAGTGGTAAGTTTGTCAGCTATATCTTCATTATTGTTTGATGTTCTTGCTGCGATTTGCGCATAACTAGGAAGGTTCTGGGAGGGGTCATGTGAATGTTGTTGGTTATTATTTGTATAATGAGTAGGCAGATTTATTTTGTTTTGTGTTCTGGCGGTTGGTTGCTTGGGCATGTTTCTAGTTTTTAGGTCTCTATAGATAGTACATCCTTTGTAGTTGGCAGGATGATTGCCATTGCATAAAGCGCAGGTAGCGGGAGTGCCTCTCGTCTTTTTACAGATTTTGCTGTCATGTGGTCCCCCACATCTGACACAATTGAAGGGCTTAGTGCAGTAAGTCTTGGAGTGACCATAAGCTTGACAGCGAGTGCACTGTATTATATTGTTTTTGATTCGAGGCGCTTCAACTCTAATTTTGGTGTTTAGTAAGAACTCTACTTTGTAGATTTCTTTATTGTTATTTTGTGGCTCAAGGTCGATGAAAAACATTGGTAAAGGTTCTTTGCTTACTCTATGTCTAATGTTTACAATATTTCCTACCGGGTGACCTAGTTTAAGTAGTTCATCCTTGATATCTTGAAGGGGAATTGAATGATGAAGATCGCGTAATACAACTCTGTAAGCTCTTTCTTGTTTGATCTGATAAGTATGGTGAACTATGTTTTCATCACGTAAATATGTTATTAGCTTCCTGTATGCATCAATGGATTTCGTATTTAATTTTACTGTGTTATTAGATAGCGATTTAGAGTAAAATCTTTCCTCTTCGATGACTTTGCTTAGGCTTTCGGTCATATCTTTGAAATCTGTAACTCCGTAGATATATATTGGCGGAGGACTAGGGTCTGGAAGTTGCGTTATAGAGTTGGTTTCGTTATGATTGTTTTCGGTTTTATCATTTTGTGTGGTTTCAGTGAGCAATTGGAATCTGTTTGTTGTATTGATTGGAGGCGTGATTTCAACAGTTTTATTTATCGACATTCGTTTTCTTTTTTTAACAATAGATTGCCAGGGGTGTTTGTTATCGTTAGCCGCTTGATTTGTGGCCATTGGATCGTCCTCCTCACTTTCACTGACGTGGCTAATTTGCACGGGTTGAGAGAAAGCTGTTGAGTAGGTGTGGTTGGAGTTTGACATGTTTGAGGGCTGGGCTTGAGTTATATAATGTTGATTAGGTAGCGGTATCAGTGCTTGGGTTTGATACATTTGAGATAAGTGGGGATTTGGATAATTTTGATTTATCTGACTTACGTAGTAGGGCATTGGCTGCAATTGGTTTTGCATTTCAGGCATCGGTTGAGAATTATTCCAATTGTTTGGAAAGTTGTTGGATGACCCGGGTATGTTCCCGGCCGGAAACATTTCACTACATAAATAATTGTCTGTGTTTGTAATATGCACTAATAATAATAAAAAGAACCGAAGCCGCGTAAACGCGGAGCGGAAAGGTGCACGTTTGGATTGTCGAGATAACGCTTTCGTGGCAGGCGTCCGCACTGATTGAGAGCTAGCACTCGACTAGTCAAAGATTATGAGATTATTTTCCTTTTATTAGAACATAGGCAGGTTGTTGAGTACCTCAATATATCAATGTCACATGTCAGATTTGTGTTCATAAATAGCATTGAAATATTAGAAATCCTAGCAGTTCTTGGCTTTAAGATACTTATTTCAATTGTTAAATTGGACGTACACGAACTCGGTACCAAAGATAAAGTCTAATTGCAGCCGTCATTCGAATTCGGCACTGATGCTAAACCGATTAGCTTAGATAAGGTGAATAAATACACATTAGTTCTTTGGGCATAATACTTTTCGTACATTTTTAGCATTCTTCCACATTGTTGTTACCGTCCAAACAAAGTTCTCATCTAAATGTAGGTACATTATTATCACGTTCAAGCAACATCCTCATATAAATATACACTTTTAACAAGTACGGTGGAGTCAGGTAAGTTGGACCCCGATTTACAACTTTTAAAATTTAAAGGCCTATAACTTACACTGTATAATGGGTTTTCTTTCTTTGGGCGGTTTTAGTAAAAAAGTTAAGGTCCTAGAAATATATTTTTAGTATATTGGCTAATAACAATTGTTTATCTAATTTACTGTACACATTTATTTTTTTAATTGTTTGGTGACCGACTTACTTCTATTTCTGGAGTAAGTGGGTCACACATACCTAGATTGGTTAAGACCAACATTGAAATATTGTCGGGGAAAGTAGGCCATACTTGGAGCTTTTCTCTTTCAGATGCTTTTTTCAGATTAAAAAAATTCTAAATAGTTTAGACGCTATGAGGATTTAAGCAAAATACGTTTCAAGTATCAAAATATCTATTGATCAGTAAAAAACTTAATTTTATAATTTTAATGAGAAATCACAAGTTTTATCATGAAAAACATGTGTGACTTAAAACTAAAGGTAACTTTAATGTTATACAACTTAATTAAATCAATAATACCAAGGTTATCCAGAACCAAATCTCGCCATATAAGGCACTTTAAATACTCCTCTTTTATTAAGTGGAGTTGGTGGGGGAATAATTTTCAATATATCTTTTTTATCGTATTGTAAGGCGTCATCCGATTTTGGTGATTTCCAGCCATCCATTTTGTCACTTTTTTTCATATGTTTAACAGTTACTTGGTCAAGTTCTACTTCGAGAACCTGTCCTGGATAATAATCAATTTCATAGCGAACTATTACAAGGCCGTCAGTAAGAACTTCTATTCCATCACCCGTTTCATCAGAATTAGATTCATCTTCAGAAATCGAAATATCAGTGTCGCTTTCAGACGATGACGACGACGACAATTGTTTTCTCTTTGTTTTTCCATTTTCTTTAGGATAAATAAGGGATGTGTTGTTTTCATTTTCTTCAGTGTCTTTTTTGGTCGCCTGCTTTTCATTCTTTCTCATAAATTTACCTTTTTGTTTTTCTTTAAACGTTCTTTTGTTTGTTTTTCTTGTTTTTTGCAAGGCTATTTCTTTTTCGTTTTTCTTTTTCTTCCAAAATCTTATTCTTCTCCGCTTCCTCGGTCTTTCTTCTTTCCAAATATTCTTTTGTCGTAATAATCTCCGAATTGGGGCACAATCTTTTTCTTGATTTTATTTTTGGTATTTGATTACTTGGAGCATTTGGGCCTTTGATAAATTTTAAAAGTACACGTTCAAAAGTATTTTGCTCAAAATTTTCATTATTGGTCTGTCCTAATTCAGGAGTTTCATGGGTCTCATGATTCGAATTTGTTGGTTTTTGTGTTTGCTTAACGAGTTTATTTTGATCTTGAAAAGTTTCAACTGCTAAGTCAGTGTCATTTAATACTCCGTCCACGCTTATGTTTTGGTCTTCACATAGAAGGTTAATATTTAAATCACTGACCTGTGCCTGTTCATCTCCTAAATTTAGTTCAAGACACTCGTTAAAATCTTCAAAATTTAAATCGTCAGGCATATCTTTTTGTCCCCCATATAATAGGCTGGATGAAGGACCAGGGAAGTTATTTGCAGCATCAGCATTATTGACGTCTTTACTAAGGAAATCAGGCGCTTGGAGCTTGGAAGATTCGTTTACTTCTGGAATGGCTGTTGAAGTGTTTGTGCTGTCTGTTTCTTTTACAATAATTTGAACTTTCAGAAAATTTTTGTAAAAATCCAATTTTGCTATTTTTCAGAAACTATTTTTTTACAAAAAAAACATTTTTGACAAAAATGATTATTCGCTTTATTAATTTTTGGACCTTGGGGAAATTTTGTAATCACCTAATTTTGTGATTTTTCCAAAAAGTACACTCTTGTTCTATAAAACTTAAATTTTTATCGAAGATTATAAAAGTACCACTCCCGGTTGACCGATTTTAACCAGAGATATTGAAGCTCGGCATTAATTGCTTTAAGACTAATCATACAGTTGAATCTTGTAAATATAGACTCTGTCGACATTGAAAACAAAAACAAATTTTGTTGCTTCAGTAATTTAATGAATATGTAGCTGTGAATCTTCAAAGCGCATTTAGGTTCGTGGCTCACTTATGCTAATTGCAATGACATTCCAGGAGATGTATGTTTATCAACAGTGAAATGTTCCGCACACATAAATTGGTGGGAGTGGATACCTTTTCGCGCCGAAATGTACCCGCGCCGAAAGTGCTGTGCCGAATCGGCCGCGCCGAAACGTCCCATTGCGTCTTGTCCATGGCAAATGAAACTGACTGCGTACACATTTATACGCTTTTGGTGAATAAACTTAAAGCTTGTGAGCAAACATTTTTATTGGCTCCGTATATATTTTGTGAGTAGCACTTATTTCAGCATTATTCTTTTGTTGTAATAGAAAGTCTAATGAAAATCCTGAGAAATGATTTTCTAAGACCATTTTTAAACTTTCATTACTATACTCTTTTTTTAAAGTTCATTTATTAATCCCTGCATGGAGATGATCTTATTCCTTCGTCGAATCTTTTGATTTAACTTTTTAATTTTTCTCGTTAACAGTTTTTTTGTAGGTGAATGAATTATTATGGGTGAAGATGCTCGGTCTACGTATTTAGTGCACTCAGGGATTTCTTCGCATGAAACTAGCTTGCTTATTTTCTGCAAAAATTCATCTGTGATTAGTCCACTTATTATTTAAGATTAAACGACTTACCTGTAAGGAAGTTCGATCGTAAGTATACGACCAGTTCGGTCCGCATAGGTAGTTGCATATTTCATGCAATACGTTCCACTTAAGTTGAAAGCAGAAATCCACACCACTATGACTCAGTTCCCGCTGCTCCAGCTCATTACGCGTTTTTGGGTCAGATCGCTGTCCTTAGGGATGGGGTTTGTAAACCAGTGGTAAATAAGGGAGGGGAGTGTTCTATGCGGACCGGACTGGTCGTATAATTACGATCGAACCTCCTTACAGGTAAGTCGTTTAATCTTAAATTATACTTCCCAGTCCGGTCCTTATAGAACACATAGGTAGTTGTTTAAAGCCAAAAGCGATCTGGTGCAATATAACAACAACATATATTATAATGAAAGTTATAAAAAAATCTTAATAATAAGCCCGAAAATTCGGGATCCTATTTCTAGTTACCTAGATAGTTTTCTTAGCGTTATTAAGAGTACTAGGACAAGAAACTCTACATTCAAACACATTACACTGAAAACTAAAAACCTTTTTCGCTACCTCAGTATCATCAAATGAACAAGGTTTATTATAAAATCTGAAAAAGGTATCAAAATTTTTGGACCACCCGCAGTGGCTCTCAGTGTATCTATATTAACTCCAGCTCTGAATGCTGCGGATGGTGCAGCATGGCGTGTACTAAGGCGGTAAATATTTTGGTATTAATACCCCATTTGGTTAGGGTTTTCTTTATCCACCTCAAAATGGTTTGAGCTGAGGCTGCATGGTATGGTGTTTTGTAAGTAAGAAAAACGGTTTTAATATCACCCCTTAGAGGCCCTGTTAATTCAATATAAAAGAGCAGAGTTGACGCAGCGCATAACTCCGGTTGATCTTTGAAGAATGGTATTACAATCTTAGGTTGATTACTGGTAGGGCTCGATGTCTTTAATATCTCTGGGATTAAAATTTCTATTTTGTTGTCTAGTACAAAAATATTCTCTAATTGAAGTTTTGTAAGTGTTTGCATCCTTTGTGTCGTACATAAAGCTAAGAGCGTACACAATTTGTAAGTAAGCATTTCTAAAGTTAAAGATTGTAAAGGAAACAAAGTTGATAAATATTGTAAGACAGGCTGTGGGTTCCACGTAGCACTGTACTTATGAAAAACTGGTCGAATTCTAAATACTCCTTTTAAGAAGCAATTTACTAACTGAGCTTCCATTTGTTTTAGAAGGATTAAATTTAGTGCAGAGCGCAATGTATTCGAGGTAGAATAACTTGAGCCTTTTTCAAATTCCTGATTTAAAAATTCAATTATAACATTTATTGACGGGTTTAGAAAATCAATTTTGCAAGACAAACAGAAATGCCACCATTTCTTGTAAACCACGTTATATTGTGCTAACCTGTTCTTGCTTAAGGAAGACGTTAACACATTGATGGATTCGTCAGAAAGTCCTCTCGACCTGTAGACTTTTCTGACAACAGACCCACAACCAGGATAAGGTTCTGCCACATTGGATGGTAGTTCCTGAAAGGACACGATAACAACTTTTTATGAGGTCCTAAATCAAGGGGATCTGTAACTAGTAATTCCAGAAAAAGTGGATACCATGGTTGGGATTTCCAGAAAGGGACCACAACTATCCCCCCCCCCTTATCTAATCGAAATTTATTTAGCACCCTTGTGTTCAAGGGAAAATGTGAAAAGGCATAAAAGAATGTATCAGACCAATCAAGAGTAAAAGCGTCCACCGCAGAGGACTGAGGATCTCGTTTCCAGGAGACGTAGATTTTACATTTTGTATTCCGCTGTGAGGCAAATAAGTCGATTCTTGGCATACCGAATGAGGATACTATTTTTCTAAAAGATTCATCATTTAGACTATATTCGGTTTCGACTGACTGTGACCTAGACTCGCGATCGGCTTCTGTGTTGCGTACCGATTCGATATAGGTAGCGAAAATAAAAATGTTCCTACTTTCACACCACTGTCAGATTTTTCGAGCCAGTTTAGAAAGACCTTTGTATTTTATACATCCCATTCTATTAATATAGGCAATGGCGGTGGTGTTGTCTACTTTAAGGAGAATTGCACAGTCGTATTTTGCGCGAGCAAAACTCTGAAGGCCATTGAAGATAGCCAACAACTCAAAAAAAATGAATGTGGTATCTTTTTTCTTCATTATTCCAAAACCCACGCGCAGGTTCACCTTTGCATACGGCTCCCCACCGGTTTTTGAAGCATCCGTATATATTTCAAGAGAGTATTTTCGAGGTACCAAAGACTCCTGAGCCCGAGGGATACCGTCTAACTACCAACGTAACTCAGATTTTACCTTTTCCGTTAGAACCATATGCTCGTCATAATTACCACCACTGGTTTTGAGCGCTAAAAACTTCGCTCTTTCACACGTCTTTGTGTACAGCCAGCCGTACCTGACAGCTGGACAGATTGAAACTAAAGTGCCAAGTAACTTTGCAAATTTTCGAATTGTGCAATGACTGAGATTGAGAAAAACTCCTATTAACTTCAAACATCTCTGTATGTTTTCTTGCGGGGGCGCTAGGGTTAAAGTGCTATTGAATACAAACCCAAGGTATTTACAATCAGTACTGGGAATTAGACAACTGTTTTTGTAATTTATTACAAACCCCAGAAATTCCAGCAAGGAAATCGACTGAGTGATATTGGTAACACAATCTGAAACAGAGCTTCCAAGAAACAAAACATCATCTAAATAGTTTATTGATATATAACCTCTTGAACGAAGCAATTGCGTAACAAGTTTTAAAATTTTTGAGAACACAAACGGAGACGTGCACAGGCCAAAAGGTAAACAGACAAATTCGAACAGTTTACCTTGAAATTCAAATCTCAGGTATTTTCTATGTGGTTTGTAAATGGGTATAAGAAAGTACGCATCTTTTAAATCTAGTGTGGCTATATACGAAGATTCGTGTATGAGGTTTTTAACGGAGCGGTAGTTGTCCACTTTGAAGTGCGGTGGCGATATGAAGGAATTTAGTCTTTTTAAGTTTAGGACAAAACGAAACACCTTTCTCGGTTTAGGGACAGAAAGTATGAGGAGAGAAATTGATGCTTTCTAGGTGTAAGGGAGAGTGGGGGAATGGTGCGCACTTAAGCCAAAATAGCTCTCGTAGTAAGTAGATTACATCTAGCGTCAGTTTAAAAACGTTAAAGTTGGCGTTAGTAATTCTACTTTAAATATGTGGAACAATATTTAAAGAAAATGCAAGTGTAAAACCACAATGTTGCAAAATGTGCATAAGTGCATTTGCGCACGATTCCCCAACCTAGCGGGTAATCATGCGCATGCGGTTGGGGAATGGTGCGCGTTAAAACTAATGTAAAGAAATCAATTCTTAATTTCAAACAAATATTTATTGCAAACGCCAAAATACAAAATAACCATTATTGATAGTATTTAAGCTAAACAGAAGTCACACTTATAATTTTTTGGTGTATCTACACCTGTGCATTCCGCATGGTTCCATGAAGAACATATAACACATCTGTACCATAATTCCCTGTCCTTACCAATATCTCCACAGATACAACATATTTCGTTAGATTTGCCAGGTTTTTCCAGAGGTGGTGGTATAAAACTTAAATCGACATCATCCAGCTCGTCATCATTGCAAATGTCGGAAATATCGTTCTCTGATAATTCTGAATCGGATGGCTTGGGTGTTGGCTCTTTCTTCATTTTCTTTTTGCCTTTTCCTTTCTTTCGGTCTGGTGATTCGTCCTCAAAACATCTACGCACAGTCCCTTTTTTGCCGGTTTTCTGTTCTTCCTTATTCTTTATATTTTTTTCCCTTAATCTTTTCTTTTCCTGGGCTGCTTCCAATTTTACTCTGATAGGTGTGCTTGTAAGTATTTGCGATTGTTGCTTCTCGCGAGATTTTGTTTTCACTTCTTTTCTAACTTTTCTCTTTGGTATTGGCGCCATAGCCAAAAAGGAGTTATCTCTAGATGTAGATGGCCTAGGGTTTTGAGCAGGTGGCGAATCATTAGATGTAGATGGCCTGGGATTTTGATCTGGTGGTGAATGTGGTTGAGTATGTGGAACTGCGGCTTCACTATTTGGATTAGATGTTGTAGCAGTTTCTGGTTCCGGTGTTCCTTCAATTGTGAACTCTCTTACTTCATTGACAGGAGCGAAATCCTCTTTGTCAAATCTATCCGGATCGAGAGGAAAAATTCCAGACGTGTGAAACCCGGAAACTGCCTTCTCCATTGTAGCGACTTTCATAAAAGCTTTATTTAGAAGTTCAGCTACATCATATTCGGTTATTTTTTGATGGCCTGTAGTGGACAAGTAAAGGTCATATTCGCGGTAGAGAGTATTCTTAAGAGGACTGAAGAAGGTCAAATCCAGAGGCTGGAGATGATCCGAAGTGTGGGGTGGAAGTGACACCATATGGATGTTCTTTTCTTTACAAAAATTGTATGATGGAATTGAGATATGGCTCGAGTGGTTATCTAAAACCAAAAGAACAGGATCTGTTGCAGTAGGTTTTACATGTTTTGCAAAATGGGCCAGCCAATCAATAAAGAGATCAGTGTTGATCCACCCATTCTTCGAACATTTATACAGAGCCCCAATTGGTCCATTTTTTTGGAGAGTAGACGGCATTCTTTTTCTCGGATATATCAGCATAGGGGGAGTATAATTTCCTGCTGCACTCACACAAAAAACAGCTGTTATAGTTCTCCCTCTTTCGCCGGAAATAGCTGCCCCTACTTTTTTGGCACCTTTAGGTCCGTAGACCTTTGGGTATTTATTCTGCACCGTAGTGACGCCCGTTTCGTCTATATTAAAGATTCTATTTGCCTCAAATTTATACTTTTCCATAATGGTCTTTAAATTGGAATAAAATATGTCAACTGCCTCTTTATTGAACGAGGCAATCCTATTTAGACTTGTTCCTTCAGGTTGTCGTAGTTTAATCTCAGGGTTTCTTTTCAAAAAGCCATAAAGCCAATCCTTTCCGGCTAAACGGCTTTCTCTATTAAATGTATGAGAGATATTATTCTGCTCAGCATATCTAAATGCTATTTGTCTGAGTCCTTTAGGCGTCAAACCGTAAAATAATTTTGCCAACATAAGAACATAATCTTTTAATTCTGATTCTACTTCTTCAGTAAACACGCTCTTACGACCTAGACGTGGTGCGTTAAGCGTATCCTCCAACAGCTTTTTTCTTAAAGTAGATTCGGGAACATTAAAACTTCTCGCTGCTTCCCTTTGTTTTCTACCTTCATTTCTAACTGCGTTTATTGCATTTTCAAGATCTTCACGCGTGTAGGCAAGGATAGCAGTTTTTCGTGTGTAATTTCTCGGCATCTGAAAAAAAAACACAAAATATTACTAATAATAATAATAATAATAATTATAATAATAATAAACATCTTTATTTAGCAATCTGCTAATAATAAACCACTACACGTTAATTAGAAGAATATTTGCACCAAAATATGCAAAAAACAATACGTTTTCAGAAAATAATTAATTCAAAGAAATTAGGTAAGAATTGTGGACTCACCGTCTTATCTTCTGCTGGTGAAAAATTACAAAAATTGTCACAAATTTCTATAAACACCGGCCATCACTATCACATGTAAACAATTTATATGAACACTGGCGTAAGCAGTTTAGAATTCACGTAAGAGATAGCAGCACTAGTTGGACTAGCAGAATCAACCGCAAAATATGAAATACGTTGATGCGCACGATTACCCGCTGCGCACCATTCCCCCACTCTCCCTTACATTCAGTAATCGCCCCAATTTTAATTAATCGACTAACCGCCTTGACATATTCAGGCAACTCGTGGGGATTTAGGGTCTTAACCGGCCTGATAGATTGACTAGGGGGTGTATCAAAGGGTATACGGTAACCACTTATTGATTGTAAAATGTATGGATCACGAGACAACGTTTTCCATTTGTGACAAAACAATTTTAGTCTTCCAGCAAACTGGGGGAGTCTCGTTCTGTATTGTTGAGTCCTTGTCCGGATAGAAGCTTGATTGCGGTCCCGATCCCCTTGGTGCCTCGTCCTCTTGTAAGGCTTTACTCGGGATACAAAATTTTGTGGTTTGTACTTGGAGGTTTGAGGAGGGCGCTGGTAGTTTAAATACTGTTTTGACGTGGACGTACCAGGCTCCGAGAGCAGTGGCTTCTCCTTTCCAAAGGCTTTGAGATCCAATCCGGACTTTTTGAGCGACTGTGCTGTTTTACACTTCTCGTGGAAGTTTTCTCCAAAAAGATGATATGCTTCTTTGAGTCTTTTGCGACTTTCTGCATAGCGGGCTTGAGGAGCGGATAAATTTGGTGCCTGCGGTGCATCGACAATTGAAAGTGAGCGTTGCACATAAATTTTGCAGAATCGACCAACCCTGGTAAGACCTGCTCCTTTAGTTCATTGTTGGGCGTATTGTTATTGAGAAGGAAGTTTAGCGCCCCTCACAAGGCACTAAGACCCGCGCCTAAATCCGCCTGAAGATGGATTAGGTACGAGTCTTTTTTCTTTTCCACCTCCGTTAGAAGAGCTTCAACTTCTGGATTGAGCCCGGGAGGATGGAGTGAGGGACACTTTTTCAGAAAGAAGCCACTTCGCCCGAATTTCTTCTCTCTGTGCAGACGAGAGTCCCTCCGTTAAGTAAACGGACCAGCGATTAACTACCTCGGGATGTAGCGGCACGCCCTTCAGTTTCTTAGTAGAGGGGTCCGCGCCGAAAATGTCTACAAACTGATCTTGACGTGGAAGGTCGTCTTGGTGAAGGGATTCGTTCCTTGGATTCAGTTTCGCCATGAACGAGAAAAAAGTAATCAACATTGATCTACAGTTTCTGGGGTCATGTTGTTATGACGTCTTTTCGGGGAATCAGAAAATACTTTTATCAGCTGTTGGAAGCTGAAGTTGGAATTCTCCGAAGACATTAAACCGGCCCGCAGGCGTCCCGCCGGCGGGAATATCTGTCGAGGCCGCGCGACCCTGGAGTCGCGTAATTTGTAAGTTGAAAAGGACCACTGAAAAGGGGGTCAATAAGAGACCACCCTATGTTTCCATTGTTCCTAGGGGGTGAGAAAAGGCCACCCTGCAATTGATCGTAGTCAGGGAAGGCGAGGAAGGCCTCCCGATGTACGTCTGATTTTATTAGCGTGTTGGAAGTTGAAACCTCCACCGATGTAAGTCAAAAGTGAACACTTACTTGTGGAACTTGAGGACACCTCCTCCATCATCTTTTCTAGCTTCCGTATCTTCTTCTTTAAGGTGTGGAGCCGTTGTGCTGGCGTTTTTGGCATGGTGAAAGCCGATGTTTGACCGCGAACACGAAAACACACCTGGAATGTATCACACTAAAATGCGTAATGAGCTGGAGCGGCGGGAACTGAGTCATAGTGGTGTGGATTTCTGCTTTCAACTTAAGTGGAACGTATTGCATGAAATATGCAACTACCTATGTGTTCTATAAGCACCGGACTGGGAAGTATAATTATTATTATTTAGCAAAGAAAAACACTTGAAAGACTTACACGGGGAATATCATTCTCTTTATTTTCATATGCTTCATGTTGGCGTTTCAGCATTCTTCTACTGTTGCTGCTTTTTAAAAGATGTTTTGGATAGTTAAAAACACTGGGTTTAAGTAATTTCCGTTTAGCAGTAATATTTGAACATTCTTCGTAATCGTTCTCTAAAAAATGTTGACTGCATAACCTATTAGTTTTTGTTAGAGTCCACTTCTTTCGACTTAATGCAATTATGCAAGGATTTATTGAAAATTGTATGTAAAGGTTTTGAAATTGTAAATGCACAATTTTTCAAAAAATAACTAGGCATAGAATCTGGGCCTGCACTAACCTTGGCTAGTAAGTATTTCAAGAATTTTCCCCAGGATTTCGGATACGCTGATTTCTTTCAAGTTAATAACGTCTGATACATTCAAATTATAATTAGGCACAACAATGTTTGAACTATCGTCGTAGACTGAAGCAAAATGGCTTGTGAATAAATTGCTAATGCCTTGACCATTTTGAGCAACAATATTATCCAAGTGCATGCATGCTGACAAACTTCTTGATCGTTTCTTGTTATTTAAAAATTTCCAGAAGGTGTGGGGATCAGCTAATAGAGAATTTTCCACTGAATTAATATAGCTTTTGTAACATTGACGGGATAAGAACTTACAACGAGCACGAAGTGTTGAGAATTCTAAATAATCTTCAACATTCTTGGTGATAGTAAAGTTACGATGTGCAATTTTCTTCTGAAGAACTAACTGGTTTCATTCACAGGAGAACCACTTCGGAAAATTGGAGATCTTTTTGTAGTGACACAACAAGATTATTAATATTGGTGTGTATGCCGCCAACATTTTGGTAATATCCTTTTAATGGGGTGCATTCCCGTTTTTTATGGGCGTTTTCTTTATAATTTGGGGCGAACCATTGAAATAACCAATTATCAGATCAAATCCTCCCTTAGATCTCCTGTCGTCAATTTCAGCATGTAACTTTTCAATTTTATTCCTTTGCATAACAGTAAGATCAGCTCCAAGACTAATGTTACAGGATTTCAGCATACTTCATTTCTTTAAACTTTGCAATACTAAATTACAGTCACCCAAGATAACTTTCAGAGATCTTGGAATTTCGTTGTTGGTTCGTTTCCCCAATCTGATTGTTCTAAAAATCACCAAAATTAATGGTTAACTTGTTACTATTTCAGACACTTTCTTATTGTCATGTCAAACCTTTACATCAACATCGTTTGATGTGCTTTCTTCGACATTGTAGATGATGATATTTTTGAACCTAGCAACACGGTCTTGAAACTCATGTATAGTTGAATTTTTCTTGTTTTTTAGTTCTTTAATTTCATTCTGAAGTTGAGTTACTTCTTGTTTAAGGTTTTGAATATCCGTTTGGATATTAATAATTTCGTGCAACATGCCCTTTTGTTCATTTGGAGTGACATATATTTGAGTGATTATGAGCATGAGATCCTTAACTTCAATATTTTCCTTCTTCATCACCGAATTATAAGCGTTTTGAAGCGTATTTTCCTGATTTACTTCCACATTTTCTTCTTCAATTACACTAACCTCACTTTGGCGCATGTGGTAATCCCATTTTAATCGGGTTTTCTTGATTTCATATACGAGTTTAGTAAATTCTTCATTACTGATGTTACAGCATCTTTTATGAAACCATTCAGAACAAGTACAACATTTTAGTGCTGCACTATTTGTATTAATAGTAGCCAGCAAGATTTGCACACCCACGACATTTTGAGGTTACCAAATTCTCAAATATTCAAAGGGACCTTCCATAACAGTTACACGCTTGTTGAAAATACTGTAAGAAATCTGTTGCTGGCTCTTGGACTATGCGTTTCACATCTGTGACCCACAAAACAATGTGACGAAAATTAGCGCTGGACATAAATTCCAACAGCATTCAAAAGTCTTAAAGCATTTACTTGAACTCTTTCTTGGTTTAGTAAAATAATGCAATGTAGTGTAAAAATATATTAAAATTGTATAACTAAGTATATAATATAGGACCATAAATACATGTAAAAATAAATAATTTGTAAACTTTAGAATGCAAAAATATGTGAAAACACCGTAGACTATGCTGATTTCTTCTTGCGTCGCTTCTTTCCTTTTCCTCCACTTCTTCTGCACTTAGTGTTCCGCAGTATTTTGCAACAGCCCGTCTTCTTTCCTTTCAGACACGCTTGTCGGATGTATTTCTGGCGTTGACATTTTCTCATGGAGCACCATTGTTGTGCTCCTTCTACACCTACCCTTTTGGAAGACCAGCCGCATTGTTCCCTTCGGAATATTCGCAGAAAGTTAAGAAACGGGTTCTTAGTTATTCTGACATAAATCCTAATTGCATAGGTAGCCAAGATCATTCATCAATTTCTAACGAGACACAGACCGGTTTCGGACTTGTTATGCCCATCCTCAATGTACCATAGGAGATCGAATTGATATTTGAAAATAGCTACCAGACTGGCCTGTAAATCCTTGCAGCATGCAGTTTGTTTAGTCCACCTGGGCTAGAGGTCAGCTCTCGGTACCTGCTTCGCAGGTCGCTATCTGTCACAAAGACATATTTGAGATATTGGACAGTTAATAGCAATATTGACTATCAAAGGGAGATGCTTTCTCTATCGCTACTTCAAGTATATATCTTGTCAATGTTGGGAAAATAATTAATAAAAATATTAAAACAGAATAACAGTAACAGCTTTTTATTGAAATATAAAATACAAGCAAAAATATATGTACCTAACACAGGGTGTCTGAGAACAACGTAGAAAAAAGTGGACTGCACAAATGAATTGGGATTCTTGATATAACATTTTTCAAAATTCCCCTTAGTTGTCAAGTTACAGCCCCTTAAAGGGGTACGTTAAAAAACGGTTTTAATTTTTTTATTCAAAAAATAAAATTCCCAAAAAAATAATATTTGACATATCTACTACACTCACTGAAAGGCATCTTGTGAATTTTTTCCATCCCCTTGAGTGTATCACCAAGGGGTGGAATGGAAAACCCCTAATATATTTTTAAAAATATTTTTAAAATCCAATCATTTTATATTTCAGAATAAAATGTTTGTGAATGTCCTTATTAGTGGAGTTCATTTCAATCATCACTAAACGATGTTTTAAAACTTTTAGTAGGCTGCTATAATCGAATAACCTAAATATTCATTAATAACCGAGTGTAGTAGATATGCCAAATATTTCTATTGGAAGTTTTGCCCTAATTTTACATACCGGGTGAATATTCCGAAACCGAACATATGCAATTAACATGGGAAAAAGGTTTTTCGCAGATTGCTGCTCCCCATTTTAACTTAGAGGGTTTATAATGACACCAATCGAAAGAAGATTTTTTTCTCATCTAATGATATGCGAATTAGTTAATTTTGAGTTGAATTTCTCATTATTTTATTAAAAATTCGCAATAAATTCAATTCGGAAAATCATGTTGAGCCATGACTCGTAAGACAATAAACAGATTCAAACGTCATTTAAGTGACAGATTCATTATGCCGTTGGAGAAAGGCGGATCCCCGAGGGCCCCCCTGGAGAAGGGCGGAGCCCCGAGGGCCCCCTTGGAGAGGGTCGGAGCCCCGAAGGCCCCCTTTGAGAGAGGCTGAGCCCCGGGGGCCTCTTGGGGAGAGGCGGAGCCCCGAGGGCTCCTTGGAGGGGGGGGGAACCCCGAGGGCCCCATTATTTTGTCAGGTGGACGGCAGAAGGAGGCAGGGGCGGAGTGTTTAACAGAACGGAATGGCCTAAAAATGGTGGAAAATTGATTAGGATAGACCGCGCAATAGCGTGCGTAGCCCCGTTTATTTTCGATAAAATAATAAAGAAATACAACTGAAAATTATCTAATTCGCATATCATTAGATGAGGAAAAACATTTCTTTCGATTGGTGTCATTATAAACCCTCTAAGTTAAAATGGGGAGCAGTAATCTGCGAAAAACCTTTTTCCCATGTTAATTGCCTATGTTCAGTTTCGGAATATTCACCCGGTATAGATGACAGAAAAGTTGTTTGAGAAGCTATCAGATAAATTTATAATTAATTTCTAATGGATGGGATACGATACATAAATTACTCAATATATAAACATTGCATTGTTTATTTATGGAATAAATCTATTACAAATTGAAACTCATAACTGAACATATATTTACATCATAATACTAAATCATAAATTAATTATAAAATACAATAAATAACTTTATTAAAAATTAAGTATAAACTGACTGTTAGGACTTATGTGTTCGATTTTAAGCCAAAACCAAGAAGAATACTAACAACATAAATATTGATTAATAGAATAATAATAAAAAATAATACACAAATAAGGAGAATAATTTCATAGAATTATACAATATCACTGGAGTATATACTTGATACTTATATACTTTGTTTTGTTTTAAACGTTTAACTGTGTTCCATAACGAGGTTGGTATATTTTTTTTATAATTGATATGTTGACTTCTAGTATTCTAACGTCGACATCATCAATTGATTTTAAATCAATATATGAAATATTCTTTTTATCTTCAATTCTCTTTGTATTTAACACCAAATTTAATACTGTGACGCTTTTCATTAATTGATTTGTTTTCGAAAGTTTTCCTTTATTTTTCTTTGGGAGACCAATTACTGTTAGATCGCGGCCCTTAGGTCTTCCTTTCACTCTTGATGGAACTACAATTATATTATCAATGTCAGTATTGTTATCTTGTTTACTTTTATTTTCTTTGTCACAAATTTGATTTTGAATTGTTTCACATTCTTTATTACTTGAATTTGAAAGATTACATTCTGTCTATAGGAATCTCCGTAAAATAATTATGACAATCTATATCTACAGTCTCACTATTTTCATCATAACAAACTATTTCATTTTTATTTGTGCTGCACTCTTTCTTACTAAAACTCATGTTGTCATTTTGTACAGTGGGCATAAGTTCATCTTTATTAGAAGAATTTGAATTAATACCACCGCCATTATTTCTATTCATACTAATCTGTTGAACTGTGGTTTGAGTCATATTATTGTCATCACAGCCAATATTTGCATTCGCCTCACAGTCTTTTCTATTATTTAAACTGAACTGTTTACTTCGTGGCATGTTAATAATTTCATTTATTGAATTAATATCACATTCTATGTACCCATTATTTATATCAGTTATATCTTGAATCATGATAGAATTTTCACCAATTATCTCTACATTGCACTCATTATCACAGTCCATTTCATTATTTGACTCGTCATCTATCATATGGCAGACCTACTCTGCATCAGATTGTTCAGAGGTTATTTCTTTATTTGAACAGTCAATTCCACAATTGTCTGTTGAAAATGAAAATTTTAAATTGTAGATATTGTGTTGCAACATTTTGACAATATCATCAAATAAATCAACAACTCTACCAACATTTTCACCTTGAGCCTCAACACCTAATGATGCAGCCATTTTACATTTAGTAAAAAGTAATCGATACTTTTCGTGTGTACTCAATTTTTTTTTGTTTTTTCATGAAGAACTTCTACAAAATTATTACTTGGTTCAGTTTGAATGTTGCAATCATTGTTATTCAATAGGGTATTATTTTCAAGCAAATATGTCATTTTCCATCTTTCGGGTATCCAATTTTCATCATACAAATCCCTGTCAAAGTGAGGCTCTAATACTTAAAAGTTTGTTAAGTGTATCTATGCACAGGAATTCCGGATATGCTGCCATGGCAGATGTCATTGTTCTTGTACAGAACATCATTCATTTGAACACATTGTTACCATCTATCAATAAGTGACTATCAGCACCTATAAAAGAAATAAAATAGAATTATATTACGAAAAGAAATGATGTGAAAATACTAACCGAACTTGGAAGGTTTTTTTAACAGGCTTCTCGTATGTTGTTATTGTACCGTAATTTATTTTCAGTTTGCAAATTTGCTAAGTCTCTTAAAGTAATCTTCTTGTCTAATTTTCTTTCTAATTCATCCCGAAGCATATGTCTATTAACTTTCATATCCAATATTTTTTTGTATTTTCTCTTATTTCACACGGCAACTTTCTTTGTTGGGGTAATTCATCAAACAACCTCTAAACGAAAAACAAATAAATAAATAAAACTACCTTTAAAAGTACGTTTAACTAGGTGTACTATTATTAGAACAAAATTTAATATTTACTTATAGACAGACTGTACACGATTTTTAGTCCCCTAAGTCATAAAACAGAAATATGTATACTTAATCTATTAAAAGCATGATCTTCGTCTACTCGATTACAACTTCAAATAGTAAAATTTTAGTTTATCACCGAGGCAATAGGTTAAGCCAACAGTTGAGTTGAGTTTGTTTGGTGGTTATCCAAATTCGAACCACCGTGGACCGGGACCGGATACTTTTACAACTTAGGAGACTAGAAGTTTGGTACAGACAGTATAAGATTTACCTACCTTACAAACTTTGTGATTATATTTCTTTTCTACATTAATTACAACAAAGTCATTTCCGTTAGGGGACAGTTTGATCCTGATTTGTGCTGGATATGGCTCTTCATGTTTTAGAGTCCTACAACACCATTAGGCTGGAAACATTAGGTACTTAGATTATTTCATGTTTTCTTACTTACTTTGGCCGTCGAATTGCTTTGCTTCGGCATTTAAATTGCCTCCCGCCACGTACATGAACCCACTGTACCTGATAGTATTTTAATTGAGAATTTGTTTTACGAGACCCTGCGTTGACAGTTCTTAATTCTCTCTTATAAAACTCAATATAGCTTTATTTTGATAACCTATTTATTTTGTCATTTACCTCCTCAAAAGAATGAAATATGTCACCTACATGTATTCCATTGGGTACAATTGTAAAATATATTTTAAAAAAATCATCTAAAATGTAGATTAAATAAATAACCTAACCTCATTAACCAGAACCGTATTTCACTTAAAACTTGAATATAATCCTATGAACTGAATATAAACACACATACAGAATTAAATACTTGTTTTTAGTACCGTAAAACGGGGATACTTTGATCATGTAAATAGTTATTTACATTACAAGCTGCGAAAGCTTACTTTTAGGTGTGAGGTGTTTTTGAATGGCCGAGGCGAAGCACAAGCGTAGCCGAGGCTGTTTAAAAACTCCGAGCACCTGAAAGAGCTTACGCAGCGTGTAATGTATTAAACTTTTCATTCTCCCCTCATATTTAATAAAATACAATGACTTTTGTGATTATAATAAAATTAGTAAGACAGGTGGCTTGTCGTTAACGTTACTTTGGTAACAATACAAAAGCATTATTTTATGACATTTGTCAAATATCATTGAATAGTCTGTCATAATTTAACATGAATTTCATTAAAGAAGCTGCAAACATTGCGTGCAGAAGTTTGTTGCCGGACAAATCCAAAGGTCGGTACAATCAAGCTTACGAAAGTTTCATGGCATGGTGTGCAACGAATGATGTTGACATTTTTGCTTTTTGTCGTCCAGGGCACGAAAGTTTTTCATACCTAGCAACCCATCACTTAGCATATTTTACTTTCGCTTTCAATTGCCTTATCAAAATCGAAAATGGCACTTTCGTAGAGGGAAGAATGAAAAAGTATTTTTGTGGAATAAATCAAATTTTGCAGTGTTGATGTATATGTTTTTTAAATTTCAGTTACGCCATTTCGTACTTCATACTGTTTAGAATTAAGTTTGAAAATAAAAACCATGACAGTTTTTTTTTGCTGAAAAAAATTCATAACAATAGTTGATCAAAATTATACCCGGTTGGGGCAACTATGATCATGAATGAAAACTTGCCATGAAACAAAGTTGTGCCATTTGAATAGTTGCATGTTAAAACTGCAAATTACAAGCATCAAATTTGTTACTTAGAAATGCTTAAAAAACATGCCAAGAACCCCTGGTTACCTGGATTTACAGTAAAAATACAGTTATTATAGTTAGTTTTTATTAAATAAGTCTATAAAAGATAATTTCACAAGCATAAAAACTAAGCAAAAGAAAAAACAAATAAGATTTTAATAGTAACTTGTAACTTAATACCGTTTAAGTACTAGAAAACTAATCATATTTATCTAGTTTAAGATTAGAGAAAGTGTAGGGGCCTCTGTAAATTGTAGGATTAGCAATTTTTCTGAGAATTTCATGTTCTTTTATAATATTTTCATCTTTCACATCGGGAAACACAAAAAAATTGCTTTTTTCCCAATTCTTTTACGGAAAAAATTAATATTGAAATTATTATCATCAAGCATTTCTGTAATTATGCCCACGCGCCAGCGTGGCTCTGATGGTTAGAGCATCGGACTGCGGCGCGGAAGTCTGGAGTTCAAATCCCAGATCGATGCCTGGCGGGCGGCCTACCCAGTCGCTTTAAATAATTGGGAACCTGCGTTCGAAAGAACAAGGGGTAATAATGCGGCTGTCTAATGCGTGGTGCTCACCACATCACCACGTGTCATGAATTTGACACGCGACAGCCGGGTGTGAGAGCGAGGATACGGAAGCTCTAACCTTCCGCCTTGCAGGCCAAGCTCCTTCATGGGGTGTTAGTGCCTCACCATTATTATTATTATATAATATTTATATGAATTTGTTTTAGCCAATCCCAATTTTACTTCAACATAGTCTCCTACACACAACTTGCTCTTGTCATTGGAAATGTCATTATCACTTGTTATCTCCTCATTTTCATCACTCTCCATGGCTATACCATCTGCACTAAGACTTTCTTCGACATCTTCTTCGGAACTACTTTCATAACTTGTAACACTTTTTCCCGGCTGAACATTTAAATTTTTCTTTGTTTTACGTACGTTCCTCGCAGATTGTTCACCAAATCTTTGTGTTTTTAAAAGGGAAACTATTGAAGAGTTTACATCCTCTTCAACATTATTCTCATTAAAACCAGGCAATTTTTTTAGCACCCTTTCTGGGTTAAAGGGTACAATGCCAGTGGCTTCGAAACTACTTATAATATTCTTCTTTATTACCCCTTCATTCAACTCTTGGCCTTTGATTGTTTTTTTATCCATTTCAATTAGTGTTTTCTTCAGCAGGCTGGGAAATTCGTCTTTTTGTACCGTAGCAATTGTTGGATTCCGATCTTTCCATTGCAGCAAGGTGTTTCTCCAAGCCATTTTCATTGGACGGAAAAAGCACACATCTAGTGGCTGCGTTAAATGTGTCGAATTTGGTGGCAAGCAAGTAAAAACTATATTGTTTTCTCGACATGACTGTTAAACTTTGTCTGTAAAATGCGCCGCCAAATTGTCTCCTATTATAACTTTTTGCCCTTTTAAATTTTGAGCGTGTGGTAAGAAGCAGCTTATAAACCAATCAGTAAATGTTGTTGCTTCCATCCAACCGTGTGATGTCCTGTTATATCTTGTACCAGCCTTACAACAACGCAAACTGCAACATGGTTCCCCCTTTGGCCCGTTCTGGGTCCATGTAGTCCACATCCTCTCTTAACGATATATAATGTAGGGTGGCAATAAAACACCGGATGCAGAAATGCACATCATAACTGTTGTCGCAGATTTAGTGAAATTACAAACGTGTTCAGGATATTTAATGCCACGTTTAAAAATTTTCTTCTTCTTTCCTGGATCGTCGGTACAATTAGTTTCATCATAATTAAAAATATTACTTGCCGGAATATTTTCTAGCGTTGTTTTTAAATTATTAAAATATTCCTGTATGGTCTGCGTACTCACACTGGCTTGGGAGCGTTTAATGTTCGCCGCTACTCTAGTAGTTACTTCATCTTTATGTCGAGTTAATACACCATCTACCCAATCAATTCCCGGTTTATTATTTACTATGTTTGGTAGAATTCGTCCTTTACTGTCAGCAAAATTTTTAGCAATCCACTGCAGGTCAGCTTTTGTTAATGGATATCCCCAGTCTCCACACGTTACAGCTGCTCTAATAAAAGCTTTTTCCTCGCTAATACTAAATAGTGTTGGGTGGCCAACATTTTGATAATGCCTTCCATTAAATTTATTATAGAGTGTACTGTATGGTATGTTGTACTCTTTTGCAGCCCTACGAATAGACCAGTCGTTATCACCTACTTTTTGCAAAGCGGCTTCCACATTTTCTTCCCGGTAATCTTTATAGCGTCTAGCACCCAAGATTATTCTATGTATTCGCCCCATACCTATCAAATGAAATTTATTAATATACGTGATCAAAGTTACCCGTTATGTGTGATCAAAGTTGCCCCAGCTGAGATATAGGTTATTGCACCATGGACACACATGATAAAAAATTCGTTTTTAAATATTGTTTATGTTAAATAGCTATCGTAGCGTACAATTAGTATAAAACATCTAAAACTACAACAATTTTCTTGCAACTATATAAATTTTTTTACCATGTAATTCACTGACTTCCCAACGGCGCACTTTCAGGTTAGCTTTTGGAATTATTTGAACTACTCACGTCAGGTAAGCCTACACTAAAATGAACTACTACTATCCAGTGTTGCCAATTTGTCAATATTATATGCACATTCAGGATAATTGTATAAGTAATTACGAAAAACAATAATCCAGGTGCATCTGATCAAAGTTGCACATAATTAACAAAGTAACCCCGTTTTACGGTAACAATAATCACTTATAATACCATGAGCAGTCAAAGTTATGTCAAATATTTTTGCTGTAGTATCACGAATGTCCATTGCGCGTAGGTTCGATCCTAAGCGCAATGAACATGAATATACCACCGCAAAAATAATCTACTTAACTTTGACTAAGAATGGCATTAGAGGGACTATTCAATGAACCAAACTACTTTTTCAAATTAGTTTTCAGTAAATCTAGCAACAAACTACGCAATTTCTATAGTAGCAGAACACTAATATTGACTTTCTAATAAAAATCACATTTGTTCTAAGAAGATATATTTTTGATTGGTCAAGAAACGTCAAATTGTGGATTTCATTGGTCACTTTTTGACAGATGATAGGTGAATTGATTAGTCTTAATAAAACATCAGATAGGCTTATGGCACAATATAAAAAATCACTTTTGCGACTGCGTCTGAGCTAGCAAACAGGCCCGGCGATTCATTAATAATTCATAAATCTTCTGCTGCTTCGGTTCAGCAGTCACTTCGTTTAATTTCTCTGGTCTGTTGAATGGAAATCTAAAAACGGTGTGATAAAAGAGCATTTTAGGTTAGGTACTGTATAAGGTATTGGTACTTTTTTAGTTTACACCCCCACATTTAAGCCAAATACAAAAATCGTAAACCATGTGTATGTGGGGGTGTAAACTAAAAAAGTGCCGAGGTATATCACTCCTTTTATCATTTAAATTTATTTATTTATTTATTTTTATGGAAAACTTACAGCTAGTATACGTAAATAGGTATAATCAGCAATAACTAGTAGCCATTTTACAGTTTTCGCCTATAGTTAATGATATAATAAGTTTAGGCAACACAAGTTACAAAAAAATAAAGAAAAGATATTAAACTTAAATTGTTAGTTACTCTATAAAACATACTACGAGTAGCTTAAGAACCAAAGAACTCTGATGATATTCGCTTTTTTTCCGAAGCAGAATTCGTGAAGAACAAATCAAAATCATAATTTTTGTTTATTTTGTTAAATTTATCGCTAGCTCTGTGGATGAAAGAATTTTGCCTATAGCTTGTTCGTACACTGGGCGTAGACAGAAGAATTGGATTTCTTGTTATAAATACTGGAGTACATAGAGATATTTTACTTAATAATTGAGGACAATCTATGGAGCCGTTTGCAATATTCATTAAACAACCACTTCCAAAGAACTTTCGCTATGCAATCGCACGATATTAATAATGATGAAAACCCAGACACGTTATGGAAATCCTTAAGTGAACGAATAGAAAAGACCATCAAAGAGTCACCTACTTCTTCAAACCCCAAGCCAAACCAAGACTGGATTTCCAAGGAAACATTTGCTCTGATAGCGGCTCGAAGAGAACTCAAACAAACAGGTATTCTGAATGAAAATAGCCAAGAACAATATCGACTACTGAACAGAGAAATCCAGAGGGGATGCCGTGCGGACAAAAACAAATTTTATGAAGATCTTTGTAAGAATATGCAAAGCCATGCGGATAGAGGAGAATGTAAAGAACTATTTAAGACTATAAAGAAAGTGACAAAAAAGTTTAAACCATCTAATTGGGCGGTCAAGGACAACCATGGAACTTTAGTCTACGATATCGATGCAATTGTTGAGGTGTGGCGTGAGTACTGCGGCGGATTATATGAAGACCCTTTAAGAACACCTATAAGAATTAATGTACATGGATTCGAAATGGAACCCGATATTCTCCCGGAGGAGGTGGATGCAGCCATAAAAAAACTCGCTGTTGATAAAGCGGTTGGTATAGATGGGCTTCCAACAGAAATCATCCAACTGCTTGGAGAACACGGTAAAAGGGTCCCGAGTGGTGTAGCTTGAACAAGCGTCCACGTTCGATCAGCAGAGTTAAGCAACGCTGTCTCTGGTCAGAACTTGGATGGGAGTTCCACGGCTGCATTTCTCGGCGCCTCGTGGTACGGCTATCACGGAAAAAAGTTGGTCCCGGCGGTCATACAACATCATGACAGTCGTTAGTGGGGTTGGAAGTCCTCATAACTGCACAGCGACGCCTGTAATTGGCCTAACGGCTGTTGGCTGAGTGCAAATTAAATAAATAAATAAATAAATAAATAAATAAATAAATAAATAAAACGCTATTACACCAGATATGCCAACGGATCTGGACAACATGTGAGTGGCCTGATGACTGGACAACGTCGGTTATAATTCCAATACACAAAAAAGGGGCAACCAATAACTGTGATAATTATCGTTTGATTAGCTTGATACCCCATGCCAGTAAAATCATGCTATATATAATAAAAGAAAGACTGAGCGCATATATATCCTGGCAAATTGCACCAGAACAGGCTGGCTTTGTCAAGGGACGAGGCACAAGGGAACAGATCTTGAACGTCAGACAACTGATCGAGAAAGCCCGAGAGTATTACACCCCACTTTATCTGTGCTTCGTAGATTACAGTAAGGCCTTCGATAACGTTAATTGGAGAAAACTGTGGGTCACACTTACTAACATGGGAGTTCCACTGCACTTGATAGAACTTGTCCGTCGCCTATATGGTGATACCAAAGCCATAGTTAAAGTAAACGGTGTAGTATGGGAACAATGCGCAATCATGAAAGGTGTACGACAGGGATGTATCCTCTCCCCCATGCTTTTCAACGCGTACACAGAAGAAGTTATGAGACTAGTCCTTGAGGATTGGGAAGGAGGTGCAGTACTTGGAGGACATAAAATCTCCAATTTAAGATTTGCAGACGATACAACACTTGTTGCAGAAAGCGCCGACCAACTCGAAATGTTGCTGCAAAGACTCGAACAAGTAAGTAACGAGTATGGGCTCCAAATAAACTATCGGAAAACGAAGATCCTCGTAGTAGATAGGGAAAATAACAACCATCCGATAATACAACAGATTGGAGCATGTGAGGTGGTCCAAGATATAATATATTTGGGCTCCGTAATAAATAACAAAGAGATCAGACGCAGAATACAACTTGGCAGGACCGCCATGGCCCAACTCGTTAAAATCTGGGCAGACAGGAATATCCGCAAAGAAACTAAGATACGATTAGTTAACACCTTAGTATTCCCTATTTTCCTTTATGCCGCATAAACGTGGACGGTTCGGGAAGCTGATCGCAAAAGAATAGATGCGTTCGAGATGTACTGCTGGCGCCGTATGCTGCGTATCCCATGGACTGCACGGCGTACAAACAATTCGGTACTAGAAGAGATACAACCATCACTTCGTCTCTCGTCAACGGTAAACGAACGCATTCTACGTTTTCTGGGCCACATAGCGCGCCGAACCGACAGTCTGGAAAAAAATGTCATCTTGGGCAAATCCAACGGAAAAAGAAGACGGGGAAGATCGCCCCAACGTTGGTCAGATATTACTAAGAAGGTGCTTAGTCAACCTCTCCAGTCGGCGATTCGAGTAGCTCAAAACCGACAAGAATGGACGTCTCGAATCAGCGAAAATGTGAAATAATACAATTAAAGATCACAACACATCAGAATGATGTTATGATGGAAGAAGAAGAAGAAGATCAGTGACGTCCCTGCGTATTGAGAGAGGCAGAATATGATGTCGCTTACACCTTGACAAATAATCAGAATCTCTAACTCGACTTTTAAATTCGATAAAGCGTAAAAACCTGTTTTGGATGTTTTCAATGCGGGAAATATAGATTTCGTATCGAGGATTCCATATTTGCGAGCAGTATTCGAGAAGGCGGCGTACATACGCACAGTAAAGAATTTTTATAGTTTTGACTTGAGAGAAGTTAGCACATGATCTCATGATAAAGCCCAGTGCTTTTGATGCTTTTGAGACGATGTGATCAATGTGCCTGTCAAATAATAATTTTGAATCGTGGATTACACCTAAGTCTTTAATGAATCCAACTCTATTGATAAGTTGGCCTTTGAGATAATATCACAAATTCGTTAAAACCCCTCACCACAAATATATTTAACAACTGCTAAATACGTATTTCGACAGCCACGCTGTCATCATCGGTAGCTAAGAAAACTTACACAGCGAAAAGGCGACGTGTTCGCGACCAAATCGTAAATGGAAGTGGACGAGCGCGCGCATGTTACATTTATAAATAAAATTAAAGATTTGAAACTTGGTAAAAGCGAGATTCTAGTTTCATTTGACGTGTGTTCTTTGTTTCCAAGCGTACCAGTCCCACAAACTATGACTTATCTGAGGGAATTACTTACGGATAATAAGTTAGATTCAAACAAAATTGATGAGTTTGTCAGATTAGCTACACATTGCATGTCCCAGAATTGCTTTCAAATAGATGGAAAATTCTATGAACAGCACGAAGGAACAGCAATGGGAAACAGCCTTTCCCCTTTCGTTGCCAACCTTTTTATGTCAAAATTCGAACCTGAATTTAAGAATAACACAGAGTATTTCCCAAGGATTTGGTTTAGGTATGTGGACGACATTTTTGCTGTTTTTGATTTATCTAAATCAGTGATTCCCAAAGTGGGCGATATCGCCCCTTGGGGGGCGCTGGAACGATCCAGGGGGGCGATAGTAGACTCGGGTGTATTTGGGGGGCGGCGAATAAAAATAAGGGGGCGGTGAAAGCTTAAAGAAGGAAGAGAAGATAAGACGATTTAGAAAAACCATTCATACATATTTCATCTGTTGTATAACATAGTGTAACATTATTTTTCAAATAAACACACAAAATGCGAGTTACAGATTTATTTATTCCATGAAGACTATTTACCATTATTAAATGTTCTTATTCTTCTTCATACCATTTGTTACATTATTTATTCTTTTTATTCTTCGTTTCTCTAATTTTACTTTATCACACCCTTTAATACACCATTCAGAAAGTAAATACCATTATAATAAATGATTTTTATTATTCAAATTTGCTTTTACTCAAAATACAGGTTACGAATTCAGAAAAGATTTATTTATTTTAAAAATATAATTTTCTCTAGCAATAATAATTTATACAAAATTTCTATAGTGTATATTTTATTATAATATTTAATAATTGACTTTTTCAGATAATCATTTGAGTTTGGCTTTCACTTTTTTATTCCGATTGTCAGTTAATACCTACAAATTAAAATCTAAGCTCTGATGTTACCAAACAACTATCCGAACTAAATCAACTTATATGCTCGAACCTTTTCAATAAACTATTCACAATTTAACAGGAACTGTATCTAATGTATCATTCATTAAACAATTTTCAAATATTTATGTTGTACTTTTAATGTATAAATCCCCCCTTGTACTTTTTATTTGCTAATTAATTTATTCGTTCAAAATAATTTCCTACATAGAAATACTTTTATCAATAATTATCAGTCTCAAGAAGCTACCACTACAATATCTTTCTGTTTGTTACCTTAAAGAATGTAGATTTCCAGGGGGCGCTGAGTATTTTTTTTCTGAAAAGGGGGCGGTAGGCCAAATAAGTTTGGGAACCACTGATCTAAATGTAGTATTGATCATTTTTTTAATCAATTATATTCCAAATTTCCTAGCATAAAATTCACATATGAAATGGAAAACGAAGGACAACTACCATTTCTAGATACCTTAGTAATAAGAAATAAAAATAAGTTGGAATTTGATGTTTATAGAAAAGAAACCAATGTAAATAGATTTATTTTAGCGGATTCAAATCATTGTTTTCAACACAAAATGGCTGCTCTAAATTTCTTGGTGCATAGATTGTTAACCTTTCCTTTAAACAAAGATCGATATATCATTGTGTCATGCTATCTGGGGCTTCGTATTAATCTCAAGTTTATATTTAATTTGGAAAGTGCCCCTGTAGCATTACAAAATGGCGCCCGAGCAGGGACGCGTCGAAAACGTAATTACGTTAGGCTGGCGCACAGCGGAGAATCTGCAGGTTGGAGCGTATTGAGGAAATTCGCTAATTGTTAAAAGCGTACTTTTAAATGCAACAATGATCGATTATTGTTAAGTAGCATTTAAAATGGGAGCGAAACGTTACACAGGCCCCTCTCTTCGGAAAGCGATGGATTGCTGCTGGAGAAGACGTCGAAAAGACACCTGGAGGTCGGTTGTTAGGCCTGTAGTTCCAACTTTTCGCAAATAAATATTCAGGTACGGGAGTGCTTAAAGTTGAAATTGGTTCTTGTGCATAAATCGAAGCTATCTGCGGTGTCAGCCTCGCTTCATATTCATGCTATAAATGGCCAGGTGTAGCGAGCGAAGCTTTTGGAGCTCGCTGGAGCGGCGTTCTTCTTTTATATCCCGGGTTCAGGTTACTGTTGACTTCTTGCTTCTTTTCTACGGGAATTTGTTTCCCGGATTCAGGTAACTAGCGGGCTTCTACGGGAATTTGTTTTTCTGGATTCAAGGTTCCTTTATTAAGCCGAGCGCGACGGCTTCTATGTAGGGGATCTTCAGGCGATTTCCCCCCGGCAGGAGCATCCTGAAGGTTCGCCTGCGGCGTCTAGGGCCCCTGGTAACCCTCCCCGCGGAGGAAGAAGACGTAGAGCTTGTCGCTCTGATCAGGAGGATGGGGGCGCCGGTCAAATGGAGGACCGGGAATTCTGCTTCCTTGGCGGCTTCCAGAGGTCTCAGGGCTTCTTCCACCGAGGTCGTAGACATCTCGGAGGTCCTGAGTTCTTCTGGTACTTCGGCTGGGGTTAGCCCAGGATGATCGGTCGCAGCCGTCAAGTGGACGGGAGTCCTGGGGGTGCGAGGAAGATCCGTCGGCGTGGTAGGGACTGGTGAATCCTCTTCACTTATCTTCATCGGAGAGGACGTCGGTGTCGGGGCCGAAGGCCCGAATAAGACTAATTGCTTTTCTGCAAGCTGGAGGGCCTTCATGTCCTGTGTGAGACGTTGCCCTGGGCTGGACGGTGGAGTTGCATTCGTGGGAGCTGTCTCGCTTGCTGCTCTCTTTCCCTCCGGTGTGGCTGGCAAGGGTGAGAGCAGGCCTGGCACCGGGCTCCAAGGAGGTAGCGGTTCCCAGGTAGGCGAAACTGACTTTGCGTATACCTGAGGTGCCCATGGTCGGATCTTGATTCCTTTCTTGGGCTTTCAGGTGTAAGGCCCGGGACTAGTAAGGTTTCTATTACGTACTGGAGGCATCTTGTTGACTTCAGTTGCTGATCAGGACTAACTATTGGACCTGGGGCTCCGACTAATATAGGGGCCTCTCTCACCTGGTTTCTCCCTCCTAGTTCGCTGCTGCCGGAGTGGGAGTGTCGTGATGCGCAGGCTTCAGGTCCTTCACGTGCTCCCTTCCTACCTCCTGGTCGTCTCGGGGGTCCTGGAGCACTACGATGACGGGGGACTTACTTATTCTGTAGGGCCCAGAGTATTTTGGGGCTAACTTAGATGAGATCCCCATTGCAGCGTCGGACAAAGGGTGCTCTCGCTTGTATACTTGCTCACCTATTCGGGGACGGTACTCTCGACGCCGAAGATTATAGTGGTGGCTCTGGAGGGCGAACGCTTTCGCCAGGTTATTTTGCACCACTTTGACTATGTTGTCCAATTTCTTGAGCTGCTCTCGATACAGACCTGGGGGAGGAGTCTCAGCTGCAGGGTCGAACACGGGTTCTGCTTCCTCCCGCAGTGACTTCGGCGGCAGCATCTCTCTGCCTAAGTTCAGCAGGGCTGGAGTGAAGCCGGTGGATTCGTGTTTCGCCGTGTTGATGGCTTAAATTATAGCGGCCTTCACACGCGCCGTTCTATAAGATAACCTCGAAAGGAATTTTGACCCACGGTCAAAGGTCGACTGCACTCTTAACATATCACTGGGAGTTGCACGTGTACAGATGTGTATTTAATTTAAACAAACTATAGTTCCGATCCAGTCACTTCATAATTAAAATAAATCAGAATTTTCCTTTTGTTTACACCGACACGCATTGACATATTTAATTTTAATTTTGGTTTCCAGTTGTACCAACTTGATCTCGCAGGCCTTATACGTCGAAGCTCACGGGCATACATCGGTGCACACGAGGTGGCCTACCGTCTCCGAAAACCAGGACGAAAAATCAAATACAATTAAACTGTAACTTTATTCGAAGAACACATTCATTTTATTTTAGTTATGTACATTAGTAGGGAATAAATGTATATTTTGGTCAAACCTCTTTCTTTAAATCAGTCTAAGTATGAGTAATCAGGACCTGGACCCAACAAGGGCTACCATTCTTAAAAGGGCATAATCGATAATGCTATAGGGGCACTTTCCAAATTAAATATAAACTTGAAATTAATACGAAGCCCCGGTTAGCGTTGCGAAACGTTACAATTGAACTTCAGACCATAAAAAGCATCGCTGTGTACAATGGTTTCTCTTCTAAAATTATCGATAATTTGATTAGGAAACAAAAAACAAACTTGCACGTTCGAAATTCCACAACTCTTGTCAGTCTTAGAAGTGAAGCACTCAAGTACATCAAAATTCCTTTTCACCCGGCTACAAAGGGCCTAGCAAACATTTTAAAAGAATCGGGCCATAAAGTTGTGTATGGTTCAAACAACAATATTAGAAATTTGTTGGGAAATCCGAAAGACAAACTAAGGACTTTAGAGAGATCTGGAATTGACGAAATTAAATGTTCCCATTGTGATTCTAAATATATTGGGCAAACACGTCGTAGTTTTGGTACCAGGTTTAAAGAGCATTTAGCTCATTTTAGTTTCAACAGATTCGAAAAATCGAGTATAGCCCAACATATTTACGAAACAGGTCATAGTGTTAAAGAGGACGACCTAACAATTGTAAAGACTTTAACTTCAACAAAACAACTAAATTCTTTTGAAAGCTTAGCCATTTTTAAGAACCGAAATAATAAACTTTTGAACAAAGATGCTGGACCAATCCCGTCTTCAGTCTTATATCATTTGTTGAAATTAAATTGACGTTGGCCAAGTTCATTGGCCTTCGGCCACGCCTCTGGGTCAGACAGTATAAATAGATGTAACATGCGCGCGCTCGTCCAGTTCCATTTGCGATTTGGTCGCGAACACGTCGCCTTTTCGCTGTGTAAGTTTTCTTAGCTACCGATGATGACAGCGTGGCTGTCGAAATACGTATTTAGCAGTTGTTAAATATATTTGTGGTGAAGGGTTTTAACGAATTTGTGATATTTTCGAACCACAGGCTCCAGCAGTGTTTTATTTATTTGAGATAATAGTTAAAATTTAGAAAGTTTATTTTTCTAGTAAACGTTATACAGTAACATTTCGACACATTAAGGTCAAACTTATTATCGAGACAATATTGATCTAGCCTGAGTAAATCGCATTGAAGGGCAGCTGCACCCGAGGCATTATCTATACGTTTTAAAATTTTCATATCGTCTGCAAATAATATAAATTTGGAGAAAAGAAAGCATTTTCCTATGTCCAAAATAAATAAAATATAGAGTAAAGGGCCCATTAAAGACCCTTGCGGAACTCCTGAAGGAACAGTTGTCCACCCAGATGTGAAACCATTAAGTACTACTGCCTGAGAACGATTTCCAATGTACGACCTAAATCACCTGAAAAGATTTCCGTGAATACCGGCCCTAAGAAGTTTATTGAGAAGGATAATGTGGTCTATCCTATCAAATGCCTTACTATAGTCCGTGAAGATTGTATCAACTTGGGCCGGAACTGCCGCTTCTCGGATATACTCATTTGATACTAGCAGATTAGTTACTGTTGAACGCTGCTTAAGAAAGCCGTGTTGTTCAGGACTAAATATTGGTTTTATCGCTGAATATATTTCATCATAAACGATTCTTTCGAATATTTTGGCAAAAATGCACAATTTTGATATGGGTCTATAATTTTCTATTCTATTTCTAGAATCTTTTTTGTGAATGGGGGAGACGAAAGCCGATTTCCAAACTGAGGGCATGATGCCCTCTTTGATGGATCTATCAAAGAGTATAAAAAGAGGAACGGACAGACTATCAGCACAATTACGAATTAAAATTGGCGAAATGCCGTCGGGTCCAGCAGATTTGTTTGTGTCAATAGATTTGAGTAGTTTTAGTACTGCATCCTGATTAATTTCAATATTGGAGATGCTAGTAGGACTTATGCTAGGAGGATAATCAACTTGGATGTTATTCGTTGAATTTGTCTCCAAATAGGTGGATTGAAAGTAGGTGGAAAATAAATTACATACGCCCTCCTCCGTTTGTGCCGATTGGTCGCCATACATCATAACAGCTGGTATTGCATTCGTATTATTTTTACGTTTGATAAATGACCAAAATGCTTTAGGGTTCTCTGAAATAGAAATTTCGATTTTATCGGTGTAAGACTTGTAACACTGGTATTCTAGACGTTTCGCTCGTTGTCTAAGTAGAGAAAAAGTTGCGTAATCGGACAAGTTACCATAGATTTTATATTTACGGAAGTATTTTAATTTTTCTTTCATCATTTTTTTCAGAGGGGAGCTATACCATGGAGGAAACTTATCATTAAACTTGTGTTGAATATATTTATCGCGTAAATCTGAAATAGCAGAATTTAAAAAGTGTAGGGCATCGTCTATAGTTCCCGACGTCAAGTTACTTGCCCAATCGATGTTGTTTAAACTTTCATTAATTGCTGCGTAATCACCTGAGTTGTAGAAGTATTTCCTTCTACATTGTTTCTTCAAAGATGGTTGACTAATGAGATCGACTTCAATAGACAAGGCTTTGTGATGCGGGTCTTCCGGTACTAACGGGTCACAACAACTACACACTTTCAAATATTCGTTAGAAAATATTAAATCTGAAATTCTGTCGTGCGTGTTTCTAATCCCATTAAACTGGTTAAAGCAGCAAAGATCAATTGTATCAAAAAAATTAGCTTGCATTTCACCTGTTGAGTTAAAGTAAGTAAACATACCATAAAATCACCCATTAGGATAAACTTACTGGACGAACTAGATAAAAATATTTCGGAAAGTTTTTCAGAAGTTTCTTAATTGTATTGCCAAGGAATTCCCCAAGTTCTGAGCACACAGATAGAGAGTACAAATGTGTAGGTCGCAGGATAAGAGCGGTGGGCCCAGGCGAAAACTTATCGTTACCTATATATATATAGATGTCTTCAGCGGAGGATCGCCACCCCGGCCTCTCGACCGCAGCAAGTCGCCGCCGAACGATTGTCCTATAGCAACATACTTTCTATCCCGTCTCCAAACTAAATATCTATCGTCAAACAACTCCTCATTCTTGATACCGTCAATAAGCAAACTCTCGGTAATTGAGATAATATCGTAAGAATTCAGTAAAACGTTTCTTAAAAATGTAGTTGTTTTTGTAGGCAGCCCTCTTGCATTTTGGTAATAAATGCTAAGAGGGAAATTGAATGCAGTAATATTGATTAATATCTAAATAATTCAAGAATATACCCAAATGAAAGATTAACAGCAGGTAATTAAAACATGGAATCCTCATAAGAACGATTTCTAAAGTACAAAGTAGCTGATATATGTATATAAGTTTGCGGCTATTAGCAGATGAGATAGATATCTGTACTAAATTACTTAAATGAATATTACAAATTGGTGAACTTATTATGACACAACCTACATCCAACTCAAATAAACATGCAAGAAATCCAGTAAACATTAATACTAATGCGCTTAACACACTGGCGCACCCACATAAAATAGCCCAATGGTACATCAACATAAGGTACAAATTTATTAGAGGAAAAGTAATATTTAGGGCAGTTACGCAAACATACATCCAGTTTTTAGCCAAGCGATGCGAACATAAAACACAATAGCAAGCAATAGTTTGGCTCTTAAACTTCTAAGAAGCAAGAAAATAGCACACATGGCAAAACTTAAATAATTTCTATTATAACGTAAATTTAACTCGAAGACAAATTTTCGCGCACGAATTAGAAAATTTTTTGCAAATCTTCTGTTTTGATAGAAATAATAGGGGAAGTTGCATTTTTTCTTATTAGAATTTTGCAGTGTTTTACCCACACAACCTGAAATTTTTTTTCTTTCGCAGCTAATTTTGTCTTAGTAAGCAGTCTTTTGTTATCTTCAGTAAGATGGTCATTTACAAAAATATTGTTGATCCCTCTCAGGCCAATGTCCGTTGGTTTCAGTGATTTTATCTTACGTAAAGCCACTATAAAATCTTCTTTGTCGTAACACTTGTGAAAATGCACAATGATAGATTTAATTGAATCTGATTGCCTGGAGGGCACCCTGGTGATAAAGTTGATTAACTCCTTATTCAATTGAAATTTACCCAAACCACTTATCTTTTCAACTAATTCATACAGATTTTTACTTCCTTTTACTACTATAAAGGAAGTATTGGATTCACCCCAAAAATTCGAAATTGAGTTTTCAACAGATCTTCACGTTTTAGAGTCCCCTGATCCCAAAAAACATATTTTTTTTCATTGGTCTGTCTGTCTGTCTGTGTGTCTGTCTGTGTGTCTGTGAACAGAATATCTCAAAAACGAAAAGAGGTATGGCATTGAAACTTCATATATAAGTTTTGTGTACTATGTAGATGAGACAGCAAGCTTTTGAAGAAAATCGCATAACCGGAAGTAGGTGTTTACTCTTGTGATTTTTCAATTTTTTTAGATTTTTTCAAAAACGGCTCTAACGATTTTTTTTAAATTTTACATTTTTCTTACATTTTTAATGTGCATTGATGTGAGATAGGTGATTTTCCAGTTGAATACTTCTAAAGTGGGTTTCTTTTGTTTTTTTTTCTATTTTTTTTATTAACTCCTATTTTAAATAAAACACCCGGTATATTATTACATTTTTGAATTCACCTTAAAATTCTAGAGAAAATTTGTCTCTTCAACTAACACTCGATTTTGTACCGTTTTTGTAGAATTTGTAATTTTTGAAAATTTTTAACAAATGGTTAAAAATTAAAAATGAAATTTTTGACTAATTATAAGATCACTGTAAAAGGAAGTTGTGTGAGTGTATCACACCAGATTTTTTCCTGTGCTATATGGTACACCTTTTAGCTCAGCGTTGCTGCTTCTGAGCCACTGCTCTTTATTATTTAGCTGATTTTTTAGTTGGCTAAGTTGCTCCTGCAGAGACTTTCTTCCAAGTGTAAGACTCTTGCCCCCACCGAATTCAATTTAGTCGAGTGCTCATCTATAGACTCATGTGCAAATTCAACCGATGTTTTGAGTGCCGCTAACTCGGCCTTGACCTCCTTCACATCGTTCACCAGTGTCTCCAGCGAGGCCAGCTTGAGAGATAAGCGCCTGAGTTCCTCCATTATCCCTTATGCAACCATATGCTACACAATACTGCACCATGGTGTATTTTCTCTAAAAGCTTTTACAGATAACAAAATAACACAAAATTTACAAAAATAGTAAGTCTATATTGTTCCAGGCCATGACATTGGGCTTATAAAGTGACCTTTGGAATGGCCTACCTCAATCTGGCAACGTAGCTTTGCCAACCTTTAACAAAAAATTACTAGTTTAGGACACTAAATGAACAATCTGTCAGTGCACTATCCCTGTCATTGTGATGCATGCCAGTTGAAAAAAAACTATAAAATCACTGCTATTTACATCGCAGTGCGTCACTTCACCATAATATTCAATTTAAAAACAAATTTCTAAGGGGTAGGTACCTAATTTTCCATTGGAAGTAAACCGTTACTAATTTTGACTTCATCTAAAGCAGTTTTTTTCAAAATAACTTGCCTGGAAGCTAGTGATATTGCAGTCAGAACAAGTCTCTTCATATTATTACCCTTTATATCTGCTCTTTTAAAGTGCTTTTCACACACAACACTAGCCTTTCCAATCCGCCAGTTCTCTAAATGCAAAATGTCTTTCCATTTTGTGCCACCGATCCATTAGATGGAAATTCGACCACGCTAACATATGGAGCAACTGATGAAGCGTAAGTATGTAGTAACATGTCAAAGGCATTTTTGGAACTTTCATGAACTGCCTTGTCAAAATGGTTTTTAATGTCAAATATATTTCAAACAAACAAAACTTACCCTAACACCTAACGGTAGATAGGGTTATGATAATATATATACAAACAAAACTTAGTGAAATGGCCTAGCACACAATCTGGCAACACAGCTAGTGTCATGGCCTGGAACAATATAGACCGCCTTGGTATTACTTGTTTCCCTTCCAGTTACGTTAGTGTATAGTTCAATCACGGAACATAGCTAACGAACCAGAAACGACACAACACCGCGGCACCTTTGAAGTCGAGGTTGCCGATTTCGTGACTCTCGGCCATTACTTTGGCGTTATATTGGCGCCTATTTTGAATTTTAAAATCATAACCCTACTTGCTGGCACACAATACTAAACTTTAGCAAGTTATTACGAATTATTATTTCACTTATTCGTATTATTGTACGGGTGTTTCCAAGGACACATTCTGAACAAATACACAATAGGTATTTATACGCCAGAATTTTTATCAATGTACAGTCGTGTTCAAATAAATCTGGGACAGTGTCTTTTTCACATGCAAGTTACGTTAAGAATTGAAGAATATCTCCATGGATTTCCTCTTATCAGAAAGAGTTACATATTTCATTACCTGTTAAAGTTTAATGTAACTCTTTCTGATAGCAGGAAATCCATGGAGTTATTATTCAATTCTTAACTGAACCTACATATGAAAAAAACATTGTCCCAGATTTATTTGAACACGACTGTACCTATCTAAATTATATGACTAACTGTTTTGTTAATAGGATTTCAATTAGTGAACAGGATCCATGAATTATTTCTGTAATTTAGGTTTAAAAAATCTGTTGTGATACACGCACACAACTTCCTTTTACAGTGATTTTATAATTAGCCAAAAATTTGATTTTTAATTTTTTTCAGCATTTGTCAAAAATTACAATACAAAAACGGTACAAAATAGAGCGTTAGTTCAAGAGACCAATTTTCTCTGAATATAAAAATGTAATAATATACCGGGTGTTCTATTTAAAATAAGAGTTAATAAAAAAAGAAATCCTTTTTAGAGGTATTCAACTAGAAAATCACCTATCTCACATAAATACACATCCTTTATCTAATAGACTTGTCTGTCCGTCCGTCCGTCCGTCCGGGACGCTGTTTCAGCAGCCAAACCGTAAGAGATGGAGAAAAAAGTTATGAAAGTTATATGTTTGGAATGGTCATGTCAGCTCAGGAACCGAATTTCAGTCACGTGACACTTCCGGTTTTCGAGAAATCACAAAAAAGACCGTTTTCAAATAGAACGCGTATTAAATAAAAATGTTTCATCAGCCAAACGGAACTGCGACCCTCTGCGCCTTAAAACGTCGATCGGTTAGGCAACCACTTAACCTTCCAGGTCTGGGTACAGTTTTTATTTAATACGCGTTCTATTTTAAAACGGTCTTTTTTGTTTTTTTAAATGAGACATTTGTCTCACTGGATTGCTTGTTAAAAATTTAATAAAACTGGAAAGTTTGAAAAAAATCGTTAGAGCCGTTTTTGAAAAAATCGAAAAAACTGAAAAATCACCAGAGTAAACACCATACTTCCGGTTATGCGAGTTTCTTCAAAAGCTGGGTGTCGTACCTAGATAGTACACAAAACGTATATATGAAGTTTCAACGTCATACCTCTTTTCCTTTTTGAGTTATTCTGTTCACACACAGAGACAGACCAATGAACAAAAACATGTTTTTTGGGTTGACTCTGAAACGTGAAGATCTGTCGAAAACTCAATTTCGAATTTTTGGGGTGAATCCAATACTTCCTTTATTGTAAAAGGAAGTAAAAATAAGGTGTATATGCATTTACATTTTCATACTTACGTCCAGCAGCATTTTGTATTAAAACTGTTCGAGTAAATTTATTATTAAATATACGGGTGTATACGAATTCGACCGACAACTTTTGGGTGCATATTTCTCTCACTAATTATAGCCTAAAAGATTAGACAACCTTGATCCTTATCTGCAAGATAAACTCTGCACAGGTCAAAACACTTCGAAAAGACACTATGAATTTTTCAAGATTTATTTTATTAAATAAAATAAAAATTAGAAGAAATCCATTAGCTTGAATATCTTTATATATATAATTCTTCTGTACGTGTGTATGTGACTGAACTCCTCCTAAACGGCTGGACCGATTTTGATGAAATTTATTGTGTGTGTTTGAGTGGGTCCCTGGATGGTTTAGATTCACAATTGCACTCGGTAGGTGGCGCTGCAATCGGGTTCTAGGATTTTTTTAAAATAATTTTTTGACAATTTTTTTAATTTTTTTTTAAAGATTTCTCGCATATGAGAACATATAACCCCAAAGTTTCACGCCCCCCTCCGCCCCCCAATATTTTTTAAAATGAAAAAAATCGAAAATTCGGAAATCGAAAAAACCTTTGCTGAACCTGCTAATAGCAGGCAAACCAACATTCGGGCAGGACAACGTCTGTCGGGTCCTCCAAAATTTCATTTTTCTGGTGAGTACCTATCTTTATATATATAATTCTTCTGTACGTGTGTATGTGACTGAACTCCTCCTAAACGGCTGGACCGATTTTGATGAAATTTATTGTGTGTGTTTGAGTGGGCCCCTGGATGGTTTAGATTGACAATTATACCCGGTAGGTGGCGCTGCAATCGGGTTCTAGAAATTATTTTTTAAATTTTTTTGACGTTTAAAAAATTTTTGACGATTTTTAAAAAATTTTTGACGATTTTTTAAAATTTGATTTCTCGCATATCAAAACATATAACCCCAAAAGTTCACCCCCACACCACCCCCAATATTTTTTAAAATGAGAAAAATCGAAAATTCGAATATCGAAAAAACGTTTGCTGAACCCGCTAATACCAGGCAAACCAACGTTCGGGCAGGACAAAGTCTGTCGGGTCCGCTACCCCTTAGGGGGTGAAATGGGGTAAATAAGCCTAAAAATCGATATGGGTGTAGTTATTGAGGTTGATTGCGAAAATGGCATTTATTTTCAAGTCTAAGACTATGGACATGACATAAAATTAAAATTCTATAGTGGTGAATCGGAGTTTCAGAGACAAATTATTTTTGGGCAGAACAACGTTTGCCGGGCCAGCTAGTTAGGAATAAAATTTATTATCAGCTATGGCCTAACTATCTTCTTTAAAGAATTCTGGACTTCCAAAAACCATTAAAAATGAGTGTTCCTACACATTACACGCATTCAAATCTCCAAACTTGAATATTTTATTTCCACTGGTAGTCTGAATAATTATAAATGTCATGTTTCATATGTACCTAATGTCATTAATTAATTAGTATAGTTCGATATTTGAGTAAAATTTCATTCGACGATTTCAATGTTAGATTAAAAGAAAAGTCACAAAAGAGGTTCTAACTTTGAAATGAAAGGAGATTGGTTATAAGTATACGAACAATTTAGGTACATCTTTAGGCAGTAAATACACCCTCAAAGTTTGTCGGTCGAATTCGTATACACCCTGTATACAAATATATATAAACAAAAAAAAATCCCAAAATTTTTAATTCTTTATTACAACTAATTAGCAAACCTTTACAATAAAATAGTTATATAACTAATATAATACACAAATTATAACTAATATTAAAAAATATATATAGGGTTATTCTAACGTTACTTGGGTACTTTAATCTAATGTAATTCTTCTAAGAATTAGCTAATTTTAAAATTAAAAACACATTTAGAATTGTGAAGAATCAGGATTTATTAGAAAACATACAAATGGCGTTGACTTTTGGTCTACCAGTTCTTTTCTTACCCAAAACGGAACCAGACGTTTCAAATTTTCTTAATAAATCACGTAAAGAATTTTCTGAACACAGCCCAACTCTGAAATTGTTTACATTTAGAAACTTTCGTAGAACATTCGAAATGCTCCTTTGACACTCATAGAAGCATTGAATCAAACTAATACGAACACGAACATCTAAAACCATGGTATGACATTTGTGTACACAAATAGTGCGATAATTTGACATACACAGATTATCATTTCAGTGCATTTTTTTTGTAAACAAAATTTAAAACAAAAGACGTGTCCACTATATTTAAATCCCAATCCTTCCCGAGTATAAAACTGTCGTAAATTTTAAATAAGTGAGTATATGATTAAGCTACAATTGTGTTTTAACAAGTCTTCTAAAAATTTTACAAATTTTTAATTGTTAGAAGCTTTCTACTTTTCATCAAAGTGCTGTGGATATCCCTGTTCATATATTTTAAAAGATAAAACATTCTCATGCGAATGAACAAACGTATCAAGTACGTTATTGGAAAGCTTTGACAAGGATCTTCAAAAATATATTGCTCCAAAATGGCATACATATTTTTGCTAACATTACTGCCTAATATCAATTTGTCAATATGCTCGATAAATTTGTTCTCTATAGTATTAATGAAATTTATAAATTTTTCTTGAGGCATTTTTAGATTTCCAAAAGTGTCATTATTTTTATTTGCGTATGCTTTAAAGTAGCAAAAGAAATTATATTCTTGCAGAATATAAGTTTCCTTGGCGAAATCCTCACATATTTGGCATGTGTGAATTTCTAAGCATTTTTTGATTAAATATCCACACACATAATTTAATGCATTTACGGCAGGCATTAGACAATAGTATTTCGCTTCTCTTATTCGTTACACAAATGTCATTTTTATTGGTATCATCAGCGAGTCAAAATCATCAACACAATTCGCATTAGATGAGTGGTGAAAGTAATGTAGACAGTACAATTTTTTAAACGCCCATTCAAACTGAATAGGTGTTGGATTAAATGCACTGTCATTCTGTTGTCGGACTGTGCAAAAATATATTTCAAGACAATCTTGATTTAGGCGTCTAGTCAATAGATAGCAAAAATGTTTTGCCTTTAAAAAGTACCATAGCTGCAACACTGACGTTATTGTAATCTGTATCCCTGTCAAACATTTTATAGTTTTTGTGAGGTCTTTACCAGTCTTGGAAATAATTTTAATTCTACTAAAAAAATCTTGCATCTGTTCCATGAAAGTTATTTGATATTCAGCACCCGTAAAAGCATTATTAAAGTATTTATTACTTCGAAATTTGAGTGAATTTAATACGTCAAATAATTTGTCACACTTTTCAATAAACTCCCCAGTACCTGCTGCAGCAGATGGTAGTGCATTTACACTAACGTATGTATTAAAACACAAGCCGCAACAGTCCCACTCAAAACCTGTACTGCAAATTTGACTTTCATTTTTTGAAAGTTAGTAGGGAACATGTGAGCGTCGGACAATTTGGCTGCGAGTCGTAAATTCTGTTTCTTATCAAGGTTGTAGAAATTCAAAATATGATCCCATGACGCAACCTTCCCATCAAAATGAAAATCATATTGCTTAAGCATATTGCGAATCGCTTTCAAAATCTGAGGCGCGTCCAAAATACAAAAGATTTTTTCCCCATTTACCTCAAAAAATGTTTTTTCTTTACTAACTTTTAATGCATGAGATAAACTCACAAAGTTTGAACCCATATCACTCACAATAGCACATACATGCAGTTCAATTCCTTGAAGTTGTGCTATACATGATATTATTGTGTTTCGCAATGTTTCTCCACTAAAACATGAATTTACGAAAAAATATGCGAGTGGTTGCTTCCATTTACTGTACAAACCCCTTGTCATTATAACCATAACACTTTTGGCCGGTAAAAGCTTTTTTTCAGTTCCGACATTATGAAATCCTACTACCTCGTCCTTTATTAAGGAAAAAAAACAAAATTCTTTTTAGCGACATCTCATCTACACATACGGAACAATATTTGGATTTCTCATCCAATTTATCTATTATAAATTTGAAACCATTTAGCAGAGTTTGTTGCAATCCTGGACCATAATGGAAATTTTCGGTCATTCGTTGTAAACACCTTTTTGACGGCAAACACAATACTGTTGACAAGAACCTGTACACTTGGGGGCCTAGAAAATACACCGTAAGAGAAAACTGCTTAAATTCTTTTGTATAGCGATTTCCTTTGGATTTGGGATTTAAGCCCAACTGCATCTTCACAAAGTTGGAAGTACTTGGCGATGAAAAATTTCACAAAGTGACTTGAAATGTTCTATATCACTTCCCACATCTGCGGATTTATTTTCTATGTGTGTTGTCAATATCTTTCTTAATTTGTCCCTACGTGATCTTGCTTTTTTCAGGGATCTTCTCAAAGTTTCCTTTCTCGGAGTGCGATTTGATAACATTGATGACGTTTGGGTTCCTTTGTTACTATCTAAAAGAAAATATAAAGGTAAGCAATTCGACTGGACTACAGCACATGGTATATTATTTTAATATTTTAAATCAACTAATTACAAACAATATTTAGTAACATATAAGAAGTGCGAGAGAGACTTTTTGGGGTTCTCAAATTCTCACAGAGTCTCAGGGCAACAAAATCTATTGTTGTACATTAATATGTAATGTTTGTCTAACAAACAAAACGCATTACGTGCGAAAATAATTAGTTCTTGATATCACCGTGATCACGTAATTATATGATAAATTTACTATTTTAAACATTATAAATTACCTTCAACTCCTCTCGTAGCAGAAGTACTTGCTGTAGAATCTCCCAGTTCAGCTGAATGTTGATAAATCGTTGCAGTAGATCTTGAAACTGCAGGTTGCAAGAACACTTCCGATGAACTTGAAATATCGCCAGTCTCTGAAACAAAGTAAGGTTAAAATATTAATATACGTACTACACCTAGTTTAACTATATTATTAGAGGATTCACTCTGCAATACAGTAGTCTACTGTACTAATTTTCTGAGGAAACATTCTCGATAAAACCTTTTTTTTTGCCGATACTTCTTTTCTTGACGATGCCAGGCCTTGAAGGTGCTTTTCTTTTTAATGTAACCTTATTAGGTGGATTTCGAATGTTGAATAATGTTGGTTCTGCATTAGGCAGAAGTCGGTTTCTTAAAGGACTCGAAAACATTACATCCTCAAAATGTTCGGAACACATGCGGCAATTTTTATACAGATATGTTGGATTTTTGTCCATTAGATCTTGCCTTCTGCATAAAATCACCCATCGTTTACATCTACAATTAAGTCTCAGTTGCATTAAAATAAATTATAGTACAGACCTACACTTAAATCATTAAACAAAATTGAAAATTATTTGTTTCATTGGTTTAGATTCTCATAACCTACAAGTAAGATTAAAAAATTGCTTACCTTTCAGAGTCCTTGGGATAACGGAAGAAGCTGATGGTTTTGTTGCTTTTACTACTGTTGTGGCATTCAGGTGCAGAGCACCAATTTCCGCCTTTCTTTACTATATCCATTATTTTAGCACTTATACGGAAAATTTCTGAATATTCACACGTAAGCAAACGGATTGAAATTCCAAGATACTCTCCAGCAGGTGGGGCTGTCGTGAAAATGTTCGCGCCGGTGCAAAGAAAATCTGCCTCTCGAAACTGCCCGAGTGTCGTTTCTGGTTCTCTAAATCAACACAACATATGTGGATCTCTCCGTCCTTAATTGTTTTTTCTGCTATTGGTCACATTACAAAATTTGCCCCTGTTGTGCCTCAGTTTGGTCTAAAACCTTGCTGTGAATCTTGGATTGTTTCTTTAACATTTCTCTTAGTTTCTTTTCAAGTGTTCTGGCGTATATTTTACCTGTCACTTACCTTATCTTGTCACTAAAGAGGTTAAGTTTTTGTATAGAAGTTGGAGCACGGTTTTTTATGTATTCCTAAAAAGAACAGACGTCACCGGGACCTTTATTTACTATTCCCTCATGGTAGGCGTAGTAGAATGCTTTCCCAGCTTTTAAATTATGAATTCCAAAGATGTTAACTGTAAGATGTGTTAGGTAAAATAAATCTTGGACAGGAATTTCTGGCAAATGGACATTCTGCATAAAATCAAATGCCAAAAGCATGAAATCGTCGCAGTCGTTGAATTCTTCTGAAGCTTGTTTCAGAGCTTTATAGAATTGTTTAGCCCTTTGTTTATGTACCAGTAATTCTGCAACTGCAGCACGTTTTGCCGTATCACTAAGGGATGGGATTTTTATTTTGACATTAAAGTTCTTCGCAAATGCAGCAGGTGTCGATCTGTGCTCGACCGAAAGGATAGTTGTAGTGCTAATGGAAATATTTCACGTAATAGCTATAGCGCACTGGACAATTGAGATATTTAACTTGAAAACGATTGTACATTATTTTAAAGATGAGTCTGGTTAACATATTCACCTGCAATCAATTACAACCTGACGCAGTATGATAAAAGCATAACCCATAGTCAAATCTATAATTCAGCACTAAATGCCTTTCTAAATAAAACTACCCGTATACTGATGGCTCTAAAACCGACAGTGGAACCGGATGTGCGTTTGTGTGTAACGATCACAGTGAAAATTATAAACTAAGTGATCAGTGCTCAATTTTCACCGCCGAATTGTTAGCGATAAGCAAATCGATCGACTACAGAAAACGTTGTGAACAAAATGATCATATAATTTTAAGTGACTCTTAGTGCGTTGAAGATCATAGAAGATATGTATAGTAAAAACCCATATGTCATAAAAATTAGAACAATATTAACCACCCTCATAAATACCAGTAAGACTATATAGGGTAAAACACCCAGTTATTGGCACCTTAAGCAAACTTGAACAAATAAAGTCGTGTAAAAAATCAGTAAACCATAGTTTTTCAATATGGTATTCGCCAGGTTATAGAACATAAGGTTTTAAATCCGATATATTTTTTGCGACCTCTATTTCGAACTTCTAGTCAGTGAAATTCTATTCTTATTGAGAAAGTACCAAACATTCCACTGATTGGCACTATAAGCTAGAAATTGGCACTCATATTAGGTTAGTTATTGGCACCCTTATTAAATCAGGAACAGTAGTAATACTACATAGATATCTAAGTGCCTAGTAAAACGCTATTTTAAATTTTTATATAAAACATAAGCTTTAATTAGTTAGGTACAGATTTGATTATTATTCCTTCTTTGGGACTTTGCAAACATCACAAAGAAATGGTAATATAAATTGTTTGAATTTCTGTAAACAAATTTTGTGATATTGCCGTTTACAGTAAAGGCATTTCAATCCTCTGTTCACGTTATTAATATTTCTGGTGCAAGTAAAGCAGAGCCCTGATGCCACAAATTGATCCCTTGTTTGATCGGAAGTTTCAGGATTGTAGTATAAGACTTCTGCTTTATCTTCTCCGGCTCCGTCATAGGCCTCGCTTTTTGAAACTATAGGTAGGTACAAACTCAGTTATCATTTTTATTGTGTAAGCAGAATACAATACTAACCGTATTCAGTTTCTGTTGACTCCATCATTCCTTCTGTAGAAGTCGATGCAGTAACTACAACAATGTGAAAGAAAAACATTTAGGAGAATCAATATAATCTAATCGGAAATCAATAAAACTTACTTGTCGCAGGTGTACATGGTTCATCAGTTTGACTCTGATTGGGATTTCCATCTGTTTCATTTACTTTGCTGTTGAATACCCTTCTTACATGGGTGATGGCTACAAGAAAGTATCATTAGTTTTTAATATCAAACAGTTCCCTAAACTAACCATTCGGTTTACTATTCTTCTTCTGTTTCAATTTCTTTGCAGTCTGCAGAGATTTTTCTTTCTTTTTCTCAATCCTTGCAAGTTTTCTTTTCGCCTTTTCTTTTTCCTTCTCTTCTTTCTCCATTTTCTTTTCTGTGTAAATATTTTTCCACCCTGAAGACGTTATTACATATGGCACTTTTTCGATATTCCTTTTGTTCTTTCGCTCTGGTGTAATGGGCCAAAGTAAGTAATTTTGCAAAACTTTGATTGATTTTTTACTCTCTGTCGGTGTACTTTCTTCCATTGCCTTTTCTCCTGGTTCTTTTAAATCATATTCTCCTCGATGAATAGAGTCACTGCAAAACCCACTCTCAGGATTGGTTACGTTTTCAACATAATCCATACCAGAGTTGCTATAATCAAACTCTTTCTCTTCAACGATACATATGTTGTTATCTTTTGTAGCATAAAAAATAATGGGTATATCATTTATTTCATAAATAACGTCATTTGGGGGAGCATCTTCGGCAAGGGAAGCAATGACTACTGAATCCAAATTTGGCTCTGATATAGGTATATCATTTATTTCATAAATAACCTTATTTTGGGAAACATCCTCAGCAGGATTCTCGTTATTATCAGTATCACTTGGCTGATTATTAAATTCTGTCCAAAGTCTGTATATAATTTGAAAGTTCTCTTCCTTGCGGTTTATACTCATATCGGACTGCTTATTAAAAACGTCTTCAAACTCTTGAATTTTTTTTCACCCACAATTTTTAGAAAATTTGTATACGTTAATATTTTATTGCCGATATCGCTGTGACCATCAATGTGACTTTCTCTACATTCAATCCGATCAGAAGTATTAGCGTTTTTGTTTGATTTACCCAAACATTTTGATACATCGATGGCTGAAAATTCAAATGGGTATAAGCCACACGCTCTAAAACCATTGATGATATTTGTTTCTTTGATATTCTCTACAACTTTCTTCAAAATAGGTGCAAAGTTTTCCTTGGTAAGTTGTTCATAAGGGTTGTCTCTTCTCCATTCTAGAACACTTTGTTTCCACAAATTTTTAATGGGCTTGAAGGCAGCGACATCGGCAGGTTGTATTATTCTGGTAGAGTTGGGGTACAAGGCTATTAGTATTATTTGAAGTTTACTGCACAATTCACTATTTTGGAATGTTAAGTGAGTTTTGTGGCCATCCACAAACAAGATTACTGGAAACTGAATATTCTTTCTAACTAAATGTGGATGGAGAACATTGCTTATGTATTCATAAAATAACTCTGATTTCATCCACCCGTTGTCGCTAATTCCTATACCCCACTCTGGTGGAACAGACTCTACAACCTTTGGAGGTAATCTTTTATATGGGTAGATAATCATCGGTGGGGTAGTCTTACCGTCTGCCGAGAACGTGAACATGACAGTTAAATTTGCCTTAGCTTCCGCCCTGTCAATTTCATACACATTTTTAGTACCCCTTTCTGCCAGAACTTTGGTTTCCTTTGGTCCCAACATAAAACATGTTTCATCTCCATTATATAGTCTGGTACGGTCCTCTAATATAGTATCATATCCTTTGGTTTTTAGATAGGCCTTAACATCAATAAACCATTTTTTCAAATCTTCAGCTGACACACGTGCGCTACTCTGAGTAACAGCTTCCGATGTTCTGATACTAATATTCGGATTTCTACGTAAAAAGGATCTGTACCATGTTTCACCAGAGATATTGTTTTTGAATGGAGTTTTTCTATTTGAAGCATCCAAAAAACTCTTTACCGATGCTTGTATGTCTTCCTTTCGACGTGGAAATCCCTTCTGATGGCTATCAAGTATCCACTTTACTAATAATTTTTCCTCATCTGTAGTTAAAATTGGGGAAGGGCCATGGCTAATTTTACGAAAATTATCTGACATTCTGAATTGAAGAGTGCTGCGCGGTATGCCAAATTGCTTTGCAGCTTTTTTCTTTGGCATACCATTTTGTACAACACTAATGGCATTTTGTACATCGTCTTCAGTGTACGGTTTGCCGTATGTTTTTCCCTTTTTTACTTTCTCGCATACGGTAGTATAGAGAAAGTATTGTAATCGTCAAAAAAATCGACTTCGAGATTTTGACGAATCTTGACGTTTTAGACCTCCTAGAGTCCGAAAAAACCATTTTTCGAATTATGTCTGTGTGTGTGTATGTGTGTGCGTGTGTGCGTGTGTGTGTGTGTGTGTGTGTGTGTGTGTGAACACGATAACTTAAAAACGAAATAAGCTAGACCCTTGAAATTACGTGCATAGTCATTATTCAAAATTTGTAGATTCCTGTCAAATTTTGAGCGAAATCGCTTAACCGGAAGTGGCACTTTACCTAAACAGGTAGCGGTATCTATTCAAGTAAAGTACCAGTTTGCTTCGAGATATTTGAACAAAATTTTGTACATACATTTATTATGTAGAAAAACTACGAGATATTACATTTCAGCATGATCGGTTAACCGGAAGTGGCATTTTACCTAAACAGGTAGCGGTATCCATTCAAGTAAAGTACCAGTTTACTTCAAGGTATTTGCACAAAATTTTGCACATACATTTATTATTGAGAAAAACTCCCAGATATAAAATTTCAGTATGATAGGTTAACCTAAAGCAACACTTTACCTAAACAGGTAGTGGTTACCTGAAATGGATATTTTTGTATCTAGAATGCGAAATGCTACTTTTGCGTTCGAGAATGGAAGTTATTTTGCCGAGCTTTAGCTAGGCAAAATATCTATTCGAGAACGCAAAAGCATTTCGCATTCGAGATGCAAACAATGATTTTTCGAAAACTGCAATAAAACTAAGTAGTATGAGAATAAAAAAAATTAAATAAGGTAACTGTCAACGTTAATTGACAATTTTATATTTCATAAACAATTAATTTTTGAACCACGGCCTGCTGAATTGTTTAACAAACGTCAAAGTGACGTATAAATGTAACGAACGACTATGAATACGGGCGTCAGTGTTTACTAATAAAGTGTAAAGTTAATTGTACAGTGACTAACATAATATAACAATGACAGTGAAAAAGAAAAGTGATTCGCAACGAAGAAAGGAGAGAAAATCATTAATGAAAAGTGTACGTAGTGATTCTTCGTATAAATACAGTGAAAGAGAGGAAAATAAAGTAAGGATGCGTTTATCAAGATCTCTAGAAGAATATACTGAGGCAGAAAAAAGAAATAATGCAGCAGCTATGAGATTAAGAAGAAGCCGAGAGGAATATCGTAATAAAGAAAACACAAGAAACTTGGAGGCCATGAAAAACTTTAGAAGTCAGGAAGAATACCGCAATAAAGAAAACACAAGAAACTTGGAGGCCATGAAGAAATTTAGAAGTCAGGAAGAATACCGCAATAAAGAAAATACAAGACACTTGGAGGCCATGAAGAAATTTAGAAGTCAGTTAGAATACCGCAATAAAGAAAACACAAGAAACTTGGAGGCCATGAAGAAATTTAGAAGTCAGGAAGAATACCGCAATAAAGAAAATACAAGACACTTGGAGGCCATGAAGAAATTTAGAAGTCAGGAAGAATACCGCAATAAAGAAAACACAAGAAACTTGGAGGCCATGAAGAAATTTAGAAGTCAGGAAGAATACCGCAATAAAGAAAATACAAGACACTTAGAGGCCACGAGGAATTATAGAAGCCAGGAAGAATACCGAAATAAACAAAACACAAGAAACTTAGAGGCCATGAAAAATTACAGAACTCAGGAAAAATATCGTACTGCAGAACAGCAACGAAATTCCACGGCTATGGGTCTGAGACGATCACAAACAAACTATCGTGAAACTGAACGTATACAGGACCGGGAATTAAAGCAAGAGAGAAGAAATATTGACTATTTTAAAGCCAGAGAAAATTATTACAATTTAGTAAGAGCAAGTGATTCAGTGAGTAAAAAGATAAAGTTACAATTTCTTAAAGATCGATGTTCAATGCCAGATAATATTTGTTGTTGTTGTGAAGGACTATTTTTTAACCATTCTGTAGTGAAATTTAATTTTGAAAAATTGTGTGATAAATATGGTGAAGAATTTAGTGGCCATATATTGAATTATGCTTCGGAATATATTTGTGCTACGTGTTCTCGACACGCTAATAAAGGCAATGTTCCAAAACTGGCTACGAGTAACGGACTGAAATTTGTTGAGGTGCCGGAGTGTTTAAAAGTGTTATCGGTTCTAGAAGAAAGAATGGTCGCACCGTATATAAACTTTATGCAGCTGAGACCACTTAAAGCATACGCTTTAAACCCTCAAATTGGAATGAAATGTAGTGTCGTCAACATACCGATAGATATAGAGGATATGGTACAAGTGTTGCCACGGTCGTTTGATAACTTGGCAACAATACAAATTAAATTAAAACGACATATGACTCATAAATCGCACTACCTGTTTGAGACTGTTCGGCCAAATGCAGTATGTGAAGCTTTAAATTATTTAGTGCAAACACCGTTATATCTACAACATAATGTTACTGTGGACAGGAGCTACTTTGAACGATACGATAATCAAAGTGAAGTGGATTTCATTATAGATGACAACGATAAAAAAGATAGTGATGATGTATCAGATAGTGAATTTGTAAAAAAGTTTTTTGCTGAAAATGAAGTGTGGGAAGAAAATAGTGATGAAGAAAATTCATGTGACGAAGTGGACGAAGAAGTTATGTTAATTGACAGGAATAAAGAAATTGTTGACAATGTACAAGTGATCGCACCCGGTCAAGGCAAGTTACCAGTGCCATGGCATGCAGTTAGTGACATTGATGAATTGTGTTTTCCAAAAATTTTCTGTGGCCACAAATTTATTATGCCATCTAAGTTTACGTATAGTGATCGGGTCAAATTTGAAACTCGCCATAGAGACAGGAGAGCTTGCATTCCGTCAAGATTATTATTTATGGCGAAGAAGAAATTAGAAATGACATGTTTGGCAAGTATAAACATGTGTTTAAGAAAAACAAAGAGGACCGCAGGAATGAATGCAAAGAATGCACTCGATAGTAATTACCTGGATAATTTAATAAAATTTGACGAAGGATACAAAATTTTGAAGCAGATTAGATCATCACCGTCGTACTGGGAAACTCGGAAGAAAGAACTAATGGCAACTATTCGACAATTAGGAAAACCCACATTCTTTTTAACTATTTCAGCTGGAGAAACCAAGTGGCCGGAATTACTCACGACACTTTCAACGTTACAAGGAGTTAGGTACTCCTTACGATTGAAGAAGCAAACGCATTGAGCGACTATCAGAAGACTCATTTAATTAAAAATGACCCTGTGACTTGTGCCCGATACTTCAACTACAAGATGTCCAAATTAATGATGCTATTGAAGGAAGAAGATTCTATATTTGAAAAATTCATTGTCGAAGATTCATACGAACGAGTTGAATTTCAGCAACGTGGATCACCACACGAACATATCTTTCTGTGGCTTAAGGATACACCCGTTTATGATTTACATTCTCCGGAGTCCATCGAAGACTGTGTTGCTTTTATAGATAAATTTATCACGTGTAAGTACAAGGAAGATGACCCTTATGTACAATTGCAAATGCATCGACATTCACATACGTGCTACAAAGGAAAACGCAATAAGGCTAAGTGCAGATTTAATTTTCCCTTACCAGTTATGCCAAGGATAATGATTTTGGAACCTCTCAATGAAGATGAGACAAATGAATTGCAGAAAGAAAATTTAACAAAAATAAGAAAACAGATGGTCAACTATGCAAAAACCAATAGTTATATTTCTTTTGAAGAAATTTTAAAGGAATTAAATATGAATGAAAAGACATATATATCTGCCCTCAGAAGTTCATTGAAAAGACCCCAAGTTTTCTTAACCCTCGTCGCCCACCTGCTTTAATATTACATACTGCCCACCTGGGGTAATTTCTGACCCCAACTTAAAATTATGCAATTCACTTTAATAAAAAGTTAGTTCTGACGTTTCAAGGTATTTATTGGTAAGTACATTTCTAAATAAACTAGAACAAGTAATATAAACATTATAAAAGATAGATTATATGGTAATTTAATAAAATTAATAAAATATTAAGTTATACGCCTTTATTTTGTGTCACTGTCTTCTGACGTTAAACTTGAACATGTAAAACACAATGTGCACGTTTCAATGTGCTCCTTACATACAAAATTATTGCACATGTCACACAAAATATTTGTATTTTTATCTAGTCGTGGACAAATCTTACACCTTTCGCGTTTATTTTTTGCATTGTCGGCGTTCTTGTATTGCAAAAGTAAGTTACCAAACCCGGCATCTTCAACAGATTTGCAAATTTTTCTTGTCCTGGCTTGAGGATTTTGAATTCTTCTTTTTATTTCCGGTTTGACTAGCTCCTCACCTAGTTCTAATAAGAAACGACGTCTTCCTGTTGTATTTTTGTATGTACTGACAAGCTCAGTCAACCTGTAATTGAGGGTTTATCCCAGAGAGCTATATTTATAAACACTAGCAGTACGCAGTTTTACCACGCAACTAACGTGTCAAAACTGCGAGTTGGTGCTGCACATTATGCTACCTTACATAAAAACGTATTTCGGAACCTAAAAACTAAGGCTAAACAAATTAAAATTTTATCTCATGTAACCCACCTGGGGTAAAAATTGACCCCAAGCGCATATTTTGCGGTATAAATATTTTTCTATAACAATTTAGCAACAAAAAATAGTATGATCCTCTCCTATGGAGTTGGATTGAAGCATATTTAGGGTTTCAAGACAATAGACCAAAGATAAACATAAGAAAACTACATTCTACAGCGCGTGGGGTCAAAAAAGACCCCAGGTGGGCTACGAGGGTTAAAAAGGAAAAGTAACGAAGTGAACGTCAATGGGTACAACAAAGATATCCTGCATTTATTCGAGTCAAACATGGATCTACAGTATGTGCTAGAAGAGTACGGAATTGCATCGTATATTATTAAATATATCAGTAAAGTGGACAGTGGGTTATCAAAAATATTACGTGATGCAGCATCGGAAGCTCAGAAAGACAACAAAAATATCAAGGAGAAGTTTAGGACTATAGCAAATGTTTTTCTCAACAGCAACTTGATGTCAGCACAAGAAGCAGCGTACCATGTGTTGTCAATGCCATTATCAAAGTGTAGCCGAAAAACAATATTCATTAATACAGGACCACGAGAGGAACGAGCCAGGATGTTGAAGACGAACATAGAGTTGCGACGTCTTAATGAGGATTCTACACAAGTTTATATGGATGATGTGTTTGAAAAATACTCTGTACGTCCAGAGACTTTAGAGGAGAGATGTCTGGCACAATTTGCCTCCGAATACGTACCAATTCGAAGAGAAGCAGATTTAGACGAAGACAACTTAGACATTGATCACTCAAAAGAATATAGGCGTAAGACAAAATCTTCAGTGATTAGGTATCGACGGTACAAACTTCAGCAGGATCGAGTAAATTACTTTCGAGAGCAAGTCCTGCTCTTTATGCCATGGCGCAACGAACTACAACAAATTGAAAGTGTTAATTGTGAAGAGGTGTATAATGAACATTACGAAAGGATTGACGAAAACAGAAAACTATTTTCGGTGATAGGTGATGAAATTTTAGAAGAAGCACTAGAAAATGCCCATCAAGAATTTATCGAAGTTGAAGAAGATGAAGCAGAAGAGTTTAGAAAAGAAAACATTTCTCCGGGCCAGCGAGTAGATGTAATGCAGCAAGGAGGGCAGGAAGCTCCGACTAATAAGACAGAGAATCGATACAGCTGCCCAAAACTGATACCAACAGAAGACATTTGTTTATTAGCATCACAACTAAATGAGGGCCAGAAGGAGTTTGTTATGCATACACTAAATGAATTCAAACTGGGAGTCACACCATTCCATATTTTCTTAAGTGGATCCGCAGGAGTGGGAAAAAGTACGGTTATCAGATGCGTGTACCAGTCTATCACAAGTTACTTCGATTCACAGCCTGGTGCAACTGGAGATAATATTTATGTACTTTTATGCGCCCCATCTGGAAAAGCTGCATTTCTCATCGAGGGAGTTACGTTGCACACAGCATTCGCATTGCCCGTTTCACAATTTGGAGGACAGATGCCAGAATTATCAACTGAAGTGGCAAATTCAATAAGGGAGAAGCTCTTTAACATTAAATTGTTGATCATCGATGAAATTTCAATGGTGGGAAGCGTTCTTTTCAGTCGTGTTGATTCACGGCTCCGACAAATAATGGGAGTTAATAAACCATTCGGAGGAATATCTGTTTTAGTCGTGGGAGATTTAAATCAATTACCACCTGTAATGGATTCACCGATATACAAATTGGGAAAGGGCAATGAATTTTGTGATTTACTCGATATAAATCCACTTTGGGAGTTGTTTAAATATTATGAATTGTCACAAATAATGCGCCAGAAAGATGAATTTGACTTTATCGAAGCGTTGAATGCCTTAGCAAGTGGCAATATGACAGACAAGCACATAGAGTTGTTCAGATCGAGGCAAGTATCAGCGACAGCAGTTCCAAAGGGAGCCATACGATTATACGGAGAGAATAAAGCTGTGGACAATTATAATGAAGACAAGATACGAAACCATCCTGGACAGGAGTACGTTTCAATAGCGAAGGATGTTATATTAGGGAAGCTGTCCGAATCAATGAAACAAAGGGTACTAGAAGGACTGAAGAACAAGAAATTAAGTGAAGTCAATAGTCTACCACATCGATTAAGATTAAAGACAGAAATTAAATATATGGTAACAAATAACATTGATGTAGAAGATGGATTAGTCAATGGTGCCTGCGGAGTGTTACGGTTAATATCATTTGAAAGTGAAAATAGCCAAGAAGCAAAAATTCTGTGGTTTGACTTTTCTGCTCCAAATGTGGGATGCAAAGCAAGATTGCTTAATAAAAGGATCATCGAAGATTATAAAATTGCAACAAATTTAATACCGATCAGAAAAGTATGCCTCGCACTAAATATTTCGAACAAACTTCAACATCAGACGTTAAGAACACAGTTTCCAATTGTTCCAGCTGAAGCGATTACAATACATAAGAGCCAAGGACAGACTTATGAACAAGTTGCAATAGATTTTAATGAGATAAGACGAATTACCCGGCCATTGTTGTATGTTGCATTAAGTCGTGTCTCTAGTATCGGAAGACTTTACATCGTAGGGAAATTTAGAGCACCGAAGAAATCGAAAAGTGAGGACCATTGTTTACAGGAGTTGCATAGACTGAGGTATGAGAAATATTTAACTGTGTCACAACGTTTATTTAAAGAATCTACAGGATTCAAAATATCCTATCAGAATGTAGACTCCTTAAGAAGAAAATTTGAATTTATAAAGGCAGACAAGTGGTATTTTTACAGTGATGTAATGATATTTTCAGAAACACTAACGAAGATGGGAGAAGAATTTTTATTGAATGGATATAAAATAGTATTTAGAAGTGATGCCGAGCAAAATTCCCGAGGATTAATTTGTTATGTGAAGGACAACATTGAAAAGGTATCCGATGTTATACATCACTGTATCGAGAGTAGCAAGCAGTACCATGTAGAATTGTTTGGTCTTACGGTTGATGGAGTGAAGATTATTTCAGGATATAAGTCTCCTCATACCCCTATAAGTGTGTTTCGGGCTACCTTTGAGACAATCATGAAAAAAATAGGTCACCAAGAAGAATTTATTATATTGGGTGATTTTAATATTGATATTTTAAATAAGAGTGATAGTGAATTACATATATTTTTCAATAAATACAAATTTAAATCAGTGCTTCCGGTAAATGTTCCTACGACAAACTTAAATACACAAATAGATGTGGTCTTTGCGATAAATTCATATTGTGCTGGAGTTTACGAAACTTATTTCTCCTACCATAAACCAATTTATTGTATTAATAGTAAGAAAATAATTTCAGAAGTCAGTAATAATAGCAATAGAAATAATCTGGTTCCATCTGCTGTGAAGATCCGACGCATAGAAGATCGTAAACCGAAAGAGGTAGAATATATAAGTACATCAACTATACAAACTATCACCCATAATTGTAACCTCCATTTAAATAATGAAAATGCCATTATTACAGTTCACAATAGAGACGAGATCCGTCCCATGGATATACGTCACTATTCAGTGATTTGTGATAGCGAAGGATATGATAATCCTACTGGATATATGGAAGATATCCATATTGATCACTTCAATAGGATATTAGAAATGTCTACAAATTTTACGCCACAGTCCCCACTGCTTCTGCAAATGCCAGATGGAATTGTTCCACGTCGTTCTGGTACACCGCAGATTCAAATTTTATTTAGCGGAGGTCAAGAGCCAATACGTGATACAGTGGGTCATTGGACTTGTTCATACTACGATGGAAGTATTGTACATATCTTCGATAGTATGAACTATAAAAGGTTATCACATGATGAGAAGTTATACCTTGGGAAATTGTATGGTGAAAACTTTCAGGTCCAATTTCACCCGGTTCAACATCAACGGGATAACTATTTGTGTGGTTTCTTTTGCATTGCCTTTGCAGTGTCAATATGTTATGGTAGAAGACCATGCGATGAGAGATATGATGTTTCTCAGTTGCGGAAGCACTGTAGGAAAATATTTGAGAGTCGCTGTTTAGAACCATTCCCATAATCAACATCAGTGGTGAATGTTAATATGTAATTCCTCATATATAACATTTCTTTATTTATCTATTTGTATGTTCATTTATTTGTATAATTATTTAGTTGTTTATTTATTTAGTTGTAAATTTATTTATTTGTATATTTATTTATGTTCGGTAATATAAATATATGTGTACATTGAGAATATCATTTATTTTCCCATTAACACATATATTGAACCCACCATTAAGAGATAATGGGAACTTAAATCTGCCGCGTCCTCGTTCGTGGTTCCCGGGCAATGCGCGTATTATACATACACATACTTTCATATGTTGGTACAGGCGCGTAGCGAAAAGGCAGATAAGTAAGTTGTATTGGGGCACAAAACTTAAAATAAAATTGTATTTACGCAGAACGTTTTTAATGTAAACATAGATAGATACATATACAACTGTTAAACACCAATAGTTATCAGTACCAAGGCGAATGCGAGAAAGTCTAGGGGAGCACACTCCCGATTTTTACTTTGGGCATGGCCTGCAAATACCTATAACTTTCATTTACACATTCACATACCATCTAACCAGGTGCCAACAACAGAAATAAGAATTTTCAGTCATTGGCACTGACTGCCAATAACTGAAAACACGTTAACTTTAACTAGCTAATTGTTGGCACCCAAAAAATCAGTGAGGTTAGGCTAAAAAGGTTGAAATATCAAAGCAGAACAAAACTATAACACTGCCGAATAGGGCAGAAACTCCTATGCACTATGAAAAACTCACCTCAGCTTTGCATATAACACAAAAAATAAGTCACCGTTTCTTAGAAGTTTTTCGAAAAAACTGCTGTTTACCGCAGAACGAGACACAACCTTCATCACCGCGTCGAAGTAAAACAACCAATGCGCGGGAAACCTGTGACAGAACTACCAACAATATCGAGGTTCCTAAGCTTATGGCGGGAAATATGAAATTGTCACTGGTATATTTGTAATTTGAAAAACAATTAGACAGTGCCAATAACTAGTAGGGTGCCAACAACTGGGTGTTTTACCCTACATGATGTGGATACCAACCCATATAGGAATTCAAGGAAATGAGACAGCAGATCACAATGCCAAACAAGCCACCCGCAAAACAGAAGTTGATTGTGCAAATCTAATATTAGCAGACCTGAAAAACCATTATAAAAACCTCATATGGACCACATGGAAACAACAATGGCGGAAGCTACAGGAAACAAACTACGTAAAATCAAAGGTCACGTTCAAAAATACAGTAGTACCACTAATTTAACCAGAAAACAAGAAGTGATACTTAATAGACTCCGAAAATTAACTCACAATTACTAAAGGAAGATCTTCCCGTATGTGATGACTGCCAAAAACCCAACACCGTTCAACATCTAATATGTGACTGTAAGAAGTGGGATAACCTTAGAAAAAATATCAGATCAAAACCGATCTAAGGATAGCTTAGGGAAACGAAGACATAACAAATTTACTACATTATTTATGTGACTCGGGACTATTATACCGACTATAAACTACTTATTGTATAAATATGATTAGTGCGAAAAACCTCGGCAGTTACGGCACTATAATATGTAAATACATTTTTAAGAAAGTGTTGAGCCTGGCATCGAGATATTTAATATGTTTTCCAAAGTAGTGTTTTTTTGTGGAAATGATTCAATATGCTGTCGTATCAAAATATTATTGTTCTCTGAAATTGCATGTGTCTTGTGATTACGACCTCTTTTATCACGGAGTATTAAATTATTTTGCAGTAGTGTTTTCAGCCTTTTTACTCTCCTCGTGCTAACGGCATGCAAACTCAAAACAGCATTTTATCAAACTTTGAATCGTTTGTTATTAACGTGTACGTAATGAAAGTATGAGCAACTCCTTTCGCGACGTTGTTCTTCAGTTTTTGGTTTACATCTTCTTTGGACATCATGTATTTTTAGAAGACCTTGCAAATAAATGTCGTGCTCATCTGTCGAATTTAACAATTAAAACTTTTTAAATATGTTGGGGTTGTTCCAGGTCAACTCAGCACATGGTATAAACCTCACCATCTAAGATATTCATGAAATTTGGCACAGTTTTACTATTCACATAGATTTATAGACTTTAAAAAATACCAAATTTTACCTCTTCTGCCTCTTCTTCCTCAGCCGTTTTCTACCCTTTGTGTATAGGGTAAGTGGGGGCAAAGCCACTTAAATTCTTGTTTTTAACGATTTTTAAAAGAGGGAGCTATGTATGTTTCTCTCCTAGGTAGGGATCTTACCTGCAAATGAATAAAATAATTTGCAAAACTTTTTTTGGGGGTCCTTGCCCCACAAAATGGGGCAAAATCCCACGGTGCGGGGCTTTACCCCAACAGTGGAGAAAAGGGTCAAATGAGAAACAATTTTATGAAATAAATGTTTATTCTTCACAAAAATAAATGAACATATTTTATTAATTTGTTTAGAACATAGTATAGAAGTCAAGTCCTCTGTGAAAGAAATTACTTTATGAAACCTTGAAGAGTTTATCTCAGTAGCTTTTGACAATCTTAAAACTATATCCTCGTCAGCAATGAAGGACTCTTCAGTCGTTTCCGAAAACTTATAAGCATTTGGTAGTCGTTTGTAAAATACTCCTTCATAACCTCCTTCATAAACACCAATAATCCTATAGCTACGTAGTGTCGAAAGGAATTATTTGTTTTGCCCTGAACTTTTACTACAGCATAATCATTTGGTACCAAAGTTTCACAAATTTGCTGCGAGTTTTCAATTTCTTCCTGAGGTTCATCCCCATCCTGAGACGAAAAATCAAAATCAGAGTTACTGTCATGAAGCGAATAATCTGAGGTGGAGTCTGAAGAAGAGAGCGCCCTGGCATTTTTCTTTCCTCTTTTTCGTTTGGCGGAAAAAAGTCGCTTAGTTGCATTCTCTTTCAACCGTGTTTTCCTTTCAATGGAACGTTTCTCCTTCTCAGTAGCTTGTTTTTCTTTATCAGCCATTTCTTCCTCTAAGCGTTCTTTATTAGGTGTTGACGTCAGCAGCTGAGACTTCAATCCTTTGCCTTTGCGTTTCCACTTTATTTGTATTTTAGGCAAAGGAATAATATCTCTTGGAGTTGTACAACAAGTGGATGGAGATTTTTCTTTTAAAGGTGTTTTATTAACCGGATGACTGCTGTTGTCTTGTATAATATCCTGCTGTATTGAAGCTTCAACTGAAGCTGAAGTAGACGGTTGATCATGGAATATTTCTTGGGAAACTGCAGTCAGTTCTGCTATCTAATTATCATTATTAAATATTATCATTCGATTATCATCGTTGTCCAACTCTTCATCTGGTGGCTGGTCTGTATGATGGTAAAAAATCAGCGTCTAAGAAGGTGTTCGCGTTAAAGGGATAAATTCCAGTAGACTTAAAGGACTGTACTGCATTTTCAACAGTGCTTGCTTTTTCAAACGCTAGCTTGAATGATTCAGCAACATTATAAACGCTGAAGGTTTCCCCTGGATGAGAAACGTCCTACGAATCCACAGCCGCATCGTAAAAAGCCTTGAGTGGTCGGAAAATGCATCGATCGAGAGGTTGAGTCTTATGACTACTATGAGGTGGCAAGGATAGAAGATGGATATGATTTGATTTTGCAAAAGTAACTGCTACCAAACTTGTGTGTGAAACATGATTATCGAGTATTAATAAGATTGGGTTAGTCTCACTTGGCTTGGCGTACTTTTGAAAATGTTTCAGCCGCTTAATGAAGGTAGATGTGTTCATATAACCTTCATCTAGCGTAGATGAAGAAAGGAGGTACGAAATAGCCTATAGGATTTACTGCGCACACCGCGGTTACTGTTTGTCCTTGCTCCGCTGCTACTGCCTTCGCTACTTCTCTTTTTCCCGTAGGAGTTACATGTTTTGGCAGTATATTGGGGATCGTTTGCACTCCCGTTTCATCCATATTGAAGATTTGACTGGGAGTAAATCTGTACTTCTTCAATACTGCCTCCAAGTTGCTAAAATATTGGGAAAGTTGTGTTTTGTTAAATCCCATTGCTCTAGCAACACTCGTTTTGTGGGGAATCTGCAGGGATAGTTTGTTCCCTTTCATAAATTCCCGCGTAAAATCTCTTCCTGCTGTTCAAGGTAGTTCATTACGGAACGCACCCTTTTAGTTTAGTATTACTGTTATGTTGGTAGTACGAAATATATATACCTTATAGGATGTATGTATTGACATCGTTTAACAAGATGTATTCCAACCACAGTAAATCGTAATAAATAATAACCATCGAAAGTATTCTTATTGATTTTCACATGCTGAAGTATCCACTAAACATGGCGCTGCGTAAATAAAAATAAATTTCCGGTGAGGAGAAGGTATCAACCGAAATATAGCGGTGTGATTCCGATAAACGAGGTTAAGTGTACAGCTTCGATTTATCAAGCAGTAAAAATGGCTAATTTAGGCCTCGGTCCAGTTAAATTACCACCTGATTTCGATTTGCAAGGACAGAATGCTGCCACAGAGTGGAAGTTCTGGAAAACGGCCTTCGAAGATTACCTAATGGCAACAGGGCAAAATGAAGCTGCCGACAAGGTAAAACTGTCGATTTTAAGAAACATTATGGGAACAGAATCGGCTAGAATTATGGCAACATTTAAAGTTCCTGATGATCAAGTGGATAATTATGCATACGCATTAGGTTTAATAGCCAATTATGTAAATCCTAGAGTAAACGAGTGTTTTGAACGTTACAACTTTTTGAAGAGGGCCCAGAAGGAGGGTGAAACCTTCGAGCATTTTTTGACCGACTGCAAGCACCTGGTGAAATCCTGCAACTATAATGTGGTCGACCCAGATGAATCAGCGGAAGACAAGGCTCTACGGGACATAATAGTTATGGGCATACGTAATCCAACCACCAGAGAGGCTCTACTCAGAATTGACAAGCTTACATTGGAGAAAGCGATCCAGCACTGTAGGACAAGCGAACAAAGTAGGTCCCAAAGTCAACAGTTCCAACAAGGTGAAAGGAGTAGCGACCTCGACATAAATATGGTTAAGAAGAACAAGAGGTATGTAGGTAACGGCAGTAACTATAAATCTGGAAGTAACCTGCAAACATCGTCAGGTAGGAAATTGGATTATAGATACAAAAAATCTGACAAAACATTTCAATGCAAGAGGTGCCAAACTATACATGGGCCTCCTGAATGCCCAGCTTACGGGAAAAGTTGCACGAAGTGTGGCACACTAAATCATTTCGCAAAGTCGTGTAGAGTAAAGTTTGTTAAAAATGTTGAACAAAACCAAGAAAGTGATACGTCTAGTGAAAATTTTGTAGGTAGTATTAATCTAGTTAAAAAAAGCTGTAAATGTAATTACCTAAACTGTTGTCATAAGAAAGGTATCTGGGAGGAGGTCATTGAAATTGAAAACCGGAAACTTAAAGTAAAACTAGACACTGGGGCAGATGTAAATGTTATCCCACTAAATATGTTTAAGCTAGTTAACAAACAATTTAGAATAAGACGTGCTGATTACATGTTAAAAGCCTTTGAGGGAACAATATCAAAGCCTATTGGAATTGTAAATTTGTATTGCAAATTTAGGGATACACATATCTACGAAGATTTTGTCATTGTTGAGGGGGCAAACCAGGTTCTTTTGGGAGGCCAAGCATGTTTGCATTTAAATTTGGTAAAAAGAATTAATAATACTGATAAGTGTAGATCAGATAGCATCAAAGAATCGTTCATAAAACATAATACAGATATTTTTTCAGGCTCAGGTGTGTTTCCAGGTATGTGTCGGATTACTACATCTGAAGTGTTTGGAGCCAGTTAGCCACCCCCCAACCAAAATACCCATTGCAATACGTAGTGCATTTAAAGATGAACTAGAAAGATTAGTTAAAAGGAAAGCTATTGTTAAGGTAGAGGAAATTGATGCTAGGGCAAGTATTAATAGAGTTGTTGTGGTAGAAAAATCTAACGGTAAAATTAGATTATGTCTAGATCCAGCAGATCTAAACAAGTATATAGTAAGGAAACCGCGATTAATCCCAAACATTGAAGAAATTTGCGCAAAATTAAGTGGTAAAAAAATATTTACTGTATTTGATTTATCTGAAGGATACCACCATTTGAGGTTAGATGAAAACTCGTCTTGGAAATGTGGTTTTAGCACCCCATTTGGAGTATATAGGTATACAGTATTGCCATATGGCCTGACTGACTCTCAAGATTTGTTTGAGGAAGAGGTCGAAAAAAATTTTGGCGATATTGAAAACGTCATCATTTGCCATGATGATATGATAATAGCCGGGGCCACAAAACAGGAACACGATAGGGCTGTAAAACTAGTTGTAGAACGTGCTAGACAGGTAAATGCTAAATTTAATAAAGAAAAATTTCAATTTTGTCAAAAACAAGTAAAGTTTATGGGTCAAATATTCTCCGAAATTGGAATGCAGGTAGATCCAGACCGTGTGGAAGCACTTTGTAAATTAGAAAGTCCTAAAAGTAAAGTAGAGTTACAGAGAATAATAGGTTCCTTTAATTATGTGAGGCGTTATGTTCCAAATATGGCTGAATATATGAATCCCTTATGTGAATTATTAAAATCAAATGTAGAATGGCAGTGGCTCCCTAGGCATCAAGAAACATTTGAGAAAATAAAGAAAAGTATTAGCAAATCCCCTTCCTTAGTACCATTTGACCAGAAAAGGAAAATTGTAATATAGTGTGATGCGTCAAAAAATGGGTTAGGCTGTTGTATGTTTCAAGAGCATGATAGTATGTTAAAATTGGTAGCCTGTGCATCTCGAACGATGAATGACCACGAAATAAATTATAGTCAAACTGAAAAAGAATTATTGGCAATATACTTTAGTACTCAGAAGTTCCATGAATTCATTTATCGTTACAATGTAGATGTACAGACTGACCATAAACCAATAATATCGATTATGAATAAACCCATTTGCAAGATTGGTTCGGTAAGATTACAGCGTTTAAGATTAAAATTATTAAAATACAACCTTAGTGTGTACTACGTTCCTGGCAAAAATATTAATTTTGCTGATATGCTCTCTAGGGCTAGTTTAAAGTCCAACACACTCGATTTCGATATGTTTGACGTAGTGCATTCGGTATCTAAACATCTACCAATGACCGATGTAAAAAAATCTGAATTTAGAAGGGAAACTTCGAACGACGAAATTTTGAAAATCGTCTCTGATTATTATTACAATGGTTGGCCAAAACTCAACGATATCCCTTTAAAGTGTAAACCCTATTTCAATTTAAAAGATGACCTATATGTTGAAGCCGGTTTAGTTTTTATAAGAGATAAAATAGGAGTGCCACAGAATCTTAGATCTTATATTCTGAAATTGTTACATAAGGGCCATATAGGGATTAACAAAACCTTACATAAAGCGAGAAAATTATTTTTTTGGCCAAAGTTAACATCCGATATTATAACCTATAGCAAATCTTGCAGAATTTGTGAAAAATATATGACTAGTAATTTCAAAGAACCGCTGCTACCCCACTCCGTGCCAAAACTTAGGTATAATAAAGTAGGTGCAGATATTTTAGAATTTGGTTCAAAGTCTTACTTAGTACTAGTAGATCATTTCTCGCATTGGATCGATATTTGCATATTACCCAATAAAACTTCTGAGAGTGTCATAAATGCCATGCAAAGCATTTTCACAAAATTTGGTTACCCACAACACGTAATTGCTGATAACTTACCTTTTCTATCAATGAAATGTAAAAATTACTATAGGGATAAAGACATCACAATTCAAACATGCACACCACACCATCATCAAAGCAATGATTTATCAGAAAAAGCTGTTAATACAGGTAAACAAATCTTGCGTAAAAGCTTAGCTGAAAAAAGTGATTTTAGAGATTTATTGCTAGAATATAACAACACCCCTATTATTAATCTAAAGGCATCTCCGGCTCAGATCCTTCAGAGTAGAACTCTTAGAACACAATTACCTATGACACATAGTAAACTAGAACCTGAAGTGCAAAGCCATATATACAAACAGTTATGCGTACAAAAAGACAAAATGAAAAAGCACTATGATAAAACGAGCCGCAAAGCTGTAATAGAGCATAAAAAGGGGGATAAGGTAGTAGTAAAAAGCAGTAAAGACAATCATTGGTATAAAGCTGTTGTGTTGGAAAAAGCCAATGAACCAAGATCCTATTGGCTACAGAAAGAAAGCAATAACAGAATCATAAGGCGAAATTCAAGCCAAATGAAACCATCTTTCACCAAATCAGATTATAGTGATTTCATATTGGAACCTGAGTTGTATTCCACTCAACAAGAACAAATTATTCATGTAGAAAATCCAACCAATACTATTCATGAAGAACTATTTGATAATGATGCTCTTAGTGATGTAAGTTTTATGTATAGCCCTGTAAATGAAAACAATGCATCAGTGTCTCGAGAAGCGGGCTCCAACCCAGGCACCTCCAATAGTTATAGATCTCGTTGTGGACGCCCCATTAAACCCGTCCAAAGACTTAACCTATAAATAATCCAAAAGGGGAAGGTGTTCAAGGTAGTTCATTACGGAACGCACCCTTTTAGTTTAGTATTACTGTTATGTTGGTAGTACGAAATATATATGCCTTATAGGATGTATGTATTGACATCGTTTAACACGATGTATTCTAACCACAGTAAATCGTAATAAATAATAACCATCGAAAGTATTCTTATTGATTTTAACATGCTGAAGTATCCACTAAACACCTGCAAGTTGAGCTTCCTTCGAAAATTGATGCACAAGGTTGTTCTCCTCTGCATATTTGAACAGAAGAAATCTTAACGATTTTAATGTAAGGCCAAAAAATCGTTTGTCCAGTTCTATGCAATGTCGCACTATTTCTTCCTCCTGTTGTTCGGAGAATGTTCTTCGGAATCGCCCAAGCTTCTCCACTCCCCCTTTCTTCAGCCGATCCCTAAGATTCGACTGATGAAAGCCGATTTCTCTTGCTGCATGCCGGATGGAAACCCCTCTTTCGATTAGTGCTCGTGCAGCAGCGAGTTTATCTGTTGACATCGCTACATACTTCGTTTTCCGTTTATATGTTCTGCAATGAAGTTCTGTTATTGAAATCGTTCATATGTTATATTTCAAAAGCCGTGCTCAAATATTTTATAAATAAAGGGGAAAGTTCCGCACTATGGGGCAAATCCCCGCACGCGTGGCTTTGCCTCTCAAACGCTGCGGGTTTTTTCCCCATTCAGCACCGTTAAAATAAATCGTTCGCAAAACTTTTGTAAACAGAGTGATGCAAATTGCATGCACACAGAAAGCAAGCTAATTAGTGATACAATCAACAGATAATTCAACTTAGAGAAAACATAATCGCAAGCACCTAATTCAATGCTTGATCAAAGCGATTTTTCAAGAACAACTGAATCACCCTAGTCTTCTTGGGTTGAGTAGGCAAAGTCTACCTTGGTAATGTTTTCAACTGCCCACTCAAAAAATTGTGGGGGTTGGATTTGTTTTTCGTAGGGTCTTTGCAAACTAGCACGAGCTGCCAGTCTACAGAACTCTAGGGAGTAGGCTCCGTCGCAAGGCCGTTTTCCATGTGCTATGGCTGAAAAGTGCCACTCTCCTTTCATTTTAAAATCTTCCTCGTGAAGGCAATGGCTTAAAAAGTTCTTTACATTTTTGTATTGGGAAGCAGACCCATGTGAAAAAAAATCTTTTTGGGAAGTTTTTGAAATTTTGCTGTCATAATAGTTATGAGTTCCTTTTGAAAGGTGTAAACAGCAACTGTGTTGTGCTGTAAGCAATCAGAAACAATTACGTAACTAACATGTTCAACTTTGGTTTCCCCTTTGAAATATAGTACAAAGGGATGAACTGTTGGCTTGTCCAGTGGTAGCTATGTGCTTCATCTTGTAGCACTATGCTGTAATTTTGAGAAAAATCACAAGTGACAACTAATTCTGATTGTTTGAGATTTTCTTTTTTGTAGTTAAGGAATGATCTCTGCTGTTTGGCTATGGAGTCATGTCGAACCAAAGAACACAACTTGCTGCAGAATAAATCAATAAATTATTCTGCAGATTTTTCTAAAATCTCTACATTACAACGGTCAACCGAAACCCACTGGCGGAAATGTACTTTTTCAATTAAATTTTCAGCAAAGGACTCCTCCAAAATTTTTCGTATATCAGTTTCAGCCGGACAGTGAGCACAATTCCCCATGTTGCAATCAATAGACGATGGGTTACAAAGTCCTTTTGTTAGGCAATGCTTGTAATTTTTAATTTTACTATTTGTTACAATACTCAGTTTAGTATTTTCTATTATTAGATTGACGTGTTGGGGAGCCACTCTGACCAGCCAAAATCTCAGCAAATTTAGAGAAACCTATTTTTATGCTAGGTAACTTGTCTTTGAAATGTTTGTAAGCTGTTTTAAGATTACATAATGAGTCTTTTCGAAATCTTTGATTTAGTTCCATTTGGTTCATTATCCGCCACACAATCTGTAATACCCGGCATTGCTCTGCCAACTTCATTATGTTCATAAAATGAACGTATAGTTCCAACAGTTTCTATTGGCAAGCGTTTCCCTGGTTTTGAATTCGGCCCTTCCAAAATTTCTCTTTAAGAATTCTTTTTGATTGTCCGACCATGTATAAATTCACGCGTACTCTTTCTAACACTCCAATTTTCAGGTAAACATGTTAGAAGCATTAGCTTTTTAGTCCTACTCGTACAACTCAAAAAGTTACTTTTAAGATTTTGAAGAAATGATTCGTCAATATCTTTATCATTGTCTGATGAAGAATTTTCAGCAGCAACAAAAACTGTACGTCTCATAGATGAAGAAATTTTCTTTACCTTTGATGTAGCATACTGCTTGGATTTTATTTTTTTCTTATCAATGGACGACTTACCTAACTCTTGAAGAGATATATTAAGTGCCTGAACTACCTCTGAATTTGTGGTAAATTCTGGGTCTTTGTCCGAGAATGTCTGCGAGTCAGAAGAAGTTGCTTCAACATTTTTATCACATATGGACTGTGCATTTCTTAACATAGTATTTTTTTTCCTACATATATCATACATTTTTGAGCCATTGTCTACGCCCGCGCCACATTTTGGAACATTTGTGCTCGCGTACGGACTGCTACTCCGTGAGGTTCAATTCGACAAATTATTTCAGTTTTAATTGAAATATTGAAACAAGTGGTAGTTAAGTATTTATTTATAAGCTTGTTAGATATTTTTAGTGCAAGTGTTCAATAAATAATTGAAGTAAAATAAGTCCTAATCATAATTACGTTATTATACCTGTATAATAATGCACACCACTACATGCCGTGTTAAACGGGAAAAAGTACAAAGGTTGCATTCGACGGTAATTATTTTCGGGTTTTTGTCAACAAACTTCCTATTACTTTTAATAGCGATATTATCACAGAAAACAATTACTTATTATGCCGATTGGTTGTGTTTTTTAAACTACGAACATTTCATTCAATGATAAAGAGGGTTTAGTATTTCCTTGCTGAATGACTCCAAACGATCCGTTTAAACCCACCTTTACAAATCGATTTTCCGATGTTGCCGCCCGATGTATTTCGGGTGGCATTCGTGGCAGGAAGATCTGCGCGTATCTCATACTAACGCGCGAAACTTCAAATGCGGCATGCGCCGTGGGCTACAGCTAGTATTAAATATTACACTTGATACACAGACATGAAGGTTACAATAAGTAGAATTGATTAATATATAACTTTTCATATTCAGTTTTTCTCACTTGCTGTTTCATAGCAGTCCTTGCACATAATTTTGGCATGTTCTAAACATAAGTATTAGGCACACGATTTGCAAAAGTAGTTTGTTACCCTATTTTTCTTCTAGTTGCATTTAGAGCAAGGCCCTTTTGCACCAGCGTTTGGATATACAGGAGTTGTTGGCATCTACATCCCTAAAACGTCTGCATCCTAGTTTAATTTTTAATTGTTTCGGCAGGGTTGAACAAGACGCACGAACTTTTTGATGATATCGTACCAATTCTACTGACTATTGCATACATCTGTCAAACGATGTCATTTGACCAATGATCGAACTTTCAACCAATCAAAAACGATTTGCGCCGATAATTATTGTTATATAACAACTTGTCGGTAATACTCCAACTTACTGTTGATAAGTTCGCTGTCGGGACACATTTTCATTGCAATCCAGCTGGTCGTGCAATCTGACCAGCATTATCGGCAAGTTGCTATGCACTTAATACATTACTGTGGATAATTGTTGCAAACATTTTCTGCGCTTGGTTTTCGTGTTTTGATTGTTTGCTAGGTAAATTACGCTTGGGTTTATTGTTGCCAAATTCAACTATAAAACACCACCATAGACCAATGTCGCGTATTACGGGCACAATTATATCGAACACAAAGTTTATCAACTACGTCGACACCTCCTTTCGTCATATTGTTAGTGTGGATCATTTCTGGTTTACCATCTTCATATAGCGAATCACTTTTGTGCATTGTGGAAATCATAAACACGTTTTTGTTCTTTGGAATGTAGGAGGTTAATGTACAATCGATTTCAATATACCAAACATACTCGAACCAATAGGTCGATTTGGTACACTTGTAAATTCAGTTGGTAGTTCCCTTTTATTCTTTCGACTGGTTCCGAGTAAAGTGTATTTATTGGTTTTCAGAGATTTTGCCACATCTATACTGGTAAACCAGTTGTCACTTCTAACATTTGTGTTTGTACCAAATAGATGTTGATCTCTCCACTACTTATTTTGCACTGTTGCTAGTTTTATAACAACCATCTGGTTGCTCTCTCACATAGACCTCCATATGGCTTGCATAAAAAACTTTTGCATCCGATAGAGCGTATATTTTAATTTCAATATTTGTTAGGTTTACTTGGAATATATATTTTAAATCCACATCGTCCTCTAAACGCCTCCAATTTTTCGTCCACGGTAATCTACGCTGAGTGGCTGTAATATTGTTTGCAATTCTCGTTGAAGTTGTCAAATAGCTTCTTCACGTGTTTGCATGTCATCAAACCGAATATATCGCAAAAGAAAAACGAATCGATTTTTACTCATTGTCAAACGAAAGACATCGATCCCTGTTCCTTTGGTTTGCCACAAATCATCTGTGTTCAAACGGTTTTCACGACGTACACCTGTCATGTATAGAAGCCGCAATAATGCCTTAATTTCTACAAGGTAGGTCTTGAATCCCTCTTCCGTAAAAAAATGTTAACAACAGTACTTATCCTATGACTTGTACATTCTACGATAATGTTCAGCATCTCGTCGGAAAACAAAATCTTCCAATTTTCCAGAAGCTCTTGTAGAGACCTGGCTAGTGATTTTACTTCAGGTAATTGAGTTATTAAATTTTCTCGACGTGTTCGAACGTTTTTAGGCGGTACATGCTTCTTCCACTTCGTTTTCCTATCTTTTCCAACAAAATACGGCACTTTGTTTGAATTTTCTTTATCGCTATCTAGTTCTTGTTCGGTATCACTATCGCCTGCTCTTTCTTCAATCACATCTTCAATGTGATCGTCCTCGTCTTCTTCATCATCAAATTCGGATTCAGTTTCCACTTCCTCGTAAAAGTCTTGCAAACGCTGAAGTTCTTTTTCGTAGCTCATTTTTGTAACTATCTAAATAAAATAATCGGTATAAAACATTGAAGCGTTATAGGCAACTTGCTTTTAGATGTCGACAAATCAAATAGAAAAAAATACCTTAATAACGCTAAAGAAACTGGAGAAAGAGTAACACAAGCACAACTAACAAAACACCAACCTGCTCTCGCTGTAGAAAAAGTAAAACGGTACTACTCGCACACGGAGCAACCGTCCGTGTTTCTAAATATTTTGGTTGTCATACACAATATACTTTGCTACCTAAGGCTAAATAACATCCTGTCGAGAGGTAGATAATTGGCCATTGCCTCTAAACCACTATTTACAGAAATAAGCAAACAAATCTCTAATCCGTCTGAAAAATGCCTGAGTCGAGTACGAGAGATGGTCGAATAGAGTGTTAAGTGATTTCGACGTCATTAAGCTATTCATGCGGTTGATTCAACAATAGGTTGTCTTCAGAAAATTAGTTAAAATACGTTTCACATAAGAGTCGATTTCAATCTGAAAATTCCGAGAGCCGGCCCTGTAATTCGAAAAGCTGCTATCAATTCATTTAGTTCGAGCTTTGATATGCACGCGGTCATTGGGAGTTTACTTCGTAAGCGCTCTGCGACGTTGTAGCCTTGCAGACTTCCGTTTAAATCATATTTCTCCGAATTGTCGCTTGAGGCTTATTGAATTACGTCATTCGCGCGCTAGAGCGCCGAATTAGCGAAAAAAATGTTCTCGAATAATCCGCGGGCTTTGTTCTTTGTTTGACCTGATTACTGCTCGATAATTAGCCTTTGAAAATAAGGTTCGATAAATCTCTTGTTGTTGCGCTATGCTAAGCGCTGTTTCAGAAATCTATCTTGCTTTCCGGCTGCCATAGCTTCAAGATTTTCGTAGAATTCGTTGTTATCAGTAAAGCTGATATTATATGGCAAATGCATATTTTGTATAATTGATATGCCGGCGAAACTTTTTGCATATGTATTAACGTGGGCCGATTTACATAGAGGATTTGAAAAATTGTTAGTACTTGTGTTATAATATTTAAGATTATTTAGTAGCTTATTTGTGTATAATGACGTTTCTTTTACTTACAGTAGTAAAGGGCCATAAATAACTCAACCCTTAGCTTTAAGAGCCGTTGGGTTGGATGGCTTTTGTTGTCGGACGGGTCTTTGTTAAATCTAGTTCAGATTTGCCAATGGTCCGTTTCCTATTAAGTGACACTTGTGAAATGTGTTAGATTTTAAGAAGCTGTAAACGGAGGAGGTCGGCTCCTCGAGCGATTGAAATAGTGAATGTTTTTATTGAGTTTACGGTGTTTTTAATTTCTCACAATTATCAGAAGTGGGATCGCGAGCGGAAAAAGTGCAGTTTCGTTCGTTTAACCGGTAGTGTGTGTAAAGCTAATTAATGCCAGTGCTTCGAAACGGTAAGACTGTGGAAATGGAAACACAACAATTGGACAGTGGAGCTGATGCAGCGGGATCAGGTCGATCAAAGAATGATAGCGGCGATCTAGGAGCTGGCGATCAGCAGCCACCGTTGGTGTTGACCCATAGAGATACCTGGAGGAGTACGTCGGAGAGCACGGCATCACAAGCGGATATGTTTGCCCTATTCCAGGAGTTTATGGCATCTCGTGGAAGAGTAATGCCATCTGAGAGAGTACTAGTGGCGGAGGTACAGATGCAACAACCAGTGATAGAAGTACAAACGCAACAACCAGCACCAGGATACTGTGTGTTACCTGATTTGACGAAATTCATACCAGACTTCGATGGAAAAGGCGGTAGTTTGGCAGCACAAAAATGGATTGAAGAAATCAAAGGAAGAGCAGGACGACATTTCTGGGGCGACGCTGTCCTCTTAGAAATTGCTTGCAGCACTTAAAAGGAAGTGCGTTGTCCTGGTATCGTTATCACTCAACAACGATCAGAAGTTGGCGAGACTTTGAGGAAGGATTCCGTCAAAATTACGGCGAAAGTCGCGGACTCGCCGAGCGTGTGGAAGAAATGAAGGCGAGGATACAGGGCCGTAATGAAGACATAGAATGTTATTTCTATGACAAAATGAGTTTGTGTAAAGGACTTCAGTTGCAATTCAATGAGTCCAAGCGAATGGTTTTAAGTGGGCTTTTAGACAATGGTTTGGCTCGCATGTTGATGCCTGTGAGGCATGCAAACGAGCGCGAATTGCTTGACGATTTACGGCGAGATTTGATGCTGGCGTCGGGTAAGTCAGAGGCGTCGGCGTCCGCAAGAAAATCGACAGCTTCGCCGAAGCAGATTCGGTGTTATAAGTGCAAAGTTGAGGGCCATAAGGCAAGTAACTGTCCGTCGGCAATTAAAGTGAGTGTTTCGGGACTAACAAACTCAACTGTCGCGAACGATAAGAAGTGTTTTTCGTGTGGAAAAGCGGGACATTACGCGAACCAGTGTCAATCGGTTCCTAAGACAGAACTGAAGTGTATAAACAGCAATAAAGATACAGGTCCGAATGAAAAATATTTCAAAGACGCTACAATAAATGGACATATGATTCGTAGTTATGTGGATTTTGGCAGTCGCGTATGTGCTTTGCAGGAACAATATGTGAAAAAGTTGGGACTATTGTGCGATTATGGGAAATCTCGGGAAATTTTGGGCTACGGCGGTGCTGTAACTATGACAATTGGTACCACGACGGTGGGTATGGAAATTGATGGTGTTAAGGCAATAACAATGGTCGATGTAGTACCGACAGAAGCCCAAACAATTCCCGTAAAAATTGGACATCCATTTACGGAACAGACGCACGTAAAGGTAGTTAAAACCGCGGATGAACTGGCATTTTCCGAGATGCCGAATGCCGAATCTAGTGAGCCTAGCACGGCAATGTTGTGGGCGAAAGATGCCACCGTGTTAAAAGACAATTTTATTGGACACATTGTAGTAAGATGCGGTATCAAAAGTAAAGACTTATGTGTAGCTAATCGCGTACGGTGTGACGGTGAGATAGTACCTGCCTGTATTGTAAGGACAGACGACGAAGGCGACGCGGTATTATCTATTCTTAATTTAAGCGGCGGCGATATCAAAGTGCGGAGTCGCGTACGTCGTGAAGGTTTGAGTAGGCGCGAAATAAATCAACAACCGGTCACCGTGGAGGAATTAGAGACGGATCTTCGTGGCGACGACTTACAAAATTTGTTGGGCGTTCTAAACGACTATAAGGATTTGGTAGCGCGAACCGTGAACCAAATCGGATGCACCGATCTTGTTGAGATGGACATCCAGATCACCGATGATCAGCCTGTTGTGTATCGCCTTTATCGTTTATCGCACGCGGAACGAGCGAAAGTTCGCCAAATTGTGGACGACTTGCAGGGTGCGGGAATCGTGAGTGAGTGTAGTGAATCGCCATTTTCTAGCCCTGTTGTGCTGGTTAAGAAGAAAACGGGTGATGTGCGGATGTGTGTGGACTATAGGGCGCTTAATAAGAAAACCAAGCAGCATTATCCGCTGCCTTTAATTGACGATCAACTAGACCGTCTTCAGGGCCAGCGATACTTTACAACGTTGGACTTATCTAGTGGGTATTATCAGGTGCCCGTAAGTGATTCGTCACGCATGAAAACGTCTTTTGTGACGCCCCATGGCGTCATTGTTTTAACAGGATGAGCTTTGGATTGGCGAACGCGCCGTCAGTGTTCCAAAGATTGATTAATGTAGTCTTACGTAATCTTAGGTTTGATATAGCAATGGCCTACTTAGACGATGTTGTACTTCCGAGTGGAAGTGTCGAAGAAGGGTTAAATAGACTTAGAATTGTATTTGACAAGTTACGGGACGCTAATTATCGTGAAGGTATAGCATTGTTGTATGTGTGAATAAAAGCGCTCCGCCTTTAATGGTTCGTTTAACATAGCAAAAGTGCAAAATAATTCATAAAAATTACACAGCTTGTGGTTAATTATTGAGTGAATCGATTTCCGTAAAAAGTGGAAAGCAATTGGTGGCAATACGTGGTTTATAGTGAGTTGTTGAGTGCATCGATTACTGCTCCCACAATTCTGAAAAGTACTACCTTAACCTTGTTTGCAAAACATCCAATATTGTGCACTTTGAGAAGATAACCGCGTGATTACTTTAACATTTAATCTAACACCTGAACTTTATTTATATATAAAATGAATTCATCAGAATCCAGTGTAGATATGAACTTAATACAATCAATTGAAAATTCATTTAATATAAAACTAAAAAACTTCGAAGAAAAATTAACTACTGCATTATCCGGAAGTCAATCTAAAGGATCTAAAGTTCCGATCGAAGATATACAATCCGAATTCTTAAATTTTAAAAAAGAATTCATGGGTTACATCATTGACATCAAAAACTTAATTGCTAATCTGGATGACAAGCTCGATGATCAAGAATGCTATTCAAGAAGAAGCTGTCTTTTAATACATGGTGTCAAAGAGTCCAAGGATGAAGACATCGAAAAAGTTGTTACCAATGTTGTAAATAACACAATGAAGATTCCTGACTTTCAGTTTAGGGAGGACATGATCTACAGATGCCATCGCCTTAACACTAAACAAAATAGTTCAAAAAAGCTAGACCCATTATTGTCAGGCTAATTTCTTACAGAATCAGAAATACGTTGTGGGCTAATAAAAAACTTTTAAAAAATAAAAATATTCTAATTACGGAGTCACTAACTCAAAAGAGATTAGAACTCTACAAGAAAGCTGTTAAAGAATTCCGCAAAGAAAATGTCTGGACCTATGATTGACGTATCAACATTGTACTTCCCAACAAAAATAAGATCGTGATTACTACTGATCAGCAACTTAATAATGCAATTCAAACTTTGACTACCCGTCATCCCTAGGATACAGCAAAGAAAACATATAACACACGAAGAAACAATAGCCAAAGTCAGTATTGAATTAAAATGGAATAGTATTCTTTTTTATTTATCTATGTAATAAGTATACTAACTTCTTTTATTTTGGTAGGAAGCGACTAAGAATTTTGTCTTTCTCATTATCTTTTTTTTGGTAAATTTTAAGTTTATAGAAATTTGTAAAATACGTATTGGTTTTATTTGTGGATTTATTTTTTTTAAGTGAGCATATATTATATATTTCTGTTTGTCCTTATTCATCTTAACAGCGAAATAATTAATATTTTTGTCTTTATATTTGTCATTTTGTCTAATTATATTTATTTTTACAATTTTACATATTTCAGGTGATGTCTGAGATAACGGCTATATATCAAAACTGCCGAAGTCTTAAACGAAAATTACATGACTTCTTCGTTTTTACTGCGAATGTGCATTTCGATTTAATCTGTGTAACGGAAACCTGGTTAAATGACGACATTAACTCAGCTGATATTATTGACTCGAATTTATACAACTTAGTACGTTGCGACAGAAGTCCGGTTATCACAGGTAAGCACAGGGGTGGTGGTGTATTAATAGCTTTAAAAAAATCTTTAAAAATTCTTAAAATTAAAATTATAAATGTTCTATACGATGCAGTGATTGTCAAGGTGAAAGTAGAAAAGGAAATATGCTCGTTTATAGTTGTTTACATCCCACCTGACATGAAATCAGAAGTATATGCGGATTTCTTTAAATTCGTTGAAAATAATGTAGATCCCGGCGAAAATAGTGTTTGTATACTAGGGGACTTCAATGTAGGTAATATCTGGAAAATTAAACTAAACTATTTTGACACAAATATGTTTGACGAATCACATAAGCAATTCTTGGAATTTTTAAATTTTAGCTCTTTTGAAATATGTAGTTCTATTCAAAACGTAAACAAAAAAACCTTGGATCAGATTTTAATTGGCGGACCAATTAAACATAATGTTACGGTTACCAGGGGCGAGTTCCATATAGTCCCGGAAGATGTTTTGCACCCCACTTTAAATTTCACTATTCGGTTATCATCAAAAATTAAGCCAACTAATGTACATGAAAAAAAGTATTATCATAACTTCAGGCTTGGAAATTTCGACCTTCTCACGGATCTAATCCGCTTCACCGACTGGACTTTCCTATATCATCAGAGAGATGTGAATGACGCGTTACGAGAATTCTATAATATGCTTCTTATGCATATCGATACTGCCGTTCCAAAACGTTGTATAAAAAACTCGACATTTCCTGTTTGGTTCACTAGTGAAATAAAGATGTCATTGAAAACCAAGAATACTCTAAGGAAAATTAAAAATCGTACTCCTGATCAACAATCACAGTACGTAAATGAAAGGCGTAAACTAAAGTATCTCACTAGAGAAGCGTACGCTGACTACATTAAAGATGCGGAATCTAAAATTACCACCAACCCAAATTTGTTTTGGACCTACATTAAAAATAAGCAAAAATCCCACACTTCCCTCACAATGAAATGTAATAATGTGGAGGTCCGCGACTCTGAAATTGCTGAGAATTTTGCACTATACTTTGAATCAGTTTACAATCCAACGCCATCTACATATAAAAATAATTGCAATGGCGAAGTTCGAACTAATAATCTTTTCAATCTAGGCTTGGTGACTCACAACGAGTATGTCGCTGCAATTAAAAAATTAAAACCAAAGAAGGCTGCTGGAGTTGACGGTATTCCTCCGTATATAATTAAGGCGTGTTCAGATTACCTTGAACTCCCACTACTTTTTATATTCAATCTCTCCCTTAAAATCCATGTGTTTCCCGATCACTGGAAAGAGGTATTGATTACCCCAGTATCCAAAGGAGGTGACAAATCCTGCATTGAAAATTATAGACCTATTGCGGTACTATCGGCTGTTGCTAAATTATTTGAACAGATTATTTACAATAAGCTTTGGAATCATATTGAACATTATGTTAGTAGTTCTCAGCATGGCTTCGTTCCTAAAAGATCGACAAGTACCAATCTAGCAACATTTGTACATGATGTAATGGCTTCTTTTGAAAATAAAAAACAGGTGGATGTTGTATATACGGATTTCAAAAAAGCGTTCGAAACAGTTGATCACGATATCCTATTACAAAAGCTACATACATATGGGGTCATCTAGAAATATGCGGTTTTTCAGTTCGTACCTGCAAAACAGATATTTTTATGTAAAGCATGACGGGAATATTTCAGGTAAATTCACAGCTAATTGGGGAGTACCCCAAGGGTCTAATTTGGGCCCAATACTATTCTTAATCTTCATTAATGACTTCGTGACGTATTAATGCACTCAAGTTGCTTACTGTTTGCTGATGACATGAAATTTTACTCTGAAATAGGAAATCCTAATGATAACCTTGCCCTGCAGGCTGATATTAATCGTGTGTACGACTAGAGCCTTAAAAATAAAATCGACTTTAATATATCCAAATGTTGTGTAATGTCATTAACTTTGAAAACAAATAAATTAGTTTATAATTATAAAATGAATAATGAAGAGCTCCACAAAACTGCAAATGTTAAAGATTTGGAAGTTCACTACGATTTTAAACTTAAGTTTGACCTCCACATTGAAATAATTAAAAACCAAGCTTTACGCAATCTAGGATTTTTAATTACACAGTCTTACCATCTCAAAAATACTCGAACATTAAAAATTTTATATAATGCGTTTGTTAAATTGAAGCTTGAATATGCATCAGTTGTATGGTATCCAATTAACGTTGGACCAAAACAAAAATTGGAAAAGGTGAAAAACAGATTTTTAAGATATTTAATATTATAAAAAATAAAATACATATCCAAATTAGACGACAGTGAGAACGGTTACGCTCCGTGCGGAGTTTGAGGTACCTAGCTTGGAGGCATCCAGAAACTATAGTCTGTTAGCATTTGGATTTAAAATTATGAATTATTACATAAACGATACGAAACTTTTAAGTTTTCTTAATTTAAAAGTCCCAAGTAGACCAACACGGTTCACGCCACTATTCTACATTCCTTTTTCGTCATTATCTAGAAATTCACCTATTAATATTTTTATGAAATTGGCAAATGAAGTTTCTGTTCTAATAGATATTGATTTTGCACAAACACACCACCTCTTTAAGAAGCAGCTAAAAGAATACTTGTTGATAACTGCTCCCACATAATCACAGTGCGAATTAGATCCGTTATCTCAGGCAATACCAAGTACTTTGTATGATGCAAATGTATATAAATCCGCTATACAAACCTTGATATAGATATATTTACTTATAATGTATATGTATATATTCTCTTATAATTAGGCAAATGCCTGTTTGAGAATAAAATAAAATAAAATAAAATAAATGCAAAGGCTCTTGTCTTATTTTGCAAAATTTTATTTTATTGTGCAAACATGCTTCAAATTGTGTAAGCTAGTGTAATAATGTGGAATAAATAACATTGTTATTTGGGAAAACTATAAATTAGTCATTATATCAAGTTAGATTTTATTAAGTATTTATTACATGATTTGATTTTCGACGGTTTCAAGAAAAAATATTACCACAGGAGAACAAGTACTATTTTACGCAGTGAATTTTTTGGAAACAAGAAAACATGAAATTTTATGTGATTGGTCATGAGGAGGATTTAGAATGATCTTAAGCGATCAAATTCAGATTTTTAAAAGTTTAAATTTAAAAATTAAATAAACATACTTTTGTACATGTAGCTAACATCCAACATGTACTGTTAATAAGTATTTAAATGCAAAGCTTATCTATTTATGTACGATGCAGGCAAGTTTTTATTAGTTTTCGTTAAATTCTTCAATATTTATTAAAATATACCGTAATATTGATTCTCAATTGATTTAGTTTTAGACGAGACAAAAAAACTTGATCAAATAAGAGTAGTATCTGTATCTACATAAATGTTGTGAGTGCAGAATATTGTAATAAAATAAAAGAAAATCTTATTGAACATATAAAATCAGCAAAAATTAAACAAAGGAAAAAATAAGGAATAATAACAATAACGATGTAAAAAACCAAAATTCGAATGCAGTATAGCCATGCAATTTTTTTAATAAATGTCATTTAATTGACCTTATACCTGTAATGTTAATTGATAGTTTATTGGTTTTTAGAATCACGTCGAGTAAGCATTATTGAGTCATCATCGGTAATTATTCTTTTACTACAACGTGGCAATAGGGCTAAAAATAGTATACGAGTATTAAGTCCCTTAAAGCTTTGTGTCCCTATTTTATTTGGTGCTTAGGGTAGTTCTCATATAATAGGACAATTCCAAAATTATTTTTTAAAAAAATTTTTTGGATTGTATCATCCAAGTTTGATGTTTACATATTAGCAACATTTATGTAGTAGCTATATCTACTTTGGGCGACGTAGATAGTTACTTGTGAGAACGTTGTAGTAGTTTTTCTGGTTATGTCTAATAAGATTCGTCATTTCGGTAATGCGTCGTTTGCGTCTCTTGTGATAGCGACAATCAACCCATGGTGACGTGTGTACACGCTTTCTGAGACCTACTTTTGTAGTTTATCGAAAAAAATCCATAAATTGACTGTCTATTGGTTGGACCATGTGGCTGACTGAAAATACTGTTTAATAGCTAGAAAAAAGTAGTAAAAGTGAGTTGATTTCAACTTGGCCCTTAGATAATTTGCCATTGGGCAATATTTTGCTCATTATATTATTGTATTGTGTAGCCAGTCTTATTTTTATAAGTTTATACTGTTCTGTGATTACAAATTTAATATTAATTTTTATTTAATGATGCGTTACCGAAATGATAAATGTTACCGAAATGACTTCATATTGCATATAAAAGACAACTAGGAATTGCAAAACGTAAGTTTATTGAAAAGTAAGCATATTGTAAGTTTATAAAAAATAAGTTTATAAAAAGTAATAAGTCGAAATTATTTTATTTTCTTCCTGCACAAACCCTGCACAGAAACTGCGATCCGTCTTCCTGCGTGTAGTATTGTTTTGCGATACATTTGAAGTGTAAGTACGTGAACAGGTGGCACATTTAAGACCAGAAGCGAATGCAATTAAAGGAAATGTACAAATGAAGCATAGGCTACCAGGTTTGTAATCGTTGTTTATTTGTACTGTAAATTGCAGTTAAGTGTAATACTTATGTGATATGACAGTAGTAAAAGGTGGCGCATATAATCTAAAGAAAACGTCCTATGCTTAATTTATTAAAAGGATACAGTTCCTTCCGGGAAAAAATTATCTTTGAAAACTTCTTTTCGGAGTTACACGTGAAGTCGACGTCTGTGTTGCTTTTAATTATTTCTACACTGGAATGTGAATTAGGTGGTTTTATAACTGTATTTCAAAGTATTTTTATTTTATTTCTAGAATCGGTTTGTGTTTGTACTGTAAATAGAAGTTAAGGGTTATATGTAATCAGGCGGTAGTAACAAAAATAGAATAATTAATACAAGAAAAATGTCTATGTTTAGTTTCAATACTATCTAAAAGGATACAGCTTCTTCCAAGCAGAAAGCATATTTCAGAAGACTTCATTTCGTAGTGTTTGCATTTAAAACCATAACTACAATCAAAACAGGATAGTTCTCTCAAAAAAATGTAAGAAGGCTTTGATTGGGACCATGTAATTTGGTGGACGGACATTATTTTGGGTATTGACGGAATCGTTGCAGGCATTAGTTCTTTAGCTTCGTGGATATTCTTTTCAGGTACTTCCCAAAGTAATATGGAAGAACGGGTTTTTAATGTATTGACAAATGAAGATGCTGAAGTTATATCGCGACCAGCTGATACAATATTGTCTGCAGCCTAGTAAGCTTTGAACTACGCGGAGTTTTTAGTCTATAAAGTCGTTTTTTATACTTTTCTACATTTGCCCTTAGTGTTTTTATTTCATCTTGAGCTCTTGCTAATTTCTTGTATGCAGTTGTTCGATTACTCTTGACTTTCTTACGCCCTTTTCTCTGTTTTGGAAGGCCGCGAAGGACATCTTGTTCGTAAGCAGGATTTAATTCTTCGTCAGATGAATTTGGAGGAGTAGCTCCGTCCAGGTATTTGATGGTTTGCCTCTGCATAGACTTCCGTTGCCTATACCGTTTGCTCGCTGCTTTCCAATCTCTTCTTCTTTTTCTTTGTTCTCTTTCTTTGCTGTCGCTGATGCTCTTGATTAAACCATTTTCTTTTTTGAACTTATACCTCTCCCTGTCTTTTCTTCTCTTTTCCTCCAGTTTGTCTACAGATAATTTTGATCGGTGTTTTCTTACTCGCTCCCTTGTACGCTGTTTTTCGACTTCTGGGCGTTGCTTGTTTGTCAGTTTATTTTGCACTTTAATTTTAGGTGGCTTCCGCGGCATACCGATGGAATCTCCGTCGCTAACCTTACTCTCTACTTTAGTGATAATCTTTTTAGAGTTATTAGTTGTCTGTTTAACCGACTTACTTAACTTAGCAAATTCAGATTCCGTTTTTTGCTCTACTACCACAGATGAAGATGGCTGTCTCAAGCAGAGAATTTATTTTGCCGACATCGGTTGTTTGTTGATTTTCTTGGCTTTGCAGTTTCTGAATCTCTAATTTAATTTCCCTCTTTTTTGCCAACAGTTTTTTCAGTTCGTCAGAATTTTTGAATTTTGTTTCGCATTTCGGACCTAATTAAAAATTAAATTTACCCCACATTCCGGCGAAATATCAGTCGTACTTACCTATATGTTTATTTGATATCTCTAACTCTAAATCACTTTCTTCTTTCCTATTTTTCACTTTCGTGCAAGATTTACTCTTTTTACTCTTTTTTTCTTTCCGGTCATTCTGACGTTTCATAAATGCAGTCTCCCTATCTCTTTTTAGTCTTACTTTGAGGGCCACAAATTTTTCATCCATTTTTCACCTAATAGTAGATATTCAATTTACAATTATTACTTGTGCATCAATAGAACACTTATAAATTGTTAACACATCATTCCGGTAACAAGAAAATCATTTCGGTAACAATGCTAATACGCACATCTGTTACCGGAATGACCATTACCGAAATGACGTATTTGTAGATAATTCAACGATTTCACCTCATGCTCTATAACCTTGGCTTTAAAATTTAGAGGTTATGTTTGTATCAGTCTTTATAACGGTTTAAATACTTTTTATAATTTGGAAAACTGAGTTTAGCACAAAAAATTATGTTACCGAATTGACGTGTAATAAAGGTAACTCTCCGTTTTTATATTTTATTAACATTGTCACCATTAAACAGAAATAACAAGCGAAAACTCACCTACTACAACGTATGGTCACTACCACAACACAACACTTAAGGACGACTAGTTCAGTATTCTATGGTTGCACAGAGTGGGTGGGAGTAATACTTGCACTGTTACCGGAATGACGCGAAACTTCGTGGACAGGCTTTGGAGTTGGATATAAAAATGGTCGTGCTACCTATGGCTTTTAAACCCGTAATTTTTTAATTGTGCAGCATACTATAATTCAAAATAGCAAACAAATATTTTTTTTTATGTGCTGGTGAAGTTTGGTAGAGCCTATTAACTTGTAAAATGTAGCTGAGGACAGTTACCGAAATGACGATTTCCTACTTTAATTTAAATTTCTGATCACACACAATAAAATTAGATCTAATTATCATTTAAAATATAGAGTAAGACACCATCAAGCTTAATGTAGAGCGGTCGCAGTGTGAAAATATCGAGATATTTGTGCGCTACAAGCAAAGGACAGCAATTGTCCTATTATGTGAGAACTACCCCTTAATGAATAAACTGCAGTTACAAATTCAGTTTATAAACAAAACAAGTAAAATTGATATTTTTCATAAACATTGTTTCTAAATTTCTCACAAATACAGTACTATCTATGTAACTACAAATAAAATATATATTGTTGTACTATTAACAATTATTTATAATTATATGACTATAAATCTACTGTAATTATATCTACTTCTGCTTAATTTATTAATTGCATTAATTAGCCATGCAGCTATTTCCGGGTTTCCGTTGGCTTTGGATGAGTTCCGTTTTGTGCTCTTTTGTAGACTTTTGGCTACAGTTCTATTTGTTGTCGCAGCTGGTGCAGGAACTGGTGGATCTGGTGCAGCAACAGGTGTTGTAGAGAAAGAGGCAGACGATGAGGTACTGGCTTCTTCGCAGTCAGCTATCTCGATGTCAGCTGTGACATCATCAGGAAGGTCCACTAGTACAACATTGTCAAACTCCTGGTTTGGCTCACCATCAAATTCAAAATTGCCGACAGAATCATCCAATGCAACAGATTCTGCCGTAGTTGCATCGTTAATTGTAACGCCTTCCATATTTCCTATTTGGCAACTCGACGTCTCTGCAGCGGCACTGCTAGTGGTTCTGTAAATAAATTAGGAATAATTTAATACTACTAAAATTATATTACTGAGATAACAACATACTTTCTCAAAACAAGCACTTTATCCAAGAAACGCATGTATTCCTCCTTACCCCACGACTTTCGGTCTCCCACACTGCCCGAAGGCAGCATGCGTTTCGTCTTGGTGTACCTGTCTCGGAGCTTCTTCCACGTTGGCTGGCATTCGTCAACCAATAATAAAATGATTACATAAATATTTATAGAGCAAAACGGTTTAAAAAAAAATTAAATGTGTATAGAGCAAAATGGTTTACAAAATTCATTACATACCTGTACTCGTACTACCTAAACTAGCAGAGGTATCTTTCCATGCAGCTGCTTTTACTAATTTGTTTCGAAATAGGACTGAATTTGAGGCCCACAACTCCGGCTTCAAATTTACTAGGTAAATCAACTGAAATTCATTTATAGCCGCCATTTTTGAAAACTTTCTGCATACACGAATACAACATCTTGCGTCCAAATGAGGTTCTACGAACTTTGGCGGCAAAGCATTCTAAACGCAAACAGCTGCAAATTTCTGCAACCTGCGCCGTCGACTTGGGCGCACGAGCTGGAACAGTCGGGTTAATAAATACTAAGTCCAACTTTCTACGGCTACGGCTTTCTGCATCATCAACGTTCTGTGTACGAGCGAGAATCCGCCTTAAAAAATATTATTCTTTATTTCTATGGAAATGCTGCACCCATGATCGTATTTGAGGAACAGTCCTATTATGCAATACTGGATACCGTTTTATAACCTCTTCACATACTGCTTATCCTGGAATTGACCTGCTTCTAGTATAGGTTGAAAGTGCTGTGAAACAGCTCGCTTTTCTGGTGTGATCCATCTGCAACGCCTGTGGGCTAAAAAGTTGATAAAGGATTATTTCTAGAAAATAACGCGTTCTAGCATATTATATTAATCTACCAAAATTTACATCAATACATTTTTAAAGATTATAAATATTTCAGATACCCTCTCTGAACTAAATACACTGAAATAAGTTATGTTACAAGTCATTGGTTGTCAACAAAATTATTTCGGCAAATATAGGTAAATGATTCCTAAAATGCCAAGCGCTGTAACTCGACAGGGAAGCTTATGGAATTCTGGTCGTTTGTATAAAGCGTGAATGTCCAAACTTCCAAAACAGTGTGTAGGTAGCAAAACAATTAGAAGGATTATTTGTCAAAAACGTGACAGAAAGTCTAGTAATTATATAATTTGAGAATCACAGTTACAGTTGTCAATCTTTGAATCTAACTAAAAGAGGTTTTATTATACTAACTTTGGGTGGTGCGTGTTTTTTTATTTTTCCGCCTTCATTTTCTGCAATATAATACAAAATGAAAGTAGAATTGGCATATAAATAGATTAAGGTTCCAAGTACCTAGTGATGATGATAATTTGTAAATATAGTGATCACCATCATTTCATTGCCTTTCGCCTCTTTCTCTGGTGTAGACAATAAATATCTTTAGGGATGTGCTAAACGGTGATTTCTTAATATCGGTGATCGCTGCTACTGCTACTTAAAGTAGCTGCTAATGTTAGCAGCTACATTTTAACTCTGTATACAGAACGCTTGGAAGGTGATCTATGACGAGTTCCGGACCCGGCCTGCTAAACTGCGTAATTGACTAACTGCTAAACTACAAAGTATGATTGCGCGTATACTTTTTATGGTTAGCGTTATGTTGCTGTTATGAAACGGTGAAGTAACGCGATAGCTAACGCCACCTCTGGCGATGCCGCGAACCATAAACGGTGATTTTTTCACTGCTACCGAGTGGCCGGAGTAACAGTTAATGAAATGATTTCCCCATATCAGTGAAAAGTAGCAGTGAATGCGAGATCGCAGTCTCATCCCTAAATATCTTAAATATTAAAAAATTGATTCTACAAAATGAAAGTAGTATCGTCGATAGATAGTGATGTCTTACAATATGGTGTAGCCCTACTTTGACGTTTACTTAATACGCTAGGAAGATCATTTTCATATTTAACTGATGTTGATGTTTGTACATGCAGTTCTTCTAGTCTGTGCCCTCTATGGTCTTCTAGATTACCTTGGTCAAGAACATTCAAGAGTTTCCACAGCATTTAATTCTTGGGTTATAGTACTGAGGCGGTAGTGAACCTTGTGTATGTCCTCATGATGACCCATAAAATTTGCGAAGCGCGAGGTGGTGTCTTTACTATCCATTATTTGTGTTGTGGGGTTAGAAGTATTCGCACTTCCCAGGAAAGAGTTTCTCCGTCGCTCAATCCTCGGAGACCACATAATACCGTCCCCGGATTTTTTATTGCAGCCATTAGATTTGGCAATGTTCAAGTCTCTTAAAACTGACTGGGACCTGCAAATAACTAAGTGGCTACGTGAAAATGTTGGTCGTAAAAACAAAACGAAAATTTAATCAATTTTTATTTGTGAACTTGAAACAGAAGTGCCTGTAGGGGAGATTGCCTATAACATCGGCAGAACGTCAACGTACATGCTTGAACAGCACGGGGGGGGGGGGGGTTGACATTCCCCAGCCGGTGCGGTGGGAACAACCCACTCGGTCCTAAAACGACTAGGATTAAATCTTAAAACAAATGGTCATTCCTAAACAGTGTTGTTAATTAGAAATATATGATCCACGTGGAACAGCTCGTTTCTACGCGCATTGGCAAATAAATAATGAAGCTACTACATCTCAATTACATAGGCCGAAAACAACCATTCCCCGTATCGCCAAGGTTCAGTTGGTGGGTCTATGCCCGCCCACAAAGTGCAACAACCCACGGGATTTAACTTTTCTTTACGAAGAAAACTGTTTTTAAGAAGTTACACAGAAAATACGGAGCAGAGTTACAGCAATTTGAATACAGGCGCAAACTACTACTAACTAAATTATTCTCACAGTGGCTTATAAACGAGACATAATCGTCTGCATGCACTATTCTATCTTATCAAGCGGATGCACTGATGCAGTCTTATCTACGAAAGCACAGCAGAATAGATCACGTAACTCCTCCACGTCCATAGTGATGAATATAATAGGAGATTATATTCAAGCAAGTTAGCACAATTAATGAGTAGGTTCAACTAATGAATGTTACGCGTTACATTAACAATAAAAACAATAACAATAATTTTATGTGATTATATATATATATGTCTTAATCTAAGTTGGCGTGCACTTGCCCAAGGGTATTGAATTAGAATTAATATTTTCTTCTACTTCTCGATTTGAAGGTATTAATTTACATATGTTATTGATAATTGATACACGTTTATAATTAAAGTAAACAGTTACGCATATTACAATAATTACCATTACCGTAACAATAATTAGGGAGCTAAAACTTAAATATTCGTATTTTATAGGGTCGAGGTTTTCAAGTGTTGAAATTTCTTCTGTTAATTTTGTTTGATTCTGGACAAGAATGTGAATATTAACTGGTAACAAATCAATTTTGACTATTTCTGGTTTATATGAAGGATTTGGTCCTAATTTTCCAATAGATATTAATTCAATTTGTTTTTCTTCAATGGAAAACGATTCTAAAGTGGTCAAAAGTTCGTTTTGATTTATTAGAGCTGAGCTACCATTAGTAGGCCAGTCAAATTAGATATTTACTTGACAAACATACTACCTGAAAAGTGAGCATGTAGTTTTATAGAACAAATCACGTAGAATTGAATGAACGAAAAAGTAACAGCTGAATCAGTGGAGAAGTGATTAAAAATTGCGGTCAAAGTAATGAAAAAACGGTTTTTTGCATATAAAAGAGCAAAGGAGCGATGAATTATTTCTAAAAAAAATAGGCTTATGTAGTTTAAAAAAACAAATAAATTAAGCTGTCGAGGGTCAAAATCGATTCATTAGAAAAAGTTATCGCTAAAAAACCCGCTAAAAATGACCGATTTTTCTATTGTTCTTAACTTTTAAACAAAAATATATACTATAACGTTGAAATTTTCAGAACGCATAGTACTCGATGAGCAGAAAATGCGCGATTTTAAAATTTGCAAAAATGTTAATTACTTTTTGCATAAATCATTTTTTTCTAAAAAAATACGTTTTCGTATAAATTGATTTACTCAGCTTGCAGAAGTCGTACAGTAATCAGCATAGGCCTATTTTGTTCCTTAAGAGTTATACTACCACACACAATATGAGCGCAAATGTTTTTGCACTTCGAAATATGTGCAAATTTAATTTGAAAAGTGATCCTTTTTATTACGCTCACAAAATGTTGAAATTTGTGTCAATTTTAATTGTACCGAAATTACATAAGCACCATTCGATAGCTGTCAATTTTCTCCGAAATTAAAAAAATTATTACAGTACGACCCATGGAAGCTAAAGTGTGTGCAAATTTCAGACGCTAATATTAATAACTGAATGTGCAGCAATTTAAAAAAGAAAAGTTCTTCGGCTTCTATGGGTCGTACTGTAACTTTTTTTAATTTAGGAGAAAATTGGCAGCTATCGAATGGTGCTTATGTAATTTCGGTACAATTAAAACTGACAAAAATATTCAACATTTTGTGCGCCTAAAAAAAAGATCACTTTTCAAATTAAATTTGCACATTTTTGCAAGTGCAAAAAAATTGTGCTCATATTGTGTGTGGTAGTATAACTCTTAAGGAACAAAATAAGCCTATGCTGATTGCTGTATGACTTCTGCAAGCTGAGTAAATAAATTTCTACGAAAACGTATTTTTTTCGAAAACAATTATTTATGCAAAAAGTAATCAACATTTTTGCAAATTTTAAAATCGTGCGTTTTCTGCTCATCGAGTACTATGCTTTCTGAAAATTTCAACGTTATATAGGATTTTTTTAAAAGTTAAGAACAATTGAAAAATCGGTCATTTTTATCGGTTTTTTAGCGATAACTTTTTTTCTAATGAATCGATTTTGACCATCGACAGCTTAATTTATTTGCTTTTTTAAACTACATAAACCTATTTTTTTTGGAAAAAAATCATCACTTTTTTGCTCTTTTATATGCAAAAAACCGTTTTTTCATTACTTTGACCGCAATTTTGAATCACTTCTCGACTGATTCAGCTGTTACTTTTTAGTTCATTCAATTCTACGTGATTTTCTCTATAAAACTACATGCTCACTTTTCAGGTAGTATTTTTGTCAAAAAAACGAGGCATTTTCGACAATTTGACTGGCCTATAGTAACATGTAACACAACTGATACAGTAATAAGGTTTCTTTTTAGGAAATCAATACATTTTATATCGATGACTATTCAACTCACTTGTCATCTGTCGAAAACTGACCAATAAAAATACAAGAATTGACGTCTTTGAGCCTCCCTCGGACAGCTATAGAACACCGACCACGACCACATTTCCGATCAAATTGATCAGATCGGTCTCCAGGTCCGTTAGTGGTTTGTCCAGCACAGCCTCCCCAGTTACACTTGAGTGTACAACTTGCAGCCGTGTCTTCTTCGTTGTACTTTTCTAGTGTGAAAATGTCGAGAATCAAATAATATAGAATTATTCGTTTGTACGAAAGTAAACTAAAAGGCGAGTTTTACCTTTTTCCACATGTTTTTAGACTTTTGTGGCCGGCCGGCTGCCGCAAGAATTCAATTGGCCCACCAATTCCTCCCATGCTTCTTCTACTGCTTTGGGATTTGGCGGCGCATTTTCATTTATACGAAATGCCACATTTCCCTTTAGCATTTGTAAATACAACGACTGTTGAGCAGTAGATACCTTCGCCGTGCGTTTTTTTGGTGTTTGGACTCCCATTGCCAGGTAAAAAAACCGCAACTGCTCATTTTCGCTGTTCTTCACACGCACAACCAAAAACGTTTGCGACTGATTGTACCTCGTGTACGACGCCGTCAAGTAGAATATTTGTAGCAACGGTAGTAAAATGCAATATGTACATCTACTTATAAATATGAAAGAGACAGATTGCACGTCACAACTACTTATAAAGCTGACCACTAGATGACAGGATTTAGGACATGTTGCGTTACCTGTACTATTCTAGTTAAAAACATTAACTATTTCGTTACGACCTGTTTACGAATGAATTGTTACCGATTTCATTGAGGCTCCCGTACAGAATATGATTTATATCGAAAATCGTATCACCTTCCTGTACGGATTCGTTCCTAACGAAAATCGTTTAGATAACGAAGTAAGTTCGTGAATAGCACTGTAAGAGGTTGTTTAATCGGATGTCTGTTGTATTTGCATTGTTTGCAAATGTGCAAGAGTCTATATAGGTTTTAACGTCGCTATTAATTCCTTTCTAATAAAATTTTCCTTTTAAATTTTCTATAGTATCGGGGATTCTTTGATGATTGTTCCCTGATGGTAATAATAAAATGAGAAAAATCGTTGTATAAAGAGTCAGTGGGAAAGAAGCAGTGGTAGTTGACTTTAGGTAAGCACTGTTCGATGAATAGTTCTTTCGTTTTGATTAGATTGATTTAGGTAAACTTGTATTACTCGATTTGCATCGATATTTGTGGACTTTATTTGGTTAGGTAATGGTGTTTGTATGAATTCGATTTGATTAGGGAAACATTGAGAGGTTTTTCACAAATGAGTATTGCGGGTGTTTCATCTTCTTGAGTGTGCATTGTATTATCGTCTGATTCTACATCATCGGGGTTATGTGCAACTTGAACAGTGTGTGGTGTTGGATTTTTGTTGGTAGCGGTAATTGGCTTAATAGGAATATGGAATAAGTCAATGAGACTGGGCGTATCGGGTCTATTAGGAATTATGCTACAATTGGCAATATTAAGTTCGGGGATATCGATTCTTTCGGTGTTCCGTAAGATATCGTCTATATCATTAATGACATCTTCTGTGACGGTTAGGGAATGTAGTTGAATGAGAGAGAGAGAGAGAGAGAACCTGCCACTTTATTGGTTTTTCCGAGAGATTTAATTTCAAAATTGAATTCTTCTAATTTTAGCGAACATCTGATCAATTTTGAATTTGGTTCTTTAAGGTTTTTTAGCCAAACTAAGGGTCTGTGGTCAGTGTACAGAATGAATCCGTATAAGTAGGGGCGAAAACGCTTAGTAGCCCAAACAATAGCTAACAGTTCTCGCTCTATCGTAGAGTATTTCTGTTCGGTTTCATTGAGTGTTCTCGAGGCGTAGTAAACTAGCTTTTGGTTAACACGGCTCCTAAAGTGATTTTTGAAGCGCCCGTAGTCAGTTCAAAGGCTTGGGTAAATGTTTTTGTCTTTGGATAAAGAACTTCCGTGCATGGTATGAAACTCTGAATCCATTTGTAAAGCTATATCCTACAATTCATCTGTAGGATAGAGAAAAAAACCTCTCGAAATAATTTGCAGCCAGTCAGGTGCTTTCCTTGCATCCATTTTTATTGTTGGGATTCCTAAGGTGTATTTATTTTTAAATTTGTAAGTTACGAAACCTGCAATATATTTTAAAGATTCACGATTGACTTGATCTTTCACGTCAAAATTTCCCATTGAAAATTCAGATTTCACAAATGAATTCTCAATCAGTCGTTCAAATTCACACTGGAATTCTGTTGAAGTTTCTTCCACCAAATTAGAACGCATTCTCTGTGTAAAGTAAATATCTTCTATGTTTTCACCGCTTGTGGAGGGACTTGTTTCATTTAAAATATTAAGTAAGTATGATTCGTTGCTTTGCGCAGTATTTATATTTTCTGTAAAAATAGCTGCCGATTGTTTACCCAAAATAGACCACCGTAATCGGTATTTAAAATCTAATGGAGAAGGGTGATCATTTAGGCCACCCATTCCTCGAACATACGCTAAAAAAAACTTCGAGCATGTCCTGGTTTAGCGGAGAAGTTAAAACGTATTCTAAATTATATCTTTCTTGCAAATAATCAAACATTTCTGTTAAAGATCTATTAGTAAGCAAAATTCCTTTTTGAAATAGAATGAGTTGCTTATGCTTACCAACTCTCATTGAATTAATGACTTCTGACATGTGGTATAGTATCGTTCTCTGATTAGGTAGATCTGTGCCAAACGCGTTTCGCCCTGGATAATTTCCAACATATTTTGACCGTGAATTTAGAAAATCAAACCAGTCGTTGAATAATCTAACGATTTCAGCAGCTTTATTCCAATTACTGTTCTTATGCATAAGTCCATTTTCTCCAGAATATGCAATGGATGTTGCTACAGAAGTTGAAAACACCTGAACAGCTGGTCGCACTCGTTGTCGTATAGATCCATTTGAAGACGTTGTGGAGTTGTGAAAATGTCAATTCTGAATTTGAAATATTAAGTAATCTGTAATGCTTTAAAATAATCGACATTAATTATATGATCGTCTACAATGAATGCATTATCAATTAAGTGTTACAATATAGCTGTAACGTGATAATGTGTTATGGGGTAAATTTCACCCACGTTCGCGTCCTTACGTAACAGTATTGTTAGTTGGTTTGGTGAAGTTACATGTAACTTTAGTAGTCGTGAAAAGTGAATAATAAGAAATAATAATGAAATCACGTCCTTTTACTTCGAAATGGTCATCTAAACGACTTCTGACAGAAGCCGATTTGGAAAAGATTGTAGATGAAATGTCAGGCATGGAAGATCATCTACCGTCAAGTGATGCTTTAGAAATAGATGAAGTCATGTGATTTTTAAGAAATAAAAAGTTGTTTGAACATATGTAATATTACGCGTCTATACGCCGCAAATTAGGACGCGCGTCCTGACGAGTTAAGGGTTTTATTGAATCTTTCTACGATTTCTTGACTAAGTGGGAGACACTACAGCACAAACCCTTTTTTATTCGCCATTTCATCTAGGGTTGAACGCGGTGGACGTACTGAAATTTTTCCAATAAAGGTCGATACATTTGTGTTTGGATCGTAATCATTTTCACTGTCTGACGATGTGTCCCTGTCTATCATGAGCGATCACTTTCACTTGTTTTTAAATTCAATTTATGTTAGTAGGGGCCTATCCAAGGGTCCTACCCATTACTCTTGAGTATAGCTAGAAATTAAGTATGGCTAATGGATACCCTAGCTGGTCTTGCTTATAAAGAGCCACGTGAACTTATAATTAAATTGCAGTGGTTAACAAATAGTTGATCGATCGGCTTATACTGTCTATCAGTATCAAGGCGATCAACTAACTGATTTGGTAAATGCACTTAACTTCTAAATATTAAAATTAATTATTGTTAGTAAAAGTTCAAGTTTTTAATTAAAAATTGTGAATTATCTTACTATATCATCATGTCGAGGGCGAATGCAATTCGCCCGCTGATTCCCAATGATCAAGGTGTCCTCAATGGATGAATTTGGTTCCAATAACCAGGAAACTGCAACCAGCAATGCTATTCACCTGAGGCGATGCTTGTCCCTGTGGGTTGGCGGTGCGCATGCGTTGGAGGAACAGCTTGTATTCCGGATGAACGGAGGATCGGGTTGTAGACAGCTAAGAATTAAAATTCAAATAGCAATAACTTGATTTAAATTTTTGAAAATCGTTTAAAGCGTTTTTGTCTATATGAAAGACTGCGCCATTAAGTTTTCTTTATGACGAAAACTGTTTTTAAAAAGTTACACTTTTTGTTAATAGAAAAAACGGAGCCGAGTTACAGCAATTTTAATATAGGTGGAAACTACTACTAACTAAATTATTCCCATAGTGGCTTATAAACGAGACCTAATCGTCTGGATGCACTATTCTATCTTACCAAGCCGATGCAGTCGTGTCTACGAAAGGCGTTGAAAGGGTTCGAAAACCCAATAACTAGTATGTTGATGTCCCCTGCCTTTTGCCTTGCTTCTTGTCAGTTTTTACTGGGACACATTCCATTGTTTTTGCAAAAAGGATTAGGAATAGTGAGCAAAGGATTATTGATTGATTCATTTTCAAATTAATTTTCTGCAACGGTTACGTGCTTAGATTGTGTAAGTGGCCGTTTATATGCAAGTTTTTTTGTTTTCAAAGGCTCCCACGATCAAGTTTACTTTTTGATCTCCCTGTATTTGCTTCAAATCATTTCTGGTTATATGCTATTCATTTTTATATCAAATTGTTTGGGTCTAACGATAACCGTTTTGGAGATATTAACAATTTCATGTAAAAAAATGCCGAATTTCAGATGGCTGCTGTAGGTAACGAAGTACAATTGAATAATAGAAAATGCTATCAAAAAGTTGTGTTCTTTGTGATTTACCTTAAGAGTATAAAATTACTGCTCTAGGCATTAATGCTATACAGGATGCTCAAAATATGCAAATTAAATAATTTCGGATTTTTTAAATTAAGCACCCTGTATTTTATGTTTATAAGTCCCTTTTATTAAACTTTCGGTTGATATCTTATCTTATATCCCGTTTTTCAGATGTGGAAATTTGCACATGAAAACTATTTTAGTCCTCTTAGCAAAAGGGATGACGGACGGCATTAAAATGGCAATTAAAACACCTGACTTCTCCGAGCTTAATATAGAACCAGATTTTGAGAATAAAAATCCAGTCACTGTTGGTACAAAAAATAACGAAAAGCAAGAAATGCATGAATAAATGCATTCCAGTTAGAAGATGAAATAAGAAACCTGAAAAAATCCTTAACCACACAAATTTTTAACAAATGCTAATACGTATTTCGACAAATAAGCTGTCATCTTCACCACAGGCTCCAGCAGTGCTATAGTGAAGATGCCTTCCCGGTCACAGGTAGGATGACCACCTTTAAATTTACACAGAAGCTGAGATCCTTTGTGAGCAAAAAAAGGTTTGCTTCAATGAGAAATACAGAATGTTTATAGAAAACAAGAAGCAAACAAATAAAAACAATGTTTTTATCTCTTATTATTATTGGTTAGCAAATATAATACAGGGTGTAACTCAAATACTTGCCCATATCGTCACCCCGGAAGAAAAGTGACACAACTAAGAAGATGTAGTTTAACAGAAAACGCGAACAAAGATAATAGTAAGATTGACAGTAATGTGAATTAAAATAATAATCAGGTTGGATTGTAGTTTCTTCTGAAATCGAACTATATTTTGTCAGAGTATTAAACTATCTTGAATAAATTTTAACAAATCCTTCCCTTGTAATAGTTTTCAACCCTTATTTTGAGTTGTGACAGTTTTCTAAATAAAAAAACAACTACTATTTTAGTGCGAAATATTTATTAAATAAAACGAACAAGTAGAATAAACACAAAACAATAGAAGAATAAGGTGAACTGTACATGTTTAACCTTACAAACGGACATTTGTAGAAAATTAAATCAAACTAAACAAAGATATTAACTAAGAAATCCTAAAATAGCATCAACATTGTAGACTATAGGCCAGGGGTGGCGAACCAATGGCACGCGTGCCATTGATGGTACGCGGCAAAATAATTTGAGCACGGCCTTAATTAAGAAATTTAGGTACCTCATCGAAACAATGTACTTTGTGTTTACATTTGAGGTCATAGTGACAAAGATCATTGTAAACAAGGCTACCGGTGCCGGAACGGCAACAGACTGCGCGGCAGAGATAGGTAGATTTCGCTCGAATTTCTGCCCGAACGGATGGGAGTGAGCTAGCGCGGGCGACGCGGAGGGCCGGCGAGAGGGGCGCTGTTACGCTTAGTTTGTAGTTCGCATGCAGTATTTGAAATAACTAGTTGGATTTTACTTTAAGCATTTATTTTGTAAGTTTTCCCCTGTATCGTTAGGCAGCCCTATTCACATTTATTTTTAAATATTGAATAAATATTCCCCTGCGTAGGTAGGCAACCCTATTTTCATCTTGTGATAACACTTTTCAGCAAATTACAGCTATGTTGTTATCAATTTAGACCACTCTGCATTCCAATAGTTTTTCTGGTGGTTCTTTTCCAATTTTTTGGAGATTTTGATAACCTGAATTGAGTTGCGTGTGGTATTATTTCTCGACCTTTTCCATCCCAGCCTTCGCTTGAATAAGTTGGTTGCCCCTCGGCTGCGTGCTTCACCAGCTTAATTATAGCTTGGTTCATTTGTGAGGGAGAATTTGGAAGCAACGAAAGCCCACTGAACGTTAGGATAATTGTTTATGGTTGCAATCCTTACGTTCACTACGCTCTTGCGGAATTTTGGAGCCCACTTTCGTTGTTTGCACGGCACTCCAGGCTGTCCGCCACCTCCAGGTTAGTCTTCTTCAGCTCCCGCCTTTTAGCTCGGTTATGTACCTAGGAATATGTATTTTTAGCCTATTTCTACCTGGCATTATTTGATGGCACGTCATGACCTCATTAACCATTTCTTTAGAAAAAATGGCACGTTGATCAATAAAGGTTCGCCACCCCTGCTATAGGCTATTGTAGTAATCATAATACGACGATGGTATACTTTTCTTTTTGAAAAGAGATAATAGGCCATTCTTTTTTTTTTGTTCTCTGAATGTCATTTTTTGCCAGTCGTCTATTATGATATGTTTTCGGACTTTTTCCACTGTCTAGGGTGTAAATCACACCTTTAGTTTTTAAATCAAATACTGTGAGATTAAAAACACTTAATTTGGAAACATAATAAAAGTTTGACGCATGACCAGAAGGACATGGGAGGACGGCTTGTAAGTCAAACACAGCTGCTGTTGTATTTTCGGAAGCTTTGTCTTCCTCTTTTTCTTTTCGTGCCAAATGAGCCTCTTTTAGATGAGCTTGATACCTTGTCTCCAGTTCGACTTTTTCTTCATCTTTTGAATTCAAATATTCAGTGCAAAGTTTTTTGTCTTTTTTTGGGATGAAAAACGACAAATTGAACTCTTGATTAAAAATTCTGGAATACATAATGTAGTTAGCGGCAGCATCATTATTTTCATTACAGATTTTTTGGTAGTCTCTATAGATATCTGCAAGAGCTCTTCCCCCTTCAATGTATTGCCTTGACGTTCCAGCCCGGCAATAGTGGCTTGGAATTCTAGGAATGGAATTAATGTGAGCTCGAACACTTTCCTTAATTTTATCGTCTACTTTGGCATGTTTACTATGTTTTCCCCTTAGATCTTCGGAAATCACTCCACCAGTAAATAAGGTCCGTTTTTGTAAAACAGTCCTGATGGGTCTGTCGCTAATCCCTAGAGTAGCTTTAAAAATTTTTTGCAAACCTGAATTTTTTGCTCCTTAATTTTAAAGTAGAACGCATTATTGTGACTTTGATTAGTTCCCTTTTCTCCCACGTATCTGTATTTTGGCTCAATCTCTGCCATGCTCGCTAGCAAAAAATCACGTTGCCTTTGCAAATCTTTTAGTCCCCAGTAATCTTTAAAAATTCCATATCTATCATCTTCCGTAAACTTTGTGTTACATCTTAATCTACACTTCTCGGTGCAAGGAGGCAACATTTTTCTTTCTGGAAACACTTTCCTAGAAGCAGACGATGACGCATAGGATTGCCCTGCATTTCTTGCCAGTTTTGCATTATTTTTTCGCCACTCCTGAGGCTTGGCTACACGTTTTTTTCTTTTATTTTCTATAGGAGTTGGAAACTGAACCTTTCTGCTTTTGCTCTTCCCATTTGTTTCCACGCCATTGTCTGCTACTTCTGATAGGATATCAGTTGTTGGTTTTCAATGTCAACTGGAGTATACATAGGATCCGCCACACTGTCATCTGAGTCTTCTTCAAATGAACTAGACGAGTCACATGAGCTACAAGAGCTAGCAGATGAGCTATTAGACGAGCTAGATGAGGTAGCAGATGAGATAGATTTGTCAGTTTCTTCTCTCTCGATAATATTGGTTACTGAACCGCTACTGAAATTTTTTTCTGTAAATAAATAAATCGTTCTGATTGATAGTGCTTTAAAATTAGGGAGAAACTAAATTTTACCTAGGTCATTTATAATACCGCTGTGTAAGTCTTTGTCGATGCTTTCTACTGGTGTACATCTTTCCAAGTTTAAATTAGCAAGTGGATGTTGAGATGTTCCTTTTACCTCTGCAATATTTTAAAATACGAATAAATAAAATAATGCTACTAGATTTAGAAAGCCTTACTTTTAAGTAATTCGGTTGAACCCAAATCACACCCTTCACTATTATTGTTACGGTTTGGAATGATACTATTTGTCTCACAGCCATTCAAAACAGTATCTTCTATTGTGTCTATTAAAATAATCATTATTAATGATATATGAAAATTAATAAGTTAGTTAGACATTTACCTGCTTTGCTGGGTGAATTCACCGTACACTGCTTTTTGTTATTTTGCTCCTCTGTCTGAACGATCTGTTGTCTAGCCAACTGTAGAATAAGCGCCCCTTTACTAGACATGCCTAAAATAAAAAAAAAATTATTCGTTGCCGTCAAAGAGTAAACCTTACAACACAAGGTTAATCGATCAAAATCGCAGTTCAAACACTGCTAACGCAAAGTTAGGTTTCGCATTAGATTTAGGTACAATTTAAAAAGAATACTGACACAACTCGAAGTATAACAATAGAAAATAAATTACACATTAAATTTTGTAGCATTTTATCATGAAAAATGACACAAGACAACTTAATACTACAAAATATTACTCACCTTTACACAAAAACAGACACAACACAAAAAATGTCACTTATCTTGTTAAAAAAAAATAAGTAAATCTACTCTAGAACACGTCACTTTTCGAGTTGAGTCACTTTTCTTGTTAACCCATTCCAGCCCAAATTAAAAAAAAATTATTTTTAAAGCGAAAATGTATTAAACATTATTTATTATATATAAGTAAACATAAATCTTAACACAAATATATTCAAAAATTAACCAAAATGGCGCAAAATGGTGGTTTCGTAATGAAACCACTGGGCAACAAACAGCGGATATACAAAATCCTACAAATACTAAAAGTTCAACAAATTTATTTTGTATGGTAGTCTAAAAAACAGTTCCTTTTTTCTGTCAAGCATAACCCGACTTTGCAGGTTGTACATGCCCATTTTGTTCGATGTGGTACCTCTTTAGTGCTGCATTTTGCACATCGTCTAGATGTACAGTGAACGGGCATATGCAAATTATTTTGCAGTCTTATTTCTGAGGGAACATTTATTTTAAATTTATTTTCTATGCTGTAGCCCAGTCAAATGTTACATCGGAACTTACATTAAATGGGGTATTAATAATTTTTGGAGGGGTGTTTCGGACCATTACTGGGACTACAAATCTAGATTTGCAACCCTCAGAAACCTGTGCTCGCTGAATGGCGGTCGAAAAACAGCGACTTTTTCGGACTCTTCTCGGTTTTTTGAGAATATCTCCTAAACTATGCGTTTTTATGAAAAAATCTTTTACAGCTTTTTTAAAGTAAATTAAATTTCCTACAAAATAAGATCAAAATAGTTTTTGTGAGTTGTATAGTTAACGAGATACGGCTTGTCAAAGATTGACTTTTTTCCAAAAAGTGAAAATTTTAAGTTTTCTTCATGCTTCGAGTTTTAGGGAATTTAATAAGCTTTAGTTTGAGCTAAGGCTGGTCATTGTATCCCACATAGTCTCGTCAGAAATGACAAAAAACGACAAAATAAAAAAAAGCTTTTTTTTATTTGAAAGTTGAGTATTATAACCAAAATTACAGTCTGTGGGTGATGGGATTTCGCCAGAAAAAATATTTAAGCCGTATATTTCATAAAAATGTATTTACATTTTAACTAACAGGTATATTTAAGCCAACATTTGTGAGGTTCCGGGTATGGATGGTATGGCATCTGGGGGACCTGGGACAGTGAAGCCGAAGAACTTGAAGAACTGTCATCCTGGAGTGTGGGCACATTGCGGCAGAATTTCCCCCTGCAGAAAGTACACATAACTGAGTATTTCAGCCCAGCTTTGCGGCAGCTGCATCCCCCAGCGCAGCCCATCTTGCACTTGCACGAGATCAGTTGCAGAAGGGTTTAAGGTGCTGGTTCAACTTCCACTGTGATTAGAGCCCCAACTCGTCCAACTTCCACCCCCAATCCGTGGGGTTTTTCTCCACCCCTAACCACTTTTATACCTGCGAAAGAATAGAATAAAAAATCATATTTCAAAGCACACACATGGTGTACAATGAGAGTGTGTAAGTGAACAACGAAATTTAAGAAAATAATTATAGGAAATGTACATAGTCCTACCTGGTGATACACACGGTAAGCATGATGTTTTGCAGCAGCTGTGGTTGGTGGCAAACTGGCGAGGTTGACTTTGGCTGTAGCTGCTGACCTGACGAACTGGAGGTATCTCAGGTCGTTGAGAGTGGTGTCAGTCTCTCCTCCATATACTGCGGCGAAGCACTTCTCCCCAGCTGCAGCTATTTCATCGTGAATCACATCTGGGCGGAGGAAGACTTCTGCTTTCCTGAATAGTGCTGGGTTCTTGAGGAAGATGTTGACAAATATGGTTTTGCTCTGCCAGAAAGGAACAGAGGTCGTGTCGCACCCACTAAATGCGTGAAGACACATAATTACCCCAGGAGAGTAATTAGAGGTCCCGGTGGTGAACGATGTAGATGAATATTGGACCTCTGGCTTACCTCTTCTGCCTTTTTGGAGGTAGATGTTGTCTGAGCTGAGCTGACCCTTTTAAAAAGTTCTTCAATGACTATAAACGCCACTGTAAACTTTCTCAACTTAGTTATACGACATTTTCCGCCAACATGTGATGAAAAATACATTAATTAAGGTGTTGTTAAAGGAAACGATGTTACTTAACTTTCAACCAAAAAAGCATTTTTTTCACCTTTTTATTTTTTGTAATTTCTGACGAGACTGTCTGAGCTACAAGAACCTTAGCTCAAATTAAAGCTTATTAAATTCCCTACAACTTTCATGCTTTTGACTTTTCTGTAGGACATGTCATTTTGCCGGTATCCCAACTCGAAACTTAAAACGTTCACTTTTTGAAAAACAGGTCAATCTTTGAAAAGCCGTACCTCGGTAACTATATAACTTACAAACACGATTTTGATCTTATTTTATAGGAAATTTAATTTACTTTGAGAAAGATATGGAATATTGTTTCCAAGAAACGCATAGTTTAGGAGAGCTTCTCAAAAAATCGAAAAAAAGTCCGAAAAATCATTGTTTTTTGACCGCCATTCAGCGAGCACAGGTTTCTGAGGGTTGCAAATTTGGATTTGTAGTCCCAATAATGGTCCGAAACACCTCTACAAAAATTATTAATACCCCATTTAATGTTAGTTCATGCATTTTTTGTGTAACATTTGACTGGGCTACTGTTACTAGTAGTCGAGTCAATGAAGGTTTTAACTTCTTAATTCTCAGCAACAGCTCCGATTTTGATAATTTTTTTTTTAAAATGTGTGTTTTTTAATATTATTCGAAATCAGAAACATCCCAATTTCAGGAAATAATTTATATATTGTTTAAACAATAAAAACTGAATTTATGGGAAAAATTATTTTAAAATTTTTTTTTCGCAATATTTGTGAAAATATTAATTGTTTTTATTGAAAATTTATTATCAACAATGTCTCCCGCACTCGTGGTTAACATGTATTTATATTGTTTAAACAATAATAGCAACATTTACGGAAAAAATTGATTTTTTAATTCTTTTTTTCGTAATATTTACAAGAAAGTGAAGAGTTTTTATTGAAAATTTAGTATAAATAATATTTTAGACAATTTAAAATAATAATTATTTATATTGTTTAAACAATGATAACAACATTTATATATAAAAAAAAATCTACATATTTATAGAAAAGTGAACTGTTTCTATTAAAATCTTACGGAAAGATATATTTAGTTAAATCAAAGTTAGTAATTATTTATATTTTTTAAATAACGATAACAATGAAATTTTTATGAAAAATATTTTTTTAATTTTTTCTGGTGATATTTATAAAAAAGCAAATTGTTTTTATTGCAAATCTAATACACAAATAAATAGTATACATAATTTGTTCTTAATGTTTTTTATTTATTTATGTTATTTATAAAAGTGTCATTATTTAAAAATATTTACATGAAAACTTTATTAAAGAATATTATATTTTTTTATAATACAGTAAACGAATAAAAATCTAATCGGCGTCTAAATCCTCAGTTTCGAATTCTCGCTCCTCTTCAATTGGTGGATGATTATTGCAATCATTGCCACTACAAACAATGCATGCAGGGGAGCAATGCAAACCACTTTTTCTGCATCCACATGCTGCCCCACATCCGGTTTTGCATGAGCAAAAAATAATTTTTAAAATGTCCGGTGCTGCTGGTTGCGTCATTTGCACTGGTATTAAATAATTTTCTTTTTTCCAACCCCATTTTTCGGGAGGTATTAGTGAATTATTTTTCCACTGCTGTATTTGCAAATAAGCCCTTTTAATATGCTGCTGAGCTGCATCTTCTGTTGGAGGAAGTGATGCAATTTGAACGCTTTTCGTCTTTGAAGCGAGTATTATAAAACGTTTATGCCTCCATTCGTTTAAGTTGTTTGAAGTTTTTGCACCATACAGTGCGAAAATAGAAAATATACCTTCGTTAAAAAGTACTTCTTTACGTTGATTTTCAAGCATAAATACTTTACATTATTATTGAAAATTTAAAAAAATGATTTTTACCTTTTCTATAAAAAGCCGATGTTGTATCACATCCTGTAAAAGCGTGAATAAACAGAAGATGCTCCTTTTTAATATTTGGAAAATCATTTAAGCCTGTCTTTGATGAGTAAAAAAATAATTCCTTATTATCTGGCGATAACGCCATTAATAATACCAATACATCAATGTCTTCAGCTACAACAACGACATAAGGAGAAAGGCAATCTAGAGCTGTTTGAGCAATTACACGATCGGCATCACCTTCTGCTTGAGTGCATTCAAAATTATTTTCAATGAGCTTCTTATAAAGAAGATTAATAAATCTATTTTTATTCTTGTTGTTAGCTAAAAAATTTTCCTTAGTTGTTTGTAAAGACATCATCATCAAATAAATAATCAATCGATGCATTACCGACATTTCTACGATTCCTTTCTGACGCTTTAAATAAATATATCTTTCCGTAAGATTTTAATAGAAACAGTTCACTTTTCTGTAAATATGTCGAAAAAAAAATTTCTATATAAATGTTGTTATCATTGTTTAAACAGTATAAATAATTATTATTTTAAATTGTCTAAAATATTTTTTATACTAAATTATCAATAATTTAAAATTTTCACTTTCTTGTAAATATTACGAAAAAACATTTAAAAAATCAATTTTTTAAGTAAATGTTGCTAATACTGTTTAAACAATATAAATACATGTTAACCACGAGTGCGGGAGACATTGTTGATAATGAATTTTCAATAAAAACAATTAATATTTTCACAAATACTGCGAAAAGAATTTTTTTAAATAATTTTTCCCATAAATTCAGTTTTTATTGTTTAAACAATATAAAAAATTATTTCCTGAAATTGGGATGTTTCTGATTTTGAATAATATTAAAAAACACACATTTTAAAAAAAATTTGATCAAAATCGGAGCTGTTGCTGAGAATTAAGAAGTTTGGTCGATTTTTAGGCTTTATTGACTCGACTATAGGACGTCCCGTGAATTTCCTTTGGATGCCTGATGCGACAAAAGCTGTAGCTACTAGCAGCCTGAACATTTTCAGTTCCATTTTTTTCCCTTCGGATTTTTGAGATAACAAAATGTGGGCATTTACAATTGCCACATCTATGAAATGCCATAAAATTCGGTGCCACCACTTCCTTGACTTCCTATTGACTTAATAGCAGTGTTTCAGCATGTCCGCTTTATCGACATATCCCATATGGCGGTTATAATCTTTTACAATTTGGGAGCAGGCTATTTCAGCAACTGTTCCATCTTTCTGCCTACGATTGACTGAAGCCACCTTCGTTGGGTCCATATAATTAGTGATAAATAATATAGCCTTGTTATCCATCCATCTTACGGTTGATAAGCTGGGTGTTGCCACACGTCATTCGTAATCACCTCTTTTCATGTACTTATCGGCCTTCCAGTCGGTGGGCATTAATTTTCTTTTATTTCGAATAGTGCCGCATCCGCAAATATTCCTCTTGGTCATTTCTTGTAAAAGCTCTACAGATGAAAAGTAGTTATCGAAGAAGACTTTGTGGAAGTTACCCGTTATAGCTGAAGTCATGTCAAGAACAACTCTTTGCCCTAAATTTTTTTCAGGTACCAATCCAATTTTCCCAGTATATATTTGAAACTGGCAAATGTAGCCAGACTGGTCGGCTCTTACCAAACTTTGTAGCCTCTTTTGACAGGCTTATTAGGCATAAATTGTTTGAGTGATGAACGCCCTTTGAATCTGATCATTGATTCATCAACGCTTTGAAATTCGTTTGGGCTGTAACAAGCCAAAAACGTCTCACCTAGACTATCCAGCAAAGGCCGAACTTTATAAAGTTTATCATATTTTCTTTCGTTTCTTGATGGTTGTAGTACGTTGTCATTCAAGTGCACGTGGCCCAAAAGCCAATCGAATCTATTGCGTGGCATAGCAGACGAAATATATTCATCCCGTAGTTGTGGCATTGAAGACCAATAATCACGATAGGACGGTAAACCTTTGATGCCCATCAGAATGTTAATACCAAAGAAAACTTTTATTTCTTCAATATTTGTTGGAATAAACGGTTTATTTTCCTGGGTCGCGTAAAGATTGGTTTGAAAAGCGATGTGCTCAAGAATGTTATTCGAAAATAAGCACATAAAGAAATCCACCGGCGATTCCGAATTATCAGGCAAAACTGGTCCCCCAACACTAGTAAACTGCTTTTCCTGTGGCCAATCAAACATTTGATTTTTCCAAACACATCCCGGTTTTTGAAAAGTAGATAGTGGCAGCTCATCTTCACTATCCCATTCATCATAGTTAGGAAGTGTTTCCGTAACCAAATCGTCTTCAATTACGTTCATAGGGGCATTCCCAATTTCCTCGATGTCTGATACCTCGTCGTCGACGTCGTCTGTCTCACTTTCGTCACCTGATGGAATTTCGACGGCTTCGATCAAGTCGAATAAATCGTCATGATGCATATTTTGCAAATCGCTCAATAGCCAACGATTATTTTCTGAAATAAAAATATTTACTGTTACGATAGTGTTGAAGCCCAGTGGTTACAAAAATATACCACCAGTTATATTGTCAAAAAGTGACATGAAATAGTAAAAAAAAATTAATATAAAAGCAAAGGCACAATCTCTGATATTATACAACGTTATATTTCAAAACTTACCTGCCATTATTAATAATAATAACAATAAAAGAACGTAAAGAGAAACTGCAGTGAAGAACCACTAAATAGCACAACACAGTATCACAAATTTGACGGATGTTGGCGCAAGAAAACTGTAATAAACGAAGTATTACTACAAAAACCGATAGGTAGCAGCACTTACTTGATGCCGCGTACGGTGGTTTCAAATACAAACCAGTGGGCAACAAAATGTAGGGAAATTTAAAAGATGGTTTTAAAAATATACCAGTGGGCCGCAAAGGGTTAAAAGAACCAAGCAAATCTAGTCTACCACCTCACTTTTCAGAGTTGAGTCACTTTTCTTGTTGAAAGCCTATGTTCGCAGTACAACACTCCCGTCTTAACTGAGCATGTGTCACTATTCGTGTTATGTGACTTGCTGATTTCTGTCGGAAGAAAAGCGTCATATGCGCCATCTAGCGGCTAAATACAGTATATCAAGATAAGTCAGTTTTCTAGTGTAAAGAATGATATTTAGGGAAACGTTTTATACATTTAACTCAAAATTATATATTTTTGAATTGTGTCACTTTTCTTCCGGAGTGACGATATCGTACTTCACAAATTGACCAAAAAATTTCATTTAACCATAGTTTCAATTCTCAACCTTTACGGAGGTACTAATGGGGGGCCGGGTAAAATGAGGTTTATGTCATTTTACTGTAAATTGGAAAAGGATATTCAAATGAAAAGTTACATATCTTTTCTATCAGTAGAAGACTTATTTATGAAATGGTTTTTAATTTTTATGTATGGCTTTGAGATTAGAATTACCAACTCGTATATACAGGGTGAGACAATATAACTTCCTTTTTTCAAAACGCAATAAACCCCATTTTATGAATCAGATTTTTTTATAATGTAGGTACAGTCGCGGAATTAAAAATCCGTACTTTACTTTACTTATCACGTTACCTGGTGAAATTAGTCAAAGTCAAAATAATTACTGGTATATGACAGAATGCCTCATTGTTTAACTGTCAGTTGCTAACCTAGAAACACAAAGCCCAATTTAGATTACCCAAAAATTGCAAATATCCTCTATAAGACTCACCCGGATTTTTAATTCCGCGACTGTACACATCTAAAGTTTTGTTTTACACAGTTTTGAAAATCATATCAGGTATGTGACGTCCCCCATTGCCCATATACTGGATAAACCGATTTCTGGCGTTTTTCATGACCTTTCCCAGCATAGCAGCGGGTATGTTGGCAATTTCTGCCCAGATGTTGGCATTTAGACCCTGTAGAGTCCCCACAAAAAAATTCGCAAGCGGCCAAATTGGGAGAGAGGGCTGGCCTCTCGAAATCGCCCCTTATTGGGATGAGCGAAGTGTTTCCTCAAAACAGCCATCGATGCCCTTGAAGTGTGAGGCGCTGCTCCGTCCTGTTGGAACCAACTGTCCCCTAAGTTCAATTCATGAAGTCGTGGAAAAAAAACTCCTCCAACATGTTCACATACCGGTCTGAATTCACTGTTACTGTGACCTCATTTTCTTAAAAAAAACGGGGACCAACAATCCCAGTTGAGGAAATTGCACACCACACTGTGACTTTAGGTGAATGCAAAGGCCTTTGATGCAATTCTCGGGGATTGGTGTCATCCCAGTAGCGCATGTTCTGTTTGTTGACGCATCCACTCCAGTGAAAATGGGCTTCATCACTGAAAAAACAATTGCGTCCTGGAACATTTTCGAGAAGCGCCTCACATGCGTTCCTCCCACAATCGGCAACTTGTACGGATGGTAATGAAGGTCATCGTGAAGAATTCGCCTCACTGAACGATCGGAAAGTCCAGTGCCTCAATATTCGCAGGTGATCTGATGGGCCGAGGGACTCCAGTTCTTCGTCTTGTCACATTCGCGGTTTGTCGGAACGTAGTGACCCATGTAACAATTGATTTCCGGTCGGGGGCTGGGCCCAACCGGGCTACATTGAAGCGATTTCGGAAGGCGCGCTGGGTTGCGATCACAGAACATCCGTTCGAAAAGTAGGCCTTGACGGCAAACGCACCCTCCTCACTGTTCCAACGCATGATGACGACTGACGACGACGTCAGTACATGGAAGGAAACAAAACTTTAGAACCACGCCTGTCGAATGAGACCACTCCCGCGCCGCTACGACCCCTACAGCCTGAATGGCGCGCATTTGAAAACATTAAGTTATGTTGCCGCACCCTGTATGTTTTTATTAAAAATTCTCAACCGACAAAAATCTGGTGAAAAAATGTATTGGCAAAACTTTTTTACTTGAAAACGGTTTAGCCCGTTTTAGTTTTTTTTACCCAATAGCTTTTTTACAAACCAAATACATTATGGGTTGCCAAAATTAGAATAGTTGGAATCGCTTGTGAAGCTACAAGCAGCGGATTTAGGTTCAGCAGGCATGGCGAGTGGAGCGGCCTACTCCGAGTCTCCCCATCATGCTTACCGCTGCACTCTGAATGGAACATGCATGACTGGAAAAATAGTCGACATAACAGTTTCAAATGAATTGGACTGATAGTTCAGTTAGTTAAGGCGGTAGCCTTGCATTACAGCGGTATTGCGTTCAAACCCGGCTGGGCCCCCTTTTTTTTTAAACAAATACGGCCTTTAGAACTTGCAAGACAGAGAACACAAACCTTCCAGTGAGTGCGACGAGGATAAAGCAGCATGAGTGACCGCGATGGACGAGGCTTCAAAGCATACGAGAGAGAAAAGACCGAGTTCCCAGACAAGTCAAGACAGGCGAGTGACTGCGATAGGTACAGCATGGGTGCGAGAGAGAAAACGCAAAGCCCGAAAAGGAAGATCATAGCATTTCCGGGGCCCTCGCAAGGGGGTGGTAGCCCTAAAAGCTGTTTTGGAGCTGAGTCCGGAAAATGGGGGCCCCGGTGTCGCTTAACGCGATCATCCAAGAACGCAAGATAGAAAGAAGCGAATTTCAGGAACCAATCTGCGCAAGCGCGTGGGAGGGAGGTAAACACACGTCGCGTAATTTCGGGGTCATCAATTTACTTAAAATTATATTAAGATATGTTCCATGTGTGACAAAATCCGCGACCTAATTTAATTAAAATCAGCGATCTAATTATATTAATCCGCGAATAAAACCGCGATCAACAAAAAGGGCTGGGGGAAAGCTACTGATGTGGATCGTTCCGTTGGTCCCTTTTTACGTATTCTCTGTTCCAGATAGGTTCATATTCCGTTATAGCATTAAGAACATTGGTCACCAATGTGCTTTGCAAATGATTTTTTTTTCATACCTCTTATAAGATTAGTGATTGGATCTGGAGTTTTATTGGATATGTTTGTGTTTTTTCCGCGGTTGTCGTAAGGTGAAATTCCATCATTCGCGATAGAACCCTGAATTCTTCTGAGTGCATCTTGTAATCCCAAGGAGGCTCAGAAAAGCAGTGTGATATACCTCTTCCTCTTTACGATTGATTCGAATCTTATACCGTCTGTTCTATAAAAAGGGCCCAAGACTCTAGCGACTTTATTTTTGATTTTAACCCCTACAAACCATATATATTATCAAATGGGACAATGTTTTCTACAATTTGATAAACATGAATATTCTTTTAATGTCACTAGGTTTTTGTGATGACATCATCGATGTTTTTTTTTAACTGACATGGTATACTGTTTTTTATATATTCTTGTAGAGAATTTTATTTGCATTTCATTTGTGGAAAGATTTAATAAGGTTGCATAATAAACTTTTTGAAAAAAACGCAAAAATTCAAAGGCGACATAGGAAGCCATGAAATGTAGTTAGAAGATTATCTAATTTATTACGAAACTAAACAATAGACCATCGCTTTCTAAAGAAACAACATAAACAAACGAGAATTGACAATACTTCAACTACGTACTGCTACAACTAGATCGAGCTCCATATTTTAGGTTCGTACATGGTGATGTTTTTTAAGTTTTACTAGAGATCCGGTTCTTCTTAAGGCGCGTACAGACCAAGTTCCAATGCAAACCAACGCCAATTCGACCGAATGTGTCCGTTGGCGTTGGAATTGGAAACGATTGGAAATAATTTTTAAGTTGTTGTCCACACCCGATTTAGTTTTGAATTGGAAACCGTTGGGTGTGGTTCGGTCATTTTGCGCGGCAAGGTGTTTTTTGAATTGATCGTCTCTCGTTTTATAATGTCATCAAGTGATGATGATTTATTATGTGCAAGTGCCGGATTTTTAGTTGTGAATTCTCTAATTCAGAACAAAAAGAAGAAACGTAAACCGAGACGTTGGTGGATGACAACACCATATAAAAATAGAAGTTCCTACAATACCAGTAATTTGCTGGATGAGCTTCGAAGTGAAGACAGCAATCATTTCAGGACCTTCTGCAGAATGCCTCCAGACATATTTGATATACTACTAGATTCTATAGCACCAAAAATCGAGAAACAGGACACAAATTACAGGAAAGCTATCCCTCCTAAAGAAAGATTAGCTGTTACACTTCATTATCTGGCAACTGGAAATTCTTACTCTAGCCTAGCATATACTTTCAAAATATCAAAGCAGTTAATATCATCTATTATTCCCGAAGTTTGCTCAGCCATTGTTGGAACATTGAAATCATACATCAAGGTAAGTAGTTTATAGTTTTATTCATAATAACACTTTGCTAAAATAAACCAAACTATTACATAATTGTTTGCGTAACGTAGAACTCAAGTATTACTGTTAATCCTCATAATTCCTGATATAAATTGCTGGAGCCAGATATTGAGGGGTTAGGAGACACCATAGTACTTGTAAATAATGTACCAGGCGTTGGTGAAGGTGTCGGTGCGGCAATAGTGAGTGATGAAGGATGGTATCTCTCCTCAAACTGCTGTACGGCGCTGGCGTAACCAGAAATCAGTGATGATGTGCTAGGAGATGAACTGTTACTCCATTGTACAGTTTGATTTGGTGGTGCCCGATACATTCCCATTTCAGCTTCAAAGAGAATGTTCCCAAATTTATGCTTCACCAAAGCGCGCGTTTGATTATCAAATTTTTCAAGCTGAGTGGCAACGTACTCTCCATATAGGGTAGATTCGGTTTTTGCGATTTTACTAGCTTTCCTAGCATCAATATTTTTCATGATATTAAACGCCTCGTTTATTCGGGGATCCTCCCTTTCCCGTTTTTTCGAGGTTACAGTAGAAGCAGTACATGTTTTAGACTTAGATATTTCAGTATGTGCAATGATTTCTTGACCTTGTTCGTTATTTAAGTTATCTTCTTCGATATTTTCGTGCTGTGAAACCTGCGAGTCCTGCGACATGTCTACTGATTCATTAATTTCTTCGCTGGCATCAAAATCAACCTCCTGTAAAAAAAAACAATTAAGCTAATTTAATAAACAACTTTAACAATTAATCAGGCAATATAAAGTGCATTTTTGTTTGTACATTGCAAATATTGGTATTGTTTTACAGATGCCTCAAACACCAGACGAATGGTTAGAAATATCTCGCCAATACGAAGAAAACTGGAACTTTTCGCATTGCCTGGGTGCTATGGATGGGAAACATATACAATTACAGGCCCCATTTTCCAGTGGAAGTAATTTTTTCAATTATAAATCAACTTTCAGCATTGTTCTGTTCGCGCTTGTAGACGCCGATTACAACTTTTTATACGCTGATGTTGGGTGTCAAGGAAGAATTTCAGACGGAGGCGTCTTTAGAAACACTACTCTATCCAAGAAACTTGAACAAAGTTCTCTAAACTTGCCAAATCCAAATATTTTACCTGGAAGACAAAAACATGTTCCGTACGTTTTTGTTGCGGATGAAGCATTTCCTTTGAAAGAGACTATTTTAAAACCATACGCTGGTTCTCATGAGAAAGGATCCCCTAAACGTATATTCAACTACAGACTCTCAAGAGCGAGAAGGATAGTTGAAAATGTATTCGGTATCCTGTCTGCTGTATTTCGAGTTCTCAGAAAGCCAATGCTTCTAGAACCGGAAAAAGCTGAATTGGTTGTTATGGCATGCATTTACTTGCACAATTTTCTTAGGAAAAACCAATCATCCAAACATGTATATACTCCAAATGGAAGTTTTGATAGTGGAGCGAATGGAGAAATAATAGCCGGATCGTGGCGACAACAACCTGATGGCAACAGTGGCTTAACATCAATTCCAAAAGTAGCTCGAAAATCTTCAACAACTGCAGAACAAATTCGAGCAGAGTTCGCAGAGTATTTTATTACAAGTGGAACTGTACCATGGCAAAATAATTATGCGTAAAAAATAGCCCCCCTTTCTCTAACATTTGAATGGGTATAATTTTGTTTTTATTTTCTCCGAATCAGTAAGAGGTCTGCTACTTGTTAAGATGGAAATAAAAATTCCAGCTGTCAAGGTGGCGGCTAGGCGCAATTTTAAACATAAGTTTGGAAAGGGGGTCGAGTGATACTTTATTCTCCAGTAATTTATCCTGTATATTGTATATTATTATAGATTAAAATAAAAGTTGTACTTACATTCATAGTGTTTTGAGTTTTTCTTGGTCGAAACTTGTCATTAAGAAACTGCATTTTCTTGAAAGCAAACCATTTCGAATGGTATACTGCATCTTCCCCCATTCCAGAGTGTGTGGTACCTTCCCGTCGCCATTCTCGTCGGTAAGATGTTAGAAGACTCTCCATTTTTTTCTTTACTTCAGTAACTTCGCACCCAAGTTCACCTGCAATGCTCTGCCAAATGTCTATTTTCTTTTTGGAGAGTTTATAATTTATATTCCTAGGATCCCATAATATAGGATTATCCCGGTATAGTTGAATTAACTGGAGACACAAATCATCGTTCCATTCCATATTGAATCACGATAAAAGAAACAATAATTCGTCCGACGCCAGAGAATGCTTGCCAACGACTGAACACGTTTCAGTCACGTCCACATCAAAACAAGCATCCCTTTGAAGTACCGCTAAGCGACGGAACGCAGGCCAACGCCAACGGTCACCTTGAAACCGTTGGAATTCATTGGCGTGCATTCGCCACGGCCGTACACATCGAATCAAACGCATCAAAATATCTGTCCACATGTGCCTTGGTATGCGTTGGAGCGTCGGTCTGTACGCGGCTTTAGGCGATGCTCTAATTTACTAAATTTTCGGCGATCAGGTATGTTCCTATCAGGATAGCGATCCCGATATAAGTTGTGGGCTTGAACACTGTTTTTCCTACACTCAAAGTACACTTGAAGCATATCTACCAACTCGTTGATATTATTCATTCTGGTACGTTTAGCAACACAATTGTTACAATGAAATAATAGAAACGTCAAACAAGTGACTGTAGGATAGGGTTACTTGTTTGATGACAAAAGTTAAATTTCATGGCCTTCCTCAACATCTTTAGTTTTTTGCGTTTTTTTTTTAATTTTTATTATGCAACCCTACAAAAGTGTTCAGAAGGCTGAAAAGTACAAAAAATTATTCTCTGCAAAATTATACACTCACCGGCACGAAAAACGGAGCACTTGCATTTTTTGAATAGATTTAAAATTGTATCGCTTTGTGATGTTTTATTATTACATTATCTTAAATACGAACAAAACAACATGTTTTAAGTCATATCTAAAAACAATTAAATGTTTATTTAAAGAAAATAACTGTTTTATGCGAAAATTCACAAAAAAATCAAAAAGCAAAAACATGAACCAAAACAATGGCAAAGGTTGCCATGGGTAACCTTTGTTTTTATTGTTTGACAAGTCGAACAAGTGCAAATACATTGTAAAGTTGTTGCATTCTTTACAAATTATGGTTGTAAATCCCGAAACAGCAGCCGCTATTGTTGCGTTGCTTCAAGATGGACGAAGTGAGCGATATGTTGCCCAACAATATCAAGTATCCAATAGCACTGTGCACCGTATCTATACACGTTTTTTGGAAACTGGAGCTTACACCAGACGACCTGGAACTGGTCCCCAACGAAAAACCAACGCCTATGATGATCGCTTTATCCTCTTACAAAGTCGGCGAGATCGTCGTGCTACAGCTGTAGCAATCAGAAATCGACTTCATTACGTTCGGAATATCAACGTAAGCGAACGAACAGTTAGGAGAAGACTTGGAGAAGCCAATCTCACCAGTCGTAGACCTGCAACAGGTCCAGAGCGTCTCAGGCATCATCGTGTTGCGCGACTTCACTATGCCAGAAACCACGAGCACTGGGATGAAAATGATTGGGGGCGCGTTTTGTTTACCGATGAGTCGAGGTTTGGCCTGCGATCTCCAGATGGTCGTGAGAGGGTATGGAGACGACCCCGCGAGCGTTTTGCAGAATGTACCTTCAGTGCTAGAGTAGGCTACCAAGGCGGCTCACTTATGGTATGGGCAGGAATTTCTCTGGAGGCACACACAGAGTTGTACATCGTTCCAAGAGGCTCTTTAACAGCTGCCCGATACATCAATGAAATTCTCCAAGATTTCGTTGTCCCTTTTGCTGGTTTTGTTGGAGATGACTTTCTGCTAATGCATGACAATGCCACAGCACATTCCGCGAGAATAACTCAGCAATTCTTAAGCGATGTAAACATTCCTGTTATGAACTGGCCAGCGCGGTAAGTCCAGATGCAAACCCAATCGAACATGTTTGGGACATGCTTGGACGAAGAATACGAAGTCGTGTTCCTGCTCCTTTAACCTTAAATCAGTTGCAGCAAGCCCTTTTAGAGGAATGGGAACTTATTCCTCAAGAGGACAGTCGCCACTTGATTTTAGGAATGCCGATGAGAATGCAAGCAATAATTCGAGCACATGGGGGCAACACCCATTATTAAAAATCATTTATGCCTGCTACGTTTAAAGAAATCCATGTCAACCTTGCATTTAAGTTTTAGTTTAAGTTTTTGCTTTTTGATTTTTTTGTGAATTTTCGCATAAAACAGTTATTTTCTTTAAATAAACATTTAATTGTTTTTAGATATGACTTAAAACATGTTGTTTTGTTCGTATTTAAGATAATGTAATAATAAAACATCACAAAGCGATACAATTTTAAATCTAATCAAAAATTGCAAGTGCTCCGTTTTTCGTGCCGGTGAGTGTATAATAAAAATTGTACCATGCAATTTAAAAAAAGTACCGAAGACGTCATGACGAAAAATTGGAGGAACTAAAAAATTTTTGTTTTGGTCAAATTGTAAAGAGGATTTTCCCATTTCAGAATATATATGCTTTTATAGGACTGAAACAACAAATAAACTCGTTATAGTCTTGGGCCCTTTTTATAGAACAGACAGTATGTAAATGTAAATGAATGGTTGTAGATAGAAACTCCTTCTTGAAGAGCATCGATCTTCTTTGCTTTACCTTTGCGAATGATGTAAGACCAGCAATGTGACTATCTTGTTCGTCCTTAGAATGTATGGAATTAAATTTCTGCAAAATGATTTGGCGAATTTCTTTAATTTCTCAAAACATCTGCAGTCTTGTGTGTGTTATACCAAATACCATGGCCACGGATTGCATTTTTCAATCTAAGGGCCAATGATTTAACGTTTAGATGGTCATTGCACAATAGTATTAACGGATGAACGATAATGTCAAGTTTAAGATAAAGGCAGAAGCGTAGCCTCTCCTTATCCTGTTGAACATTAAATAATGGAAGTTGCGAAAACTTTCTGCAACCACACGCGAAATAATCAACTCCACAGATACATTTGACGCAGAATTCTTCAGCTACACACGAAACAAGACAACGAACACCGAAGTATCCACAAATCCAATTCAGATTCAAATGCATCCAACGAAATGTGCAAATAGGCGTTGCCCATATGCACTGTCATCAAGGATATCTTCGGGAACAAATCAGTATGTTAAAGTGAAGACAACAAATCGTTCTTCGACGTTAAAATCAAGAGAATCAAAAGCCGGTTTCATAGCGAAACGGTCGTCATCACGGATAACCTAATAGTCTGCACAGGTTAAGGCAACTCCGGTAACTCGAGACCACTTGTTGTTGAAACGGCATATTGCACAGCTGCACGCACACCCTTGACATGGCGTTCGTTTAAGATAGTAACTGTGCTTTGAAAAGCCATTATCTGCCATTGGAGGTCTACATCCTGAGATTCGAATAGAAATACTCGAGCCCGGTATCCAAGCATGTTGTTCGGTCGGTTCTGGACGAACATGGTGTAATCCCGTTTGACTCTCGTAGGAATGAGATATATCAAAACTATTATAGAAAAGAACATGAAAATCGATTTCAGTGTAATTCTGTGACGCGAGCAACCTCGGTCTCTCAACCACTTCTCGAAACGTGTCGCAATCTGTACGAGTGAGTCCGGCGTAGTAGCGGGAAGATTCAATAAAGGATTGACCAGAAACTGTGGGACAGTCATCAAAGCAGCGGTCGTCATGACGTTGATCGAGGACTTGGTGGACGTTGTAATGTCGGTTACTGGGTGCATCCTTTTGAGCAGAAGCTTTGATCTTTGGTAAAGCTGCACTTACAGATCCCGATTTATTTCAGGGTTGTTCCCAGAGGTAGTGTTATCCTCTACTAGTGAATTATCAAATTATCATTAATGCTTTCACACGAAACTACATCGTAAGTGTTTGTTAAAATTTTTAAGGAATGCAAAGTGTTATTCACATCTTACCTGGCGAAGCAATAACGGCATACGAATCTTGTTGCATGAAAGAAATATAATCAGGCTTCGTTGATGGAACTGCCATGTACATGTTTGTTAAAATTTGCAAGGAATGCAAAGTGTTATTCACATCTTACCTGGCGAATCAACAACGGCATACGAATCTTGTTGCATGGAAGAAATAGAAGCGGGTTTTGGGTGATGAAACTCCAAAGTAAGTGTTTGTTAAAATTAGCAAGAAATACACAGTTTTGTTCACAACTTACATGGCAAGGAAACAGTAGCTGGTGAGGCTTGTGGTAAAAAATCACAATCATATGCTGAAGGTAACCCCCATATTGCCAAATTTAAAATCGGTATAATTGGCGTGCCGCTCATGTTTAACTTTTTTCCCGCCATCCTAATGCAACACATAACGAACACTAACAAATAACAATAACCACTAAACAAACAATAACAAATAACCACAAACAAAATAACAAACGTAATTTAACTATAATAACAACTGGAAAAATACATGTGCCGACTGCTTAACCTCAATAACACTTCGCAGATGTGACGAAATTCGAATATAAAGTACATCTCTTTCTAACTAGTCTATCTGCCTTAGCAACTTCTCGCTCCTACTACACTCGCCTGATTATACCGGGAGATCGCGAAAGGTTGTCCGAAAAAAACTACTTTCTACAGCGAGTATATCAATATTTACATCCTCCAACTGTCATCATAGACATCTGCTGTCATGTATGAAATGAATTTAGCAATTTATGGTAGATTCAAAATAGGAAAACCATTATGACCATAAGAAGTTATTTGCAATCAGTTTTAATTAAGGTTAATAATTAGAATATTAAATTTTACAAAATTAAATTATACTCTAATCAGTAATTATTACAGTTCATGTTCGAAATGAGCCCCATTATTGTTGATACAGCACTGAACTCTTCTTTTCATGCTGTTAAAAACATTTTGTAGCTGTTGCACAGTTATATTTGCAGTAGCGGCAGTAATTGCATCCTTCAGTTGCTCAAGTGTGTGCATGGGGGTCTGATAGATCGTGTTCTTTAAATGTCCAAATAGAAAATAATCCAGGGCTGTTAAATCGGGTGACCGTGGAGGAAATGCAATGATACGATCATCATAAAATTGTTGTAAATGTTGACGTGTTCGAAGGGCTGTATGTGCAGGTGCACAATCATGCTGAAAATATCCCTGACGTAACTCATCATCGTGAAGTTCATTAATAAATCTGTCTAGAATTGTGATGTAGCGGTCAGCTGTTACGGTATCTTCAAAAAACACAGGGCCAATTATGCGTCTCCTTGACATAGCAATCCAAACGCCAATCTTTATTGGATGCAGTGGAGTTTGTAAAAATTCTCCAGGGTTATGAGCAGACCACATCCTGTAATTTTGTTTATTTACGTAACCGGTCAGATGAAACCACGCTTCGTCTGAAAAGAAACTTGAATCCAGCATTTCATCGTTATTTAAACTTCGGTTAAACCAATTGCAGTACTGCACACGCTTTTCATAATCGGGACGAAGTAATTCTTGCATTACTGAAACTTTATATGGGTGTAAATGCAGTTTTCGTCTTACTGCCTTTTGACACGTTCCATAGCCTAACCCTGCAATTACAAATTAAAATAATTTTTTTATACAAAAATTTATAGGATAAAAAATACACACCTGTTTGTTGCGCTACCTGTCGTAATGGTTTTTTAGGGCTGTGTAAGATGCGTGCCTGTATATCCTCTAATGTGTCCTGAGTTAAAACGGTTGGTCTTCCAGGAGATTTTCCTGCATCAACACTACCCGTTGTTTGGAAACGATGTACGATACGCTTTACATGCCTGCTCAGATTATCGTAATCAAAGTCGACGTCAGGGAACCGATTAACGAACTCATTTACACATAAATTTCCTGAATATTTCCATTCACCATTATCCTCATTGCGTTGGCCATTGCGGAAATAAGATTCAATAATAAACGTGTTGTGTTCAAGGGTATACATAACCTAAAATTTACAAACATAATTATTACCGTTTTCGATTAATTGGAAACACTGTACTTACTGTAAACTTCGTTTAACAATGGCTAATTAGTATTGAAAAATACTGTTTTGTATAATAATAACGGCGTTCAAGAAAAAAAGGGAAAGTAAAGAAACGTAAACACACAGAACAAGTGAGAACATCTGTCAACAGCAGTGTGGCTAATATCACACTAGAAAGAAATATTGATAACTACTTGGAAGGTAGTTTTTTTTTGGACAACCTTTCTCGATCTCCCGGTAGCTGCAAAACACGGCAATATAGAGATACCTAAAATGTTTCAAACTGTCGGTTAACTAACGGAATGAAGCGCTTGGAAAGACGGTCAAAGTTATTTGACAAATTTATGTGGCAGATTTCTTATTCCAACGGAAATCTAACTGAGACTTTATCTGGACATTGAAAGACGGACCCTTAAACGTCGATGTAATTTTGAAATAACTTTTAGGATTGAAGTAGTTTATTAGAAATGAACAAATTCACAGTGAACTAGGCATCTTTACCATTGACAATTATATACGTAATATAGCCCGCAAGTTGTTCGAAAACTTAACCTAAGTGCGGTGGTGCAGTGTATTACCAGCTAGGACAAAAGTCAAGACAAACGCGCTTAAAGAAGAGATTACCCCAAGACGTTCTTTTGTCCACAGAGACTGACAGTGCGGCAAGCGATAGTGGTTAATCTGTTTAAATTGTGTTAGGGTTAAAATCCCATATTGTCAATTTCAAGTTATAAATTATTCTTTGTTAAACTATCCATGTATAACATTAAGTATGTTGAGCTGGTTGATTATTAAAAAAAAAGAGTGGAATTTTATTTTATTTGCAAGTAATATTAAGCGAAAATACTATAAAACTGATGATACATTCAATTGTTTTTATGTTACAGTTGTAATAATTTTCAACCCTATCGACATATCGAATTGCATATTTCTATCTCAAGCCGTTTCGAAATGCCGCCGTGGGTAGTAGTTTCATTGTCGCTCGGTATACCGTATTGCTCGACTTCATCTGTTAACTGGCCTAAAAAGTCCTATATTTCAGGTAGCCAATCACCAGCTTTCGATATAGAGATGATCGAATCAGTATCAAAATAAAAAATACGCTCCCCTACCCTATCTAGATATTTTGTTACCGTTGTTACCGTTGCTCTGATGGTAAGGGCGGTAAGCAAGAGCAGACGGTTTCTCAGCCAGAGGAGGGCGTGGGTTGTATAAGAGACTCAAAGCTTCAGCTAAAATAAAAGAAAATGCGGGCGCCAGGTAGCAGATAACCCAGCTCTTTGCTAATCGCACATAAGGGCATACAACAAAATGCGCTACCAACACTTCCTGAAAAGAGATACGGCAAGGGACATAAATAAAATTCGCTGGCCTAGGTAGCGATTCAATATAATAAGCAAACAGTAAAGTAAGAGGTTCCACAGTTATTTTACACAACATATAATACGGATGATCCCACACAAAATCTCAATAGGGAGATCATATTACAGTTTAATAATAATTAATTAAGCGTATGGGTAAACTCACCACAAAATTGCCATTTAAATTAATATAAACGTAAAAGCGTAGTTGACAAGTAGATTCAAGTTAAGTAAGTAATTAAAAACGGTAGGTGATATCTTAATTTGCGACGAAATATTAGTATTAAGAACTACAAAAATTGACGCTAAACTTGGCCAAATGGACTACTGAATAAATAGGAAACGGTCGAAAGCATCGTGGCTTCGACACAACTGTTATGATTGAAAAAAAATTTGAAAGGCACGTTGAATGCGACCAAGCACCCAGTATGCAAGGCGTAACTTTTAATTAAATTTTCAAGACGCTAACACGGGCTACAAGATCTTGCTTCCGTATAAGACGCTAAAAACCGCGAACTCACGATAATGCTAAGCAATTCGCATTAAAGGGTCGTAAGCGAACATTACATTTAGTTTGCTTGCAAAACGGGGCGCATATGATTGTGTTATCCAACCGTAAATCAAGTCACCACGGCATCGTGACGATTGTAAGTGAAATGAGGTTTTTCATGCACTTGCCTTACAAAAGAAATATTACAGTACCGTTGGAACTAGTACTGGGCCGGATGTACCACCGTACATATGATCTAAAAAGCCGAATGTCAGTTAAAGAGAGCTACCACCAAATATTCTTTACGTTTTACGATGGCGGGTTATCAACTACATTTATTTCAAAGGTGAGTTAACCGCTTAAAATACACATTAAAAGCATCCGAAAGTTTATTGATCACGTCGTAGCACCTTCACGAAAGCGCCTTCCACGAGGAACTCGGAATTCGAGGGATCGAAATGAAAATATTAATCTAACCGACCTTGCGATGGATTTTCCCCAGCTGCAGTGAGCGTAGACAGAGGTCGAAGGGCTGCAAGGCGGCCACGAAGCGGACGACGACCAGGTGTCTGTCGGAGGAGGTTTCACAGGCGCTCACCGGCGCTTGCTCCACGTTCGTGTCGAGCTGGAGGGCAGTCGATAGGGGACCATCTTCAGCGAATTGGTTCTAGGTGCGGATGTGCACCCGATGGGCGGAATATCGCTCGAATCGCCACCAGTTCAATGGACGTAACTCAACGAAAGCTGCGCCTCCGAATAGGAAAGTCGTTGTACGTCACCAGGTAGGGACAGGTACGTCACCAACGGAAAAAGCTAAAAAGGCATCAGGCCATAGAGTCGAGCAAAGTAAACTTACTAACACATACCCGTGTTAGATGTTCACGGCTGCACTACGCCGAAAAGAAGAAAGATGTGCTTGCTAAAGTGAAATCCCCAAACGAGGCTTGGGCTAGGAATTTACCACAAATACCATTCCCGGGGCCTATTCCAGAACGCCCGCGGAACTCACAACACACCAAAAATAACTTCCTATGTAAGATGTTCTCGAATAAATCCAATTATGGTACGTCTCCAAGACGTTCATTTCCGAGGTACCTGCCTTTAGCAGCACAAAAATGGCGAATGGCAAGATGGTTTCCAAAAACTGATAACAAAAATCAAATTTTGGGAAGAGGTCAGATAAAAGCAGCCCAAAATGCATAAAGTGAAGCCTACACACCAGGGGCTCTCAGGCCTGTAATTCTGACCAGATGGCTTACTTAGATTGAGATATAGTTTTCAGAAGATTTGAATGCTCAGTATTGTTGTAGGAAAAATTAAACTTGAAGAAAGATATGGCAAAAGTTAATTTTAACCAAGATTAGGGCAAATAATTAGATGAATAGCTGCAAATTATTTTTGAACCGTAACAATTTGTACAATTCGAGTCGGACATGAGCAGTTGTGTATGCCGCTATTGCTACATTAACAGTCGGTAATGGCTTTACAGCCTCTGTAGGTTGATCCCAATTCACTAAAATTACCTGATCAACATTCAATATTGAATGAACTTTTACATGAAGAGTTGTTAACAATTTAAAAAATTCTTCAGGGCGCGTTATTATAGAGCACTGCATCAGGTTTTCGCGCTGGCCAAGATATATTAGCCCTGGATTTTTTCTGATATTGTCCTTTTTTAATTCAACACCTTCAAGCTCGAAAATACTTCTGAATATAAGCTTCTTTGCAGCATCTGTGATGCAGTTATTTGGCAACCCCGAAAATTCCTGCTTCATCTTTATAAAACTGTCGACATAACCGCTAAAATGCCGCCTGTATTTAAATCTTTGTTGTGTTTTACAACCTAATATTTCCAAATTTCAAAAATATCTACACTTTTATAATTTTCCTCTAAAGCCATTCTTAGCTTGTCGGCCACATAAGTCTACAAAACTACGTTCTTGATCGTTATGCGTGCATATGCATAAACCCCGATACAGTTTTGCGTATGTGCGGCATAAAATAAGTTTGTTATGGTTTTTATAAGGGAGCACGGGGTGAATTAAAGACGCTGGCGGCAGGACTATGCATTTGATAAGGGCAACATTATCAATAGATAGCAGCGAACCTGGCCAGTGGATATTTTGGGGGTGCCCTATACGATATTTTCCGTACTTGTTCACGCTAGGATATCATGAGCAAACGTCACAATCATATATTTTTTCGTCTGGCTGACATTTGTTGTACAGCTTGGCAGCATTCGGCCGTCCACGAAAACAACTGGCGCGGGGGGGGGGGGAGGGGGGTGTCTAGAGGCTCATGTTTAAAAATGGCTAGATTTTCGATATAATTTTTAGTGAACTGATTCTGTTAAAAAATTGAGAATTGACACTCCCACATTTCAACTAACGTATAACCGCTGTACGGATACCTGCCGACCTAGCTTCAGTATGTTCGGGGCGTAAAAACATGGCGTCCGCATCCTTGTCCACGTCAGATGTTTGAAGCGGGAAGCTAACCTAACATTCATGCCAAAATCACCCTAAAAACTCGCATAGCGTAACTTGGGGGGAGATGGTGAATAAAACTTAAAAAATCGTATTTTTCTAAAAAAACAGTATATAGACAAAACTGGACATTTTCCAGGCATTGCAAATCATAAAATTAAACATAATACATGTAAACTAAATCCTATTAGGTTTAGGAAAATAAATAATTCAAAATAAAAAAACAGTTCGTTCACCATCTCACCCATAGATGTATGGGTTAGTTGGTGAATGATATATGGGTGAGATGGTGATTCTAAAAATAACAATTGTAACGTCACCACATTACTTTTGTTTATTTTTGGATACAAATTTTCCACATGTACCACAACTATTTCCATATTTGGTGCAATCTTCGTGCAGCCAGCGCTTACACCGCACACACCTAATCCAATCAACTTTCTTCTTGGTGGCTTTATATTCTTCACCACATTCTACGCAGTAATCATTGCTATTATCGCTTATTTCGTCTTCATCATCTACTAGTTCGGGTTCACTTTCGTCTGATGTGTCAGGAATTTCTAATTTCTTTTTTTTAAAAGTTGTTTTGGTTTTTTCGCCTTGTTCTTTTTTACTATTTTACTGCTCTATAACAGCATTCTTTTCTTTAAAACTTTTATATTGCTTACTGCATTTAAAACTGAAGCTAAATTTCTGGCTCTTTTGCGAGCAGCTTCAATTCTAGGTAAGTTGGGAACGGGAGAAATTTGGTCCAACATTTTTCCGGGCGTGATATCATCAGTAGAGTTATTTGAAGCTGAAATACTGCAGCTTGCCTACTCATTTGAAACTAAATTTGAAAGTCCTAGTTCAGGAGAAATTGAAATTCGTGTGACGTTATTGGTTGAGAATGGCTGATGTGAAGGGCCTGGCTGGGGATTTTCTACCTGTGTTGCAGGTGGGGGGTGTGAAGAATCTGGTTGGACAAATTTCGGTCTGAGGTGCAACATCTGTTAAAAAGGCGGAACGACATGGGGATTAAATAGAACAATACCTGTTGCGCGGAAACCTGATAGCCCATTGCTTACCGTGGCTGCTTTTGTCCATGCTTCACATAATAATCTACCAAATACAAGCCTATTGATTTTTTCTTGTAGGGTTCGTTTTTATAAATACATTACATGCATTGTAATAGAATGTTTGTAAGGATTTGAAGAAGGCCCTATCCAGCGGCTGCAAGTAATGGGTAGTATGGCTGGGTAGGCAGAGTAAAATAATATTGTTTTCTTCAGCAAACTCAAGTATTTCCACCGAGCTGCAGTGGGAACTGTGACCATCCAGTATCATTAATATTATTCCTTCTGGCTTTCTTGGTAAAAATTGATTCTATAGCCATAAGAAAAAAATCTCACTTGTCACATAAGCTGATGTTTGTGACATATAAATAACCGAACCGGGCGGCATGCCGTCCTTGTGCTCTGGTTTTTCATTTTTTCCTTTGAATACACACGCTGGGGGAAGGAATACACCTTCACCGTTACAACAAGCAATCACGGAAATAGTTTCGCCTTTTTCTCCAGAGGTGATATTGGAAACAGACTTCGAACCCTTAGCAGCCACAACATACCCAGGTTTATTATTCAGTTGAACCTTTCGTTGGCTGGTTCACCGGTGGTACACCAACTTCCTGAAATAAAATAAAAATTTGGTTATATTACAATCGGTAAATTGTTTAAAAAAATTAGAATAAAAGCAGTTTAGATCATACCTTCAATAGTCAAATCTTCCAGAGATACTGGAGTTCCAGGAACGTTTTTTGCCTTATGATTTCTCAACGTTCTCTTAACCGAGTCTTCAGAAGGCATTACCGCACGTACAGAATTTTCTAGAGTAGACACAGCTTCTGCGTATATTTGTACTGGTTTGGCCAAGACGCCCTTAGCTCTTTTCTTCATGTCCTGTACGCATTTTACTACTTTAATTTCTTCTTGATTTGCTGAATGATTGTGTTCCGTCTTCGAAACGGGGCTTGTTTTTTCTAAAGTTGTAGTTAAAATCGCTCTACACTGTAAAACAATAGTAATTAATAAATGAGTAATTAAAAAATGGGGGATATTAAAAATTAAGAATTATTGTGCATTATTATATTAGTTTAATTACAATGTCACATGAATTAAATTGTTTATTAATAATATGTGGTATAATTAGGGAAAACTAATCCTAATTCCTGTAACTAATTTAAACTTTCTAGAATTAGAAGATTATATATTTTCAGTTTTATTGCTATGCAAGTATGTACTTAGGTATTTGGTATAATTAGGGAAAACGAATCCTAATTCCTGTAACTAATTTAAACTTTATAGAATGTGAAGATTATATATTTTCAGTTTTATTGGCATGCAAGTATGTAGTTAGGTATTTCGTACAATTAGGGAAACTAATCCTAATTCCTGTAACTAATTAAAAATAAACTCTGACGTTCCGGCTTCACAGATGTTTATATTTGTTTAGGTTTTGTTTTTCTTATCTTAGCGCTCGGCTCGGAGCTTGACCTTTCGCGTATCCTATTTCACGTGCGCGCCGATTCAAGACTCGCAGCGCGTAGCGCGCGGTTTGATTGTTTAGAATAAATTTGGGTATCTTGATGTAGAAGTTCGCCAAGCTGATTAGTTTTGAGGGGTTATTTTTTCCGGTGATATTTTTTCCGAGGGTATTTTTTCCGGGGGGTATTTTTTCCGGAGATATTTTTCCGCCCTCAGCTTGGTTTTTGTATTCAGCCGTTAGTCCAAGTTTTTGTATTTTATGAAATCAAGCCTGTCCGAGATGGAAGGGGCATCCTAGCAATTTTGACTCTTGCCACACGGTGCGTACTGCATTGTGGATAGCACTTTCAAAGTCTGCCACAGTTTGTTTCGGATAGAAACGTAAGCCAACACTTTCGCACTTATTTTTCATTAATAAAAAAGCACTTTCGTAAGATAGTTGCCGTTTATCCGGAAGTAAACAAAATACCAGTGGAATGTATTGTCCATTTTTAACACTGCCGCTGATTACCTGACGATTCAACTTCTTAAGATTATTAGGATGATTATGTTGCAAGTCATGACGAGAAATTAGGTTTTCTACGCCAATCTTAAAAACCTTCGCTTTGCAGGAACGTATCGCACATCTCCAGTAACTTTCACCACTTTTTAGCACTTTGTCTTTTGTAAATTTAGCAGACTCAACAATCAATACTTCTTTTCCACGTTTTATTAGCGATATAATGATGTTTGTTTTACCGCAATTCGATGGGCCTAGAATAAGACATCGTATCGTGGAAGGTAACAACGGTCCGTGTCTCCTGCTTAGAGATGCAGTATGATTATCATGATTTTTTATTGGCAAACTATTTTTTAGTTTAACTACCCTCATGACGTCTACTTGGAAACTCATACTAAAACTGCTACGCATATCTATATATATTAAGATCCTAATCGATCAGTTCTCAGTTCTATATAATGGTTCGAGGTCGAAACAACAAACCAGTCCATCGCCGACGAGGTGCTGGTGTACTCAATACGCTCATTAATAAATTGCCTTTCGAATTGCACATACCAGGATATCAATATTGCGGGCCTGGCACAAAACTTGAGAAAAGAATTGCACGAGGAGATCCTGGAATTAACAAATTAGATCAAGCGTGTCGTGAGCACGATTTGGCTTATGCAAAACATTCTGATAATATGGAGGAACGATATAAAGCTGACAGAATTTTAGCTAAAAATGCTATTGGACGTATTAGAGCTTCAGACGCTAGCTTAGGTGAACGTGTCTCGGCTGCAGGAGTAGCTACAGCTATGACGGCAAAAGTAAAAATGGGGTTGGGAGCTAAAAATAAAACTGGTAAAAAGAGAAAGAGAACACCTGGAGATACGCTTACTTTCAATCAGGTAGTGAAAAAAGCACGAACTGAATTAGGAGGAGGAGGACTGCTGCGAGACTTAAGCGATGCTACAAATATTGCTGTTAAGACAATTAATAAAATAAAGAGAAACAAGATTATTAAAACTCCTCGAGTAATACGTGTGCCAAAAACAGGTGGAATGTTACCCTTGATTCCAATCTTTGCAGGACTTAGCGCGTTAGGAGCTCTTAGCGGTGGAGCTGCAGGAATTGCAAAGGTGGTTAAAGATGCTCAGTCGGCAAAAAAACAATTAGCAGAGTCTGAAAGACATAATAAAACGATGGAGGCAATAGCTTTAGGTAAAGGGTTATATCTAAAACCTTATAAAAAAGGATACGGATTGTTCACGACAAAAAACTTGTAATGCAGCTGCCAAACCGGGCTTTGTCAAATATCGATTTACAATCATACGCTAAACGTTTAAAAATTCCTAACTTTCGCGGCATTTTTATGAGAGATGATTTACCAAAACAGGTTCGAAATATAGAATGCGTTATTGTAAATTTGGATGATAAAACCAATCTTGGTACACATTGGGTGGCTTACATAAAACGGGGGAAAGATGCAATTTACTTTGACAGTTTTGGAGACTTAAAACCTCGAATAGAAATTGTGAAATATTTGACAAGTGGCAAAAATGGCAGCTGTCATCCTATTAAATATAATCACCAGGCATTTCAAACTTATGATTCTGTAAATTGCGGGCATTTATGTTTACAATTTTTGCACGATGCCATGTGTTAGCTTCCTACCAGTTTACTGCGAAAAAAACCTGTCCAGACTTGTCAAGACTTGCAGATGTGGGGGGGATGACGTCATCGTCTGAGGATGTACTTATAGTGTGGGAATTCTGAATTGTACACATTGGCATTATGAAGCAGCAGCAACGATACTATAAATATCGAATGCAGTTCAACCGCTTTACTAAAAATCTGGAGAAATTGAACAGAGATATTGAAATATATTGTAAATTAAAAGATATTTCAAAGGAACTTTCTTGTTTGAAATTAAGCGAGCGGCAGCCAGACCTGAACTTGTTAATAACCCAGTTTAAACATGACTTGGTGTTGTACGACAAAGATCGCCAGAAGTAAAATCAACAAGCAGGTTCACTTTGACCCGATTGTTGAAATTCGTCAGAAAGAAGAAGAAGAAGAAGAGGACGAAGAACTTCCATACAATTACTGGCAGTTGTGTGCACTCGACAGGATGAGGTTTAAGAATAGAATAGATAAAATGTCTCTATTGTTAGAACCTATCTTAAATAAACAATTGCAATGTATACTGAATAAGGATGTAAAAGGAAAAATAAAACCTATTGTTTAATAAAAGTTGTTTTATTTCCAGTAAGATTCTTAGAGAAGGAAGAGGAGGAGAATGTAATTAAAATTAAAGGTCTCTAGATGTTTTGTTTCAGTTCTAGTTAAACCGTCTACTATTAAACATGTCGTGGACGTTTACCTTGTCTGGAAATGAATCTGTTCTCACAGCTCAGTATCCATCCATACATCTGGATCCGAAATCTGAATACGTTATAGGATTAATCAGTTTTGAAGCTTATAATACTATACCTAATATTGATTCGAATAATAATAAATTTCATTATACTGATATTGATGGTAAACAAGCTGTAATTGAAATACCTCACGGTTCATATGAAGTTGCCGATATAAGTCAATATATTAGACATGAACTGGGTATAGGTGTAACAAAGCCACCCTCCCCTCAAGCAGGTAGTGCTAATGATATACTAGAAAAAAATATTGTGCAACACCAAGCAGAACCTGTGCTACATATTAAGCCTAATAATAACACGCTCAGGAGTGAAATTAAATCGTCCTTAGCAATCGATTTTACTGCTAAAGATAGTATTGGACAATTATTAGGGTTCAAACCTAAGAAATTGAAAGCTTATGGTAAATATATTTCCGATAATCCTGTAGATATATTTAAAGTTAATACTATATGTATTGATTGCAATATCGTAACTGGTACTTATCACAACAGCAATGCTGTACACAGAGTTCATCAATTTTTCCCTACAGATCCGCCAGGATTTAAGATTGTAGAAAATCCCTCTAACGTTATATATCTACCAATCAATACGAGAATTATTGATAACATTGTCATACAAATACTGGATCAAAACGGTAAATTGGTCAATTTCTGCGGAAAAGCCATCACGGTAAGGCTGCATCTCAAGAAACCAAATGGTGGTTAGATACAATTCTCAGCAGCAGCAGCAGCCGCACCAAACATATATTAGGGATGATCAGTTTGTTTCGAACATCAGTAGGCTGCCTGCAGTCGATAGATTAACATCTGCCAATAAACTGTTTCTAAAATCTTTAGGTTTGAAGCTAACTGCTACTAGAAGTGACGGCGAGGGGGAAATCAAAAAGAAAAAACATCTGGACTGTTATTAAATTAAATTTTACTGTTAATATTCGAAAAATTTTAATATTCTGTAATATTAAGAGCGCTTGTTTTACATCAAATAAAAATGACGACTTCTGAAATACTAAACGTTACTGAAACAGCTTTTCAAGATAACTCGATTGTCTATGCGGAGAAACATACACATCAGCCCTATTCTTCTACAACATTTAATAATAACGATGAAATACGAATACCTATTTTACATCAAGATGTGTACACTTTACCGTGCAACAGTGTTATATGTTTCGAAGGTAAATTGTTAAAGGATGCAGATAGTAAAGCTACTGCAACGGGATCATTTACAAATTTAGGCATATCTCACCTACTAGATGAAATTAGATATGAACTTAATGGTGTAGTGGTTGATCGTGTAAGAAATGTTGGTATAACTGCAACTATGAAAGCCTACGTGTCATATAATTCGACTCAAAGTATTCGCTTGGAGAATGCAGGTTGGACACCTACCAAAACATCTATTGACGGATTGGTCGATTCAAAAGGTAATTTTCAGATATTTGTCCCCTGCGAAATGTTGATGGGAGTTTTTGAAGACTTTAGAAAAATTTTACTAAACGTTCGACAAGAATTAGTACTTATTAGAAGCAATCAAGATTTAAATGCTGTTATTAATACGGTCGATGAAAAACTTAAAGTAGAATTAACAAAAGTCTATTGGAGAGTACCGCACATTTCGGTAGCTGATGTAAATCGTTTAAAATTACTAAAATACATTGAACAAAGTAGTCAGTTGGAAATCAATTTTAGAAGTTGGGAATTGCACGAGTATCCTGCATTACAACAGACAAAACGACACACTTGGGCAATAAAAAATGTTAATCAAGTAGAAACTCCGCGTCACATTATTGTAGGTTTCCAAACAGACCGAAAAAATAAAACTGTTAAAAATATGGCCCAATTTGATTCTTGCGATTTAAGAAATATTACACTTTATCTCAATTCCGAAAGATATCCCTATGATAATTTAAATCTGGAATTTGCCAGCAATCGATATGCGCAATTGTATGAAATGTTTGCAGGTTTTCAATCATCTTACTACGAGCATGACAATCAGCCTGTTCTTACGCCCGCACAATTCAAAAGTATAGCTCCGCTAGCCGTAATAGATTGTTCTAGACAAAATGAAACATTAAAAGGTGGTGCTGTAGATATTCGACTTGAATTCGAAACCAATACTGATATACCGAAAAACACTTCAGCTTACGCATTGATTTTATTCGATCGAAAAGTGAAATATAATCCTTTTACCAGTGACATAAAAATAGTTAGCTAGATACTAGTTCAACTAGTTGCAGATTGATTGTTCTTTCGACAACATTAGCGATGAAATTTATAGATATTCAAGGTTTTCAATATAAAAATAGCAACTTTATTTGCAAAGAAATAGCTGTATATGATAGTGATACAAATGTTACAATCCATCGGATAGTAGAACCACCGATACCGTACGAACATCTTTCAAATTCTCTAAAAGATCAAGTGATTTGGCTTACAACTAATTTGCACGGGTTAGAATGGAGCAATAATAATCAGCATGACACAATACCCTACGAAAAATTGTCTCTGTACATAGGAGAGATCATACAAAGCGGTGATTCCATATTTCTCAAAGGGTTAGATAAAAGAAGATGGTTTAAAAAAATGCTGATCGAAGAACAAAGTGATAATGTAAAATTTGTCGATTTACCAGCTTGCCCAAATATAAAACAATTAAAGATCTTGTATAATTATATTAATTTTTGTTCTCATCATATTGGTACACGGGTTCAATGTGCCATACAAAATGTTCACATTTTGCACAAGTGGTATAATCAAAACCATTAATCGCAGTCTGCTGTCTACTTGTTCAGACATGTTCAGACTTGTCCAGACCTGTTATAGCTTACGCAAGCACTTCCTGCAGCCGGTGTAAGGTAGGGGGGAATATTATATATAAGAATACTAATCATAGAAACATTAGTTTTACGATAACAATGACCGAAGACTGCTTCTCAAATCATAGTTGGGGTTTTGACTCATGGGCTGACGATCCGTGGAGCCAGCAAGAGGAGGAGGAGGTTATACCCTGGAGTGAGACTGAAGAAAATACTCCTCCTCCACCTCCTCCAATGGGACAACCACACTCCTGGTCGTCTAACATAACAAAGGTGGAGGGCTGCAGCTGTATAAATTGTGCCAACATTCAGGGGTGGTTAAGCCCAACACAAAATTTTGAGGGGTGCGCACCACTACAGCAACCCGAACTGGAACAGGTGTCACCATCACCACCACCCTCGTCACCACCTCCTTCGTTTCAAGCAACATATAGTTTTACACTTCCTGAACCAACACTGCCTCTAGATTTAAATCCCATAAAGATAGAAATTAAGTTAGGTAATAAACTTATACATGTAATTATTAAAGATTAAAATATTTATTTTTAATATGTGTTTTATTTCATTAATATATACACCTTATTTATCTCATATGCAAAGCAAAAACTTGACAAGGAGAGGGAGAATAAATGTACACTTAAATATATGCTTTATTCAATTAATATACATATTATTTATACATAAGGGAAACAGAACTTAACAATGTGTAAGTATCGATATAATCTTGAGGTGTTGTTGAAGGCCAGGGACCGGAACATGGACCGCTTCTCCAACCAACAGCTTCACCATTTTGAGCTTTTCTGATATTTTCCTGAAGCCATTTAAAAATATCTGTGTGGTGACGTACAACGCTAGGCTGAAATATATAAGTTATATGGTTAGTATTTAAATATTCGAACACGTCTTCTATAAACTTGCTGTGGGCATAATAAGCAGCCTCAAACACAGCATCATGAAGAAAATATGGATATTGCTGCTGCTCGTCAGTTGCAAATTCGATTCGAGAGCCAGATGATATTGTTTCAATAAGAAAATGCTGCTCGTAGGAAGTAATGTTCTGTAACGATAATTTTGAAACGACTAAATTAAGATCTGTTTCAGTATTAATTTTCAACTCTCCTCTTCTTACTTCGTTAATAATTTCCCTAATAACATTAAAGACAGCTAACATAGTTTTTAAAATTTCATTTACGATAGCGGTTTCAACACTTTTAAAGTGCGTAGCCCAAATAAGAGTTTTGCTCGGTATAGCAATACCAATTTTGTGTAATATATACTTCAAAGTTTGCAAGTCGTTACGTCCTATAGCATTACGTAAATGGAAATTATAGATTTCTTTATTTTTAACATACAGATCTTTGTTCAACCACAGTATATTTGAATTTGACAGTAACATTTTGCAGACTGAGATTTTAGAGAGAGCTGGTGTTTATAATGTGGTTGGTGGACAGTAACCCCAAGGCAAAGTGTCAGTATACATACAGTTTACTATTCTTTTGTCATCATGTGGATCTAAAGCTTTTTTTCTTTGTTTTAAAGAAAATACGTTGTGGGTTTTTGATCTAATTGTTCTCTGATCGCAAAATACTGTTTCGTTATTAAACAGACAGTCTTTGTAATCCTCAAATGTAATTCTATTCAAAGCAGCTCTGGTAATACCTTTAGCTTTCTTTGAAATTTAAAATTCTCCATTCTCAGCATCCTCTAACGTTTTGAAAGCATACAATTTTGCACGTAGACCAACAAATTCGGTAATTATTTTACCGCTCATTTCGTCTTTCATTAGACCTATTACTTTTTTATTAACTTGTGGAAGATTATATGGATTGTTCGGAGGATAATCGCTTGTATCAAATTTGTGAATATCTTCCCGTATAAAATCGTATATATTTGGAAGGGTAAAGTGATATATGAGACTATCTGTGTCTGTGTACAGCAGTTTTGCTTGATTACCCATCTTCTGTTTAATATAATTGTAATGAAAATCGTATATTAAAATTTTTGAAATATCTAGGATTGAAAATCCAACGAATATTGGCTTATTAAAAACTATTTCCAACTGATTTAATTCTATAAGTACCAAGTCTTTATCTAAAATAGTACAGCTGTGAAAATTTGGTTTTGATATGTATGCACTGGCTCCGTACCTACCTTCCTATTTAGAAATTAATTTTATTGTTTTGTATTTTCTAACATTTTCCATAGTTTTGCCAAATACAGCGTTATTCATAAGTTTATAAAAATCCTTTTCAAAATTATTTTTGGCGGCTTGTCTTAATTTTGTATTTAAATTTATGTATGGTTTAAGCCAAGCTGATTGCTTAAATTTTAATATTCTGTGAATTTTTACAATTTTCAGCCCTAAACTTACAGCTTGCTGCAGATTGCGGTAATGTATTACGTAGTTTTCTTTTTTAAATAAAGTGGTTGTCAATTTTGATTGTTTGGATGTTGGTGGTGTATAATGGTCAGGACATAGGGGCAAATCTTTGTGAAGTTCAAATAAATTTTGAGGATATTCTAAATCGACTTCATAAATATAACCTGTTTCAGAATCTGCCGGAGTATGTAAATGATCAATTTTAGGAATATCTAAATCATTTACCCATTCAAACCCTCCATACGGTAGATATTCAGACATCCCGGCTCCGTACATGTTATTAATATCTAAATATAGGATATACGATTCAAGATCGGCTTCTACGAATTTTTCACCCATATATCGATTATTAGCTTTAGCGTATCGATTCGAACACTGTGCTAGCCCTCCTCTAATACCCCTCTCTATGAACAACAGTTGATCTACATCTGTCAGCAGCTCAAGTTTAACTTTAGTAGTTTTTAACATTGCCTGAAATGCCAATCCTGGTGCTGTGTAAAAATGTAGAGCATCTAATCCATACGTTTTCATACAATTCTCTCTAAAATTCTCAAACACATCAGCTAAGAGTAGAACATCAACTGTAAGGTACATATCAGCATACTGACCTAGAGTTTGCATATTAAATGTGTTCCAAACACGCAGTGCATGTTCATAATTTTCATCTGAAATGGCTGTTCCATGCAGCTGACTAAAAAATTGTGTTTTGTCAGGAAGACTTTTATCATTCAACTTTTCAAAATTGTCTAGGTAGTCGTATGGAAAGATACCCTTACGTAGTAGTAATTCAAATTCTTCTTCGCTCTTGCAAAATTTGCGTGTAATAGTTTTTAAATTGTTCGGTAAATTTAATGACAATTGTTCTAAACTGCTAGCCATAAATCGAAATGAGTCTAAAAATCTAAAATCAATATTTGTACCATCCACATGCTTTGTAAATGATATAAATTTTTCCTTATTTATAGGCAACAATTTAATATCTCCCATAATCAGTTTTGCCAATGGTTTTATAATAAAATGAGCGTCATAACCGCTGAGATTATGAAAGAGAATGGGAATATAATGTGCATCTTTATAGTTAAGATTACAGTGTTGATAAGCACTACCTCTATACTCACCTGTCTGATGATTGTGATCACGTACACGCACGTCTTTATCGGTGAAAGGTTGTTTACAAATGTAACAGCATACCGATTTTTGAAATGAATCGTTTTCCTGCTGGCTAATATCCATAGGCTCTATAGTTGACAATATATTATTTACTTGATACGCTATAGATTGTAATTCTTTTACAAACCATTCCATACAGTCAGCACCACGATATATATTAAATCGAGATAAACTATCGTCATATGAACATTTTAAATAATATGCAACACTAAATGGAACATGTTTTTGATAAACCCCTGCAACGTTCTGTTCTTTTTCTAAAACACACTCCACGTCCGCGTATATTGAAAATGGTACTTTTTCCTGGTATTTATAGTCTTTAAATTCTATTTTTGTACCTTCGGGCATTTTAATTTTGGTTTCATTTACACTATTACAATTTCTAATATGTCTTAAATGTGATTCTTTAGTTACGAAATGATTTAAACACGTATCGCATACTAAAGTTTGAGATTTTCTCTTATGCATTTGAGCTGTAACCAATCTCGATAAGTTTCTTATCCAACAGAAATGGAACTGCCCCTCATCGTTGGATATCATTAGTAAATGTATAGCATCTTTATTAATTTGAGTATTTTTACTAATATATATGGGCAATACTGAATTTTTACCAAATTTGTTTTTTCTTTCTAGCGCATATACATTTATACGTAAATCATTCATTGTTTCAAATTTTGATATATCTTTTAATTTCATTGGAAATTCTAGTCCCGAGTACTTTAAAACTTCACTGAAATGTGGATATGAAGATATTCTAGCGGAATTCCCATTTGCAGGACGTAATGCAGAAACTACAGACCACAAAAAACAATATTCGTCATCATTTTTTACGTTCATCACGGCCTTTTTATTTTTAATATCTTTAGGTAACTCAATATATTTACCTACTGTTAATGGTGTGTAATGATTTAAATTTACTTTGAAATGTAATATCTCGAGCAAACTCCAACCTGAATCACGTTCTTGAAAATCTTCTAATTTCGTCAACAACTTATTCTCAACATTAGTCTCATACCACTCTTTTAAATTGGTGCCAGAATCAATTTTTTCATTTTTAGTACCAAACGTTTTTAAATCTATTTCGCCACTACTAGGTTTTATAAAATATGCACTAAATATTACGTTAGCTTTAAGCATTAACTTATCTTTTATAATTTGTTTCACTTTTATTGAGAAACTTCTGTATGCTTTTGCAAGAAATTCTTGTGGTTCCTTATAACCTAAATTTACAATCATACCTGTTCTTATTCTACTGTTAAAACAAGATTCTACATCTTCCCATATCAACTTGTTCTTTTGCTGCTGCTGCTGCTGACCACTCCCTACACCCGCTCCCTTCTTTGCTAATTTTGCTTTTAAATTTCGCAATAATTGCCGTTGCCCCTTTAACAAACTTAAATTTGCCTCTAGCCTGAATGGATTTTCATTTTTAAAACTATGCTTACGTATAAATCTACTAACAATTAAAATGGTTTTATTTACATGTTTAATCAATGTCTCAGCCTCATCACTATATTTTACAATCGCTATCGCGTCTCTGATGGTTTTTATTGAGTTCGAACTTAATTCGGTAACGCTGTCTGTTGCAGACATGTTCGCACGCGTGCAGTTGTAATACTAACTATTGCAGACAGCCGAGCCGCTCTATTTATTCATCGTCGCAGCTGATAATGGAGGCCTGCGTCAGCAAAAAAATTCAGACAAAGGCAGCATTCAATTTAGCAGTCGTGCAGATTTTTCCTCAAACAATGGGTTCCTTTGTTCAATTTTTAACAGCTTTGCAGATTTCTCAAACATGTCTGGACATGTCTGAAGCTTGTTTATCTGATAATGGCGGTCAGCAAAAATTTCTCCAGACAACAATGGCTTCATTGTCCAATTATCGTGCTGATTTTAAAACAATGGATGTCATTGTTCAATTTACCAGCTTTGCACATTTTAATCTCTAGACAACAATGGCTTCATTGTTCTCGAATTTCGTGCTGATTTTAAAACAAGGGATGCCATTGTTCAACAACATCCTGCAAGAATAGACTTGTCTGCGTACTCAGACGATGACTCACATCCGGTCGAGCCTGAGAAAATTTTTCGTTGTTCTATTTACTGATAACATCCTGCATGAATAGACATGTCTGCATCCCAGACGCTCGAGCGTGGGAAAATTTCAAAAACTACACTTTTAACCCAAAAAATTCCCGGAAGTGATCGAGGTCAATGACCCCGACTAGGCCACGCCCACCGGCTAGGCCTGTGACCTTGACCTCGGCTAGGCCCGTGACCTTCGACTAGACTTAGCCAAGTTTCAAACCAGAGGCCGCCACGTGACACTTAGCCAAGTTTCAAACCACCGGAAGTGTCCCAGAACCCGTCTAACTACACTACTAACCTGTTTTACCTGGCTTGTAATGTTAAATACTATAAATCGTTGTTATATTGAAATAGGTTTTTCCTGCCAAAATCCCTTATTGCAGTTGACCTAATTTAAGACCGTAACATGATTACAATGCAACCTAAATTAAAAGCTGTATTACATTGAAAACAGGATTTCCCTGCTAAAAACAATTTTTACCGTTAACATTTCTTGGAACCACATTGTGATTGCAATGAATCTAGATCTTCTGTTGGTTATTTTTTACTTAGAACAATTTTTATCCGCTGAGAGATGAACCTGATATTTTTCATTAATCCGTAAAACAAACTACATTATGAACATTACCATAACCCAAAATTTAACCAAATACAGGAAACTCATACAAAACTCATTGCTTTGACGGCGACAGCGCCACCACCGCCCTCTGACGGTTTCAGTTGTATTCTAACCTAGATCATGTAGTTTCTATGGAAATTAGTTCAAGTTCAAATGTAAAATTAGCTTATTTTGTTGCAATTTTGGAATAATGGAATGAAATTGAGGAATGTTTAGGCATTTATGAGTAAGATAACGCAATTTTATTTTAATTATGTGTAATTTTCCTTAGTTTTTTATTGTTTGTTTCCATTTTCCTTTGAAAACTGTCATTAACATTACATACAAAACACTTGGTAAGTACATTAAAAAATGTATGAACTAACATTGTGTAGCACTCGTTACAAACAGGTAAAACCACATTCTCATCGCGTAAGCAACGAATAAGGTCTTCCATTACACCAGAAGCATTTTCATTTATAAAAATTTTGAAATTTTGATTAAAAATGTCTTTTAATTTAGATGCAAATCTGCAGATCTGCAGTTGGTGTAGGGAAAAGCATTTTACATTTATTGTTGTACTTTTTTACATCAATGTGAATATTATTCATGTTTCCGTCATTGTCTAATGATGTTAACGCTGTTTTACATTTATTATGCAAAAGTTTACCGCTAGCCCACGCCATAACATAATTATCTGCTATTTTTTGAGGTATATCATCAGCAATATCAACATCTTTACTGTGAAATGTATTTATGATAGAAATATTCAAACAATGTTTCTTCCTTGATAATTCTTTCTTTTGAAACAAAAATGTCGCTGCATCAATTTCTCAATTACTATCGTCAGGAGGATTTAAACGTTGATTAGTTAAAACAACCCTTATAGGAGATCGAAATTTAGAAGCACCAGGGCAGATATTCTTACTGCCTTTACTTCTCAGAATAGAAAATAAATTGTCAACACAATGCTGTGTTTCCTTTCTGGTCATTAAATATTCAAAATTAAATTTTGTATTTAGTTCTGCCCATAGTAATTTCAGTGCTTCTATATTGTCGGTCCAACCCTGGATACAAATTGGATTACGTTTCTGAGGGTTCAAAAAGTCTAACTTATTATAAAAGTCTTGTATAATACGCTTGAATTATTTTGCACAATTGTACAACGAACTATTAAAAATATCAAACAAAATGTCGAATAATTCTAGAAATTCGGCTGTATGAGCTACTGCAGGCGGTAAAGAATTAAACGAAACATGTGTCAATACACCACAAGCTACAGAATGGCTTAACACTCTAACTGCAAGACAAAGTCAGTTTGAATTGTTATATAAAATTCTACAATATGTGAAGATGTTAAATTTTGCTCCAGTAGTCAATATAAATTCATCTATATCAGAAGCACTTTTAATGTATATTAATAATCCTTCTCTACGTTCATAACCATTGGATTGGATTGAATGTTAAGTTAATTAAGCCTTTTAGATAAATTCAAATGCATTCCACGTTCTTTATGAGATATGTTTTCTATGTTTAATAACCATCAGTAATTCAAACATTAAATTATTCCAATCATTTTCTCTAGGTAAATCTAAATAATATTTAATATAAAACTCAAGCATCTTAGCTTGCAATACAGATTTATCACTTAAATTCATATTAAACTCTTTTAAATTAGTATATTTATTTTCGTGTCGAATATCATACTTTTTGAGATTATTTCTAACCGATTTGATCAAGTGGGGTGTATCATAAAAACAACATGTGTCAATACACCACAAGCTACAGAATGGCTTAACACTCTAACTGCAATACAAAGTCTATTTGAATGGTTATATAAAATTCTACAATATGTGACCATGTTAATTTTTGCTCCAGTAGTCATCTATATCAGAAGCACTTTTAATGAATATTAATAATCGTTCTCTTCGTTCGTAACCACTGGATTGAATGTTAAGTTGATTAAGCTTTTTAGATAAATTCAAATGCATTCCACGTTCTTTATGAGATATGTTTTCTCTGTTTAATAACCATCAGTAATTCAAACATTAAATTATTCCAATCATCTTCTCTAGATAAATCCAAATCATATTTATTCAAATAAATATTATAATAAATCAAGCATCTTAGCTTGCAATACAGATTTATCACTTAAATTTATATTAAACTCTTTTAAATTACTATATTTATTTTCGGGTCGAATATCATACTTTTTGAGACTATTTCTAACCGATTTGATCAAGTGGGGTGGATCATAAAAACAATAGGGTAAGTTTGCCTAATTTGAACCAGTTTTAATATTAACATTTTTTACATCAAATCAACGAACAGCAGACAGGCCAAAGAAATACTACAGTTACTTCACACTTTTAACTATTTATTATAGGTAATAGAAAATTATTTGAACAGTATGTTATAGGAAATCTAATTTATTATAAAACCTTACATATGGTATCCTTATTTGAACCACTTGAAATAATTAATTAACTGCACTTACAAGTGGCGCAATAAAACCTTTTTGTTGAAGGTCTTACCCCAGCACACTTAGCATGTATCCAAACTTTGCATTTTAAGCACTGTATCATATCGGCTTCTTCTATTTCTGCGCAGACCACACAAAACCAGTTGTTTCCTGGAGCTTTTCTCATTTTGTTTGGTGCTTTAACCAGTCTTCTTTTGGGAACTCGATTTTCAATGGTCCGCTGAAGTTCGTCTTGGTATGGAACCACTTGCTGTAGCTTGAGGTAACGGTGTACACTCACGGATAGGCTTGATGGAGAATCCTGTACTTCCTTCCTCTTTTTTTGGTTTGCTACTAGTGCAAGAGGAATGTCTTCAGATGAAGTGGAATTATCTGCTTCAACAACAGTAAGTGCCTCACTTCCAGCGAAATCAGCATCGCTGAAGATACTTCTGTCAACTGGCCACACTCCGGTGGTTTTGAATCCATTGACAGCATTGGAAATTGTAGCAGCTCGACCATAAGATTCCCCAAGAAGCTGAGAAACCTGAAACTTCGTTATGGCACGTCCAACATTCGACCGTAACCATTTTTCTTGGGCTTGTCCATAATAGATGATTTTTGAGGCTTTCACGGCCATTGTCAGTAAGTAACAAACGACTTCCGGGATTGGACCGTGCTCTTTTGCTTTTTTCCTCCTGATGAAGCCCCTTACGAAAGTTGGCGAAACGTTGTGTTCTTCGATCTCAATCATGACACGGTCCAATCCCGGAAGTCGTTTGTTACTTAATTGTCCATAATAGGTTTGTAAAGGTTTGAAAATGGAGACGTCTAGAGGCTGCAGGCGGTGGGTGGTATGTGCAGGCAATTGAAGAATAATTACACCATGTTCCCTAGCTAGCAAAAGAGCTTCCAGATTCTTGCTGTGTGTGGTGTGGCCGTCGAACAACAACAAGCATTTTTTTCTTTTGTTGGATGTGTAACTGCAATAAAGTGTTTTAACCAGTCTACGAATAAATCCGAATTAATGTATCCACGTTCAGAAACGCGGATTAAGCTACCAGAAGGAACTCCATTTCCCAGGTCGTTGGCCATGCGAATTCTCTTAAAGATAATCATCGGTGGTAAGAACTGTCCAGATGCACTAACACAACACACAAACATTGTGTTTGCCACTGACAACTGCTCCCGCCTGATGTTTCCCTTTTTTTTTGCTACAACTTTCTGACATTTCTTTTGAACTGTAGAGTATCCAGATTCATCGACATTGAATATTATAATAGCATCTAACTGATTTTCATCACATACTTTTTCAAGAATATCATAAAATTCGTTTACCCTCCTCGGTTAAAACCTTTTCGTCTGTTAATTGATGTCGCCTCTGGTTGACGTAACGACAAGTTGGAATTTCTTTTCATAAACTGGTAGTACCATTTTTTCCAGCTGATTTTTGTTGTTTATTAAAATTATTTGGTAACCGATTCCTATCCGCTACTTCAAAGGCCAACTTTCGGATATCATTAATAGTCAAACCAAACAACCGTTCTTCAAATAGGAGTATGTGTTTGTCTAGTTCCTCTTCGATAGCTGTAATAAAAACACGACTTCGCAGTTTTGTGTATGAATTAGTTGGCCTATTTCCACAGTTTATATTATTGTAGCGCGATGTTTCGGAAGCTAATTCTGCTTCCGTCATCAGGCGTAGTCTTGAGAAGGACTGATTTCGCACTTGGAGTTGGTTTTTAACTGCACAAGTACTTGACACACTACAATAATATAAACTGTGGAAATAGGCCGACAATTCATACACAATGAGACCACAGTTACAAAACACTTTCAGATCAAATTCGCAACTTTGTTTGAATTTCGCAGGTGACGTAAGAATATTGTCAATTCGACAACATTCGTTTAACCTTAGTTGTTCTGTTGTATAGGCAGCTAATGCCAATTTCATTTCATCAGTTGACCACTTTCCATAATTTCCCGTCTTTGCCATGACTGTAAAAGAAAAGAAGAATGTAGGTTCCTAAATTGAACCAGTTCATTTTTGGCAACCGAGAAAGGTTCAACGTAAGCAACACCGCGCTTTACAAGATAACCTCACCTCAATTAAAGCTACTATTTAAATATTAAAACATTATACATATAAAAATCAACTAGTTGCCTGCCTTTTAACTCACAATAGTAGCATTTTTTAACACTTACCTGGAGATAGATAGTTGCTTATGAAGCTCTACTCAAATTTATATTAAAAACGCGTATAATAGTTTTCCCTCCAGGAAGTACAAATGCACTTGAGCAGGAACCAAAACCTTTGTAGGCTTCACCACTAAGACTTTCAAAATGTGCTACCAGATGGAGGAAGTAGTAATCGTAAATGGCGATTCTATTGGTGGTTCAATTTAGGCACCAGTTCAAATTAGGCTACCTTCCCCTAAATGTTTTCAGCATCTACTTCAATGTATGATATAGCAGATGCCACTCCTCATAACTTCCTAGCCCGCACATTATTTGAGCCTTGGTCACAAATAATACATTTTGGTATAAAACCGGTCTTCTGTACTTTTTTGGCACAAACACTACCTCTTCCAACCATTTTCCAACACTTTATTAACAACTTATATCTACTTCTAATTTTATATAATTTGAATTCGTTATACACGTTCCATATGAAAAACGTTTAGTGTGCAATTCAAGACGGCAGAGGTGCTGCTAATGGCCGTCGTTTACTTTTAGGCGGAGTTATCTGTATTGTCAGTGTATTTGATTTAACTCACTTGTTTTTCCCCAGCCCTCGAAAGATGTACGGTTACGGCCAAATAAAAGCGACCACCATTTTGACATTCTATGTCATTTTCATAAATTTTGGTAAATCAGGCGTTTACTTCACATACCTTGAGAATTTGAATTCTTAATATGTCATTTTTAATTTTTATGTTTCTTAGGTGATTTAATACCAATTCGCAATAGAGTAAAGTATTGCCCGGTTTTATTTGGCCGTAACTGTACTTGCTGCAAATGTGTTTTACGCGTGGTTCCGAAAATTGTTTAAATGCAAAAAGTTCGGATGGAATTTCTTGCCTTTAGGGCCGGGATGAGCCTTCCTTCCTTGAAATGAAATTGGCACTCAAACACATAATTTAAGGGAAGGGAAGTACGATGGGATTTTTAATTGCAAAGCCGCGTGGCTCGCTGCTAAAGTTCGCGATCGTTTTCGCCGGAAGACTGGTTGATCCGTCGCCACGGGTCCCCAGGAAAATTCGAAAATCTATTACATATATAAAGGAAAGTCATAACCCTGACTAATCAACGCAGAGCCGAAACCACTGGTACTAGAAACTTGAGATTTAGGTGCAAGGTTCAATTTCTTACGTAAGGTAGTGCTAAGAAGGTATTTTTTGAAATTCGATCCCTAAGGGGGTGAAAAGGGGTAAAATGTGTTTTCACGAATTTCTCAATGTCTCTTACACCCGATAAGATATCGATTTGGTGTTTACTTGCAAAGATTAGCAATGCAAATACCTAGAAACGTATTTCAGGATTTTGCCTTAATTAACCCCTAAAGGTGCAAATCTGGATTGGGGGTGAATTAAAGAACCCTTCGTATCTCCTATGTTTATTGAGTTAGAACATTCTTTTTTGGCACATAGATGTATTTTTAAAATATTTAGAAAGGGGTTTAAGGGAATTTAAAAATTTTAACCCTAAAGGAGTAAAAAGAGGAAAAACTGAAAAGGGGTAGGAGGGTAAAATGATCATTTTTTTTCGCTGTAAGTTCCATTTCACAATTAAATGGGTTCAAAGGATTTTTTTTAAATTCCACCCCTACGAGGGTGAAAAGGGGTAAATGTGTTTTTACGAGTTCCTCAATATCTGTTAGACCCGACGAGATAGCGACTTGGTGTTTACTTGCAAATATTATCAATGCAAATACCTAGAAACGTATTTTAGAATTTTGCCCTAATAAACCCCTAAACGAGCAAATCTGGATTGGGGATAAATTAAAGAACCCTTCGTATCTCCTATGTTTATTGAGTTAGAAAATTTTTTTGGCATATAGATGTATTTTTAAAATATTTAGAAAGGAGTTTAAGGGAATTTGAAAATTTTAACCCTAAAGGGGTAAATAGAGGAAAAACTGAAAAGGGGAAGGAGGGTAAAATTATTAATTTTTTTCACTGTAAGTTCCATTTCGAAATTAAATGGGTTGAAAGGATTTTTTTTTAATTTCACCCCTACGAGGGTGGAAAGGGGAAAATGCGTTTTCACGATTTTCTCAATATCTCTTAGACCCGATGGGATAGTGACTTGGTGTTTACTTGCAAAGCTTATCAATGCAAATACCTAGAAACGTATTTTAGAATTTTCCCCTAATCAACCCCTAAAGGTGCAAATCTGGATTGGGAGTGAATTAAAGAACCCTTCATATCTCCTATGTTTATTGAGTTAGGACATTCTTTTTGGCATATACGAATTTCTTAATATTTCATAAGGCCCTATAATGTAAGAATTTGGTTTTACTTAGAAAGGTTACCTATACAAGTTCCTAAAAACGTAATTCAGGATTGTGCACAGATCAACTCCCAAAGGTGAGAATTTCGTTTTAGGGGTAAATTATAGAACCTTTCATATTTCCTGATTATCATGATTTTTGGGCATATGTGTTTAAATCTTTAAAAAGTGGTTTAAAGTTTTTATTCTAAATTTCTTTGTGAAAGGAGTAAAAATGGGGTAAAAGTAAAAAGAAGTTAAAAAAAAGGTTAAAGTTGTTGATTTTTTTCCGTGTGTCCAGTTTAGAATAAAATAGAAGGATTTCCGAAATTCTACCTCTAAGTGGTGGAAACTGGTATGTTGCTACAATTTATGAATACAACATTTAATAAGTACATTTTTTATTGTTATTCTCATTGTTTAAACCTATAGTTTTATCAATCTATATAAGGAGAACGACAATTACATACACATTTCCAGGGGATACGTGAAGCATAAAAGGGTTATGGAGAACTTCTTTTGGAAGAATATTGTTTCTTTTTTACCTACAATATTATTTTGCAGCGTTTGTTAGTTTAGCGTATTTAGTGAGAGAGGAGGGGAGCATTCTAGAATTCGTTTAGGATTTAGAAGAAAAAACATTTGTAGTCCGTACGAAGAACGGGTATCTTGCTAGTAGAGCATAAATGGAGTTTCATTCGAGGTTGCCTGGAAATTGTTGTGTGCGGCCAGGTGGCAAGTTTTAACATTGATATATTTGTCGGGTCGTGTCTTAATTGTTTAGCACCGGATGTAATACAATATTGTGTGGGTTTCGTTACATTGTAACCCTCTGCGTTTCAAGAATATGAAATATGCTTGTTTGCTTTTACGTATGAATTGAATCTTTACAATGTAGGCGAATAACTTTTCTAAATTCTAATTTGAACAATTTTAGAAATTCCTCTGTGGTTTGCTAAGGGTGATACGGGTTTGTTACAACATTGTAGTGGTCTATTCCTGTCACGAGGCCATTTCGCGAATTATAAACAATTGTATAATTTGTTTAAATTTCTAAATGTGTTCGTAATTTCCCCCATTGCTTAAATCCACTGGATTAAACGTACAGAAGCGTAATGTTCTATTAAAGAAAGTCGGTGATCATGATCGGCCCTTCTGAATGAGATCCCCAGCGGCTTTTCAGAGTAGTTATGATTTCACGGCACTATTTTGCAGAGCCCGGATAATAAAAAATAATAATAAAAAAGAAATGCTGATTCAGATCTGGGGCAAAAAATTCCATAAAGGACAAAACATGTTTAATATCTTTCATATTCGTAAAACAAAGTAGATTACTGTTTTTAACACTTCTTTAGTCGGAGTCGTAGTCGCAAGTTGAGTTCGAGTCACTCCCCATTTCTAAATTTTGTCGCTGCTTAGGGGCTTTTAGTAGGCCAATCACTCCTTCAGGAAGCTTTTTTATATTTTTTGTGCATGTCTTCGAATATGTTCTATCACCTTTTTGAATCTTTGAGAACACTTTCATCAATGCAGTGGTAACATGCTATATTTGATCCATGAGAAGAACATTCCCAGTCTTTAGGGTCATCAAGGCAATTTGATAAGAAATTACACAAAAATGGCAACTGTGTAGCACCTTTGGTGTGGTATGTCTTACTGCAAGCCCTTATTGTAAAGTTGATAAAAAGATCTGGTCCTCTGCACTTGGAATTGTCTTTGATGTAACATGAAGTTGGCGTATTGGCTTCAGAAGTAATAGGCAAGGTAGATGCGAGGGTTACCAAAATTATAGTTTCTAAGGATGTCATTTCTGTTGGTTTGTATTCTACAGAGCATTTAAAGTTTTTCATATCATCTCTTGTTAATGTGGCTGTGTTTTTCATTGCAATTTGGACAAAGTATTGGTTTTTAGTTTCAATGGCTAGTTATTGAATGATGTGCCTGCCATGCAAAGTATGGGTCACTACGGTTGTGAAACAGTGGAACAATTTGACTGAAGACACCATTAACTCTCCTACCATTGATCACTTCAAGAATAAAATAGATAACTAATGTTATTAATTTCCAGTGCTAAATAACAGTGCCGCCAGATAATGTTGTTTGTTTCAATTTTGTACTATATGCGAGGAATGTTCAAATATAAACGATAATTTTTATTTCATGTAAAAAACAAATGAAAGTCGAAACGAAAAAATACATTATTTTTCAATGTAGTCCCCGTGCTTCTCGATCCACTGCTGCCACCGTCCTGGAAGCTTCTGAATTCACACGAAAAATTATTTTGGTTGGGGGTGCAGCCACACTCAAACAGCGTTAATGACCTCTTCGTTCGGATCCATCTAGCACATTCTTTATTTTTCTGAATTATAACTCACTGTGAATGATAGTTCGCACACTTCCAATACTTATATCCAAATGTGAAGCAATTTTCCTTCGCTGTAATGCACCTACCATTACGAATCCTGTCAAAATTGGTTGCAGTGTTGGATGTTTCTCTAAAGGCCTTACTCCATCTACATACACTTAAATCTGACAGTGTTCTCTTCATACTGTACTTTCAGTCTTCTACAAATCTCAGCCGATTCACGCCCTCTCATGCAAGAAATTTTACAACAATGCGTTATTCTACGCTTGGATGAACTTCTTTCTCACTCATTATTATTACTTTTGTAAAACTACACACTAGCACCTGTACACCTGAATATTAAATAACATAAACGTCAAATTATATTTTGACATATCCATTCTCTGTGCGTTTGTTTTTATTTCGGCGGGAAATTCAAATTATCCTTTAAATTTGAACATACCTCGTAAAAATGTTTTATTTACTTGTGTCATTTGGATCAATTTATTAATATGTATTTCTTATTCGTGATATAATTTAATTTTAGTTTACGGTAATATTTATCATTTATCTAGTTAATTAATTTTTAATCTTTTGCCATTTCAATTTCAAACTGACACTAAATAAATGTTGTTTTTTTTTTTTTTTTTTAATATCGTTTCTTAGATATATTGTGTCAATTAGAATATTCTCATTTTTATTTTATTTGTGGTATTATATTGTATTTAATTTTAGTTTACGGTGCTATTGTTAAAAAACATGACCTACTTTGTACCTTCTGTTGAAAGAAGACACCAACAGCTTAATGCTGCCTGTCTTCTAACAAGAATAATAATAATAATGATAAGTTGTCTAAAACTTGTTATAGATAAGTCTGCTGAAATTAAAAGGTTGTTAAAAACGTCTTCGTTAGTTTTGGCATGGGAAATTTTTTGCGAGTACCCGTTTCTATAGAACTTGAAGTCCTTATTTCAAGCTCTTGTGCTTCCTCGCTCAATTGGCCGATTGGCAGTAAAGCCCTGTTTGAACGGGTTTAGTAAACAGCCTAGTTGCTGGAGCAAGTAACTGGCTCCGTTTTATGATAGGACGGTTGTTGTTCTAGTGACCGTTCACATACGTTTTAGTATTAGTTTGTGAGTGAAATCATCGTAAAATGGATCGCTCAAACTTATTAGAGAAAGTAATTAAAAATATTTCAAAACTTCATGAAGAACTGTACAAGAAAAAGAAAGTGTGGACAAGGAGATGACTTTTAGGAAGACCTACACATAAGACTTTAGCTCAAATTCTTAACGAGCTCTATATAGAAGACCCTTTAGAATACAAATTGTGCTTAAGAATGTCTCCCGAGAATTTTAAAACTTGATTACGTCTCATTGGACCTTCAATTCAACGCTCCGATACTTTAATGAGAGACTCTTTGACATCTAGAACAAAACTGGAACTTACGCTGACGTATTTGGCTCCCGGAAACGGTTACAGAACCCTGCAGCAATTTTTTCGTGTTTCTAAGGCAGCAATCTCATCTTTAATTCCAGAAGTATGCGATGGTATTTCCATCTGTTTGAAAGACTATATGAAGGTAAGTACACTAACCGCATTTTAATGAACATAGGCATATTTTGTTTCTGAAAAAACGATTAAAACATGAAAAAATGTAAAAATGAAAGTTCTACAAATTTTAAAAACAACTACTAGTAAGCACCATTTATGGCTCTACTTAAGGCTTCTGCGAGCAAATCTCCTTGACGTGCAGCATTTTCTGTTTCTCTGGAAGAGGAGGCAACGCTTGCTGGACCAAACTCAGATAGTGAATCATCATACGAATTTGAAAATGATTTAGATGGAGGTGCGTTTATTTTGTCATGATCCCTCATTCTGCAGCTGGTTGTAGTTCTCTGAGTTTCTTGCTGAGCTATTAAAAATTCTCTTGTTGATAATTTTCTCAACTGTATGGTAACATAGTTCCCAAAAATGTCATATTCATCGTCGTTTCTTGGCTGATTCACTGTTTTGTTGATCTCTCGCAGTTCTTTTACAGCTGATGTAACATCGTTTATGCGAGACCTTTTAGCTTTGGGAAAAGTAGAAGGAGTATCATCTTCAGTATTGCATTTCGGTGTATTATCTGCAGTATTTCTTTTCTGAGTATCGGCAGTATTGTCCAATTCTTAATCCTCTTCAATATCTGATTGAATGTTTTCTTGGGTTTCTTAACTATCTACTTCTTGCAAGTTTTTCTTAGGAAAAAAGATAAACCAATTATTGTTAGGTACCAAACCATTTTTCGTATTTTACGTACCAACTACAGAAGATGAATGGAGGAAAATAGAACGTTTTAGTAGCAGGTGAAATTTCCCTGGATGTTATGCTGCAATTGATGGAAAACACATAGTGATACGGCAACCTCCTAACAGTGGAAGTGATTTTTAGAATTACAAACAGATCAATAGTATTATTCTAATGGCGGTAGTAGTTCATGATTATTGTTTCTGGTAGACTGATATAGGATCAATTAGAAGGGCTTCAGACGAAGGTGTGTTTCAGGGTTGTTCAATATTCAGAGCACTTGAACATAATTTATTGCTAAATGGTGGGGTCATAGTTGGAGATTATGCGTTTCAATTAAAACCATACTTACTCAAACCATATTCCCGTACTGGATTGGCTTTTGAGGAAAAGGTTTTCAATTATAGACTATCGCGTGCCAGGGTATAGTCGAAATTGGATTTGGGATTACGACAAGCATATTTCGGGTATTTTAAAAACTAATTGCCTGTGATATCGCCACAGTAGATAAAATAATTCGTGCTGCTTGTGTCTTACATAATTGGTGGAGATTAACTTCAGGTCGTAATTATCTACCAAAAGGTTCTGTTGACGAAGAAAATATTGAAAACGGACATCAAATCCCAGGGACATGAAGAGTGGAAACTTTCTAGTATAGGACATTTTGGAAGTACAAATTCGTCGAGACAAACAAACTAAAGGAGAAATAGATACAGAGACTATTTTTGCAACGAAGCGAAGGAGCTGTAGACTGGAAAAGATAGAATGATAAATTAACTTAACAAATTAAAAACGACTAAATTGTATTATAACTATTTGTAATTATTAGAAGAAATATTAAAATATTCACTTATAATACCATGAGTAGTCAAAGTTATGCCGACTATTTTTGCAGTGGTGTCACGAATGTCCATTGCGCTTTGGTACGATTAGGACGAGTGCGATAGCACGAGTCCTAATCCCAAGCGCAATGGACATGAGTAGTGATACCACCGCAAAAATAATCTACTTAACTGTGACTAAGAATGGTATTCGAGGGACTATTTAATGAACCAAACTAGTTTTTCAAATTAGTTTTCAGTAAATCTAGCAACAAACTACGCAATTTCTATAGTAACAGAACACTAATATTGACTTTTTCTAATAAAAATCGCATTTGTTTAAAATAGTCACTTGAATACCTTCTAGGAAGATATATCCACTGATATTTTTTTGATTGGTCAAGAAACGCCAGAATTCTGGATTTTCATTGGTCACTTTTTGACAGATGACAGGTGAATTGAATAGTCAGTAATATTGCCCGTAACTCCTGTTCGCCTATAATAGTCATTTAAGTTTTCGTTAACCTCTCGGTCTTTAATTCGCAATGTCTCCTATTTGTTGGAAAGGAGCATGGCTTTAGTGCCACTTCTATCAAAATCGATTATGCCTGGAAACATTTTTGGCATCTTTTTAGCTAAGAAGCTCACCTTGGGACTCGAATGATTCTATATCGTCGCGAAGATCTTCTTCGATAACATACCCTGCCGGCATTATTTCGTCCGCATTTTGTAATATAGGGTTGTCGGGTGTACCTACTCAGATTGCACCTGGAATCGAGTTATTTGCGTAGAATCTTTTGTCTCGTTCGGCGTAGTTCACGCGCATGATTTGATAATGACGCGACTGTTTGGCGCAGGTTTCTTAGCCTGACAGCGTTCACCTCTGGAATAAACAAGCCGTTTGTTGTCATATCTGGTGCCGCCAATTTTAGCAGAAACGTTTCTTCTCCTCACTTAGCCAACATTATTTATTAAATGTTGAACTTGAGACAAATCAGCTAAGTTTATTTTTTTAGTTATTAGTTACTTAAAAATCGATTTGAAAATTAATTTTTTCAAAAAGAAATTCGTCTTGTCAATTAACATATTAAAATTTTTATTAGAAAGCAAGGTTACGTTTCGCTGGCAATCCAGCTTCATCAGACAAATACATACATTATTTTTATGTCCTGCCAGTACATTAATTGAAATTAATGACTCTGTTTTAAGGTATCTTAGATACAAAATAACGCTCCAGGGCAATTATTTTCTTCATAAGAACACTAGGGTTATTATGAAAAATTAACAGTATTTGTTTCCATGGATACAACTTTATTATGCACCACTGTCACAATGAAAATTAATGACAGCTCAGCTAATGTCACAAATCTAACTTAGTTCAGCTAACTAGATACTATATCATAGTAATTATATGAATTGAATTATGAATATGAATTAGGTAAGAAAATTGGTAGGACATAAAACCTTGAAGGCACCACGGGCATTATGAGCTAAGAGCCCGCGATTGTTGTACACACCTCGGGCCAAAGGCCCTCGGTTAGTACACTAACAATCTTGGGCTCTTATTTTACTCATAATGCCCTTAGTACCTTAATAACTATAATGGCATATAAGGAATGCCGGTGTATTTTTTTGTTTCTTTTTAATCATTGTTAAACTCATTATTAAGAAAGTTGGGTTGTAGATTTATTGAATTATTAATTGAGTTGCGTTTTTGTAAAATTATTCATCGTCTTTTAATGTTTTTTTGGATAAAATCTAAGGGATAGTTGTTTTGTAATAAAATGTTAGTTATTAAATTTAAATTGTAATTATGGTGTTTTTACTTGACAAAAGGATGGCACGGTCGACTAGTCCTGAAATTACACTTTTTTATAATTAATAGTTGTGTTCGAATAATAGTTTAAATATCTATTTGATTTATTAGGTTTTCTATACCAATTTGTGGTTATTACACAGTTTTTTGTCTTGTTAATGTGAGGTCTAAGAAGTTAATTGATTTTAGTTTATTTTCTCTTTCAATGGTAAATTTTAATCTAGTATGTATATTGTTGAAGGTTTGGAAAATAGTATTATTTTTTGTTTTATTTGCACACATTATTATGTCGTCTACGTAACGTTGGTAAAAATTGATGTTTTTATTATTTTTAATTAAATTGAATTCTATATCAATTAGTACTAGGCGTGCCTTTTATGTTTTGTCGTTTGAGAAAAAAATAAACAACTAGAACCTTATATACATTTTAATGTCTTTCAAAGTATTCTCCACGATATTTTATGCACTTTACCATACGCTCGAACCAGTTTTTGAAACATTTATTCCACTCCGAGGTAGGGGTACTCAAAATCGCCGATTTGAAAGCTTCGACTGCTTCTTCACTAGACTGGAACCGTTGACCACGAAGATTGTTCTTAATTTTGAGAAAAGTAAAAAAATCGTTAGGGCTTAAGTCAGAACTATAGGGAGGGTGGTCCAGAATTTCTACGTTTTGCTGCTCCAAATACTCTACTATGCGTTGTCATGATGCAGGATGATGTGTCGCTTTGGGTTGGTTTTCCGAAGCTCGGTGATAACTTGTGGTAAACAGACTATGGTATACCACTCTGCATTAACTGTCCTACGATCCTCTACTTCAATCGTCGCAACGTGACCTGTTCTCGCTACGAACGTGGCTACCATTTTCTTTGAAGTGCTTCGGGAGCGAACAACTTTCGTCGGTTTTCGCTCAACTTGGAAGACCCAGACGGTCGATTGCTGTTTATAATCAGGATCATTGGCATAAATCCAAGATTTATCACCACTGATGATGTCGTAGACGTGATTTGACTCTCCTCGGTTGAATCGTTACAGAGTTTACCTACACCATTTAACACGAGCCGCCTTGTGATCGTCGAAAAGCGAATGCGGAATCCAACGGGAGACCAGCTTTCTCACACCAAGCGCTTCATGCAGGATCTTTTGAATTGTTGTCCCTGAAATGCCTAATGATGTTTCAATCTCACGATATGTCACATGACGGTCTTCGATGATTAGTTGTCTCACAGCAACGATGTTATCTTCAGTAAAGGCAGTTTTTGGACGTCCTTCACGAGGTTTGCCACTAAGGCTGGTATGTCCACGCTGGAATTCTAAATACCAGCGTTCGACGGTTCTAAGACATGGGGCTTCATCATTGAACACTGAAGTCAGCTCCTCGAAACATAGAAGTCGTGTTAGTCCTCTTCGAAAGTTGTAGAAAATTATTGCACGAAAATTTTCCTTAGAGAAATTCATTTTCGTACGCGACTTGACAACTTTGAAATGACGCTGTGACTAAGCAATTTCACTAATCCTATATTTTTCAATTATTTTGAGCTTCTAGATCAGTGGTTCCTAACCTTTCCCATATTGCTACCCCTTTGACCTATGAGGAAAACTGATTTTACCCCGCCTTTAAAATATTATCAGAAAAAACAATAAAAGCAAATACAAACAACTTTATTAATTAGAATTCCTAACATAAAACATAAAAAAAACTGGTGAACATTCACCAGTCAACCGTCACACTGAAGCCTTCAGTGTGACGGTTGATATTGTTTTGCATTCGCAAGTTTTTTAATGTTAGGTTTAGTTTCACTTAAAGCGCATCTCAAGTCATGTTCCACATTGAGACGATTTCTGGCCTTTGTTTTCATTGATACTAGAGTAGAAAAACCACTCTCACATCTGTACGTGGTGGAAAATGGAATTAACATTTTTAAAACTCTGTTAGCTAAAACAGGGTATTCGGCACGTGCTTTGAGCCAAAATGTGCTGAGATCGTAATTCTGAAATTCTACTTTTAAAATACTATTCTCGCGTAATCCAAGAAATTCCACTTTTGCCGCCACATCTTCGTCTCGAATAATGTCATCATCAGTAGAAAACGGTCTTAATATCCAAGAGTTGGACTGACGATTATCCAAGTCCGAAAAATACTGCTTCAGTGAATCTATTACAGCAGATAAATGTTGAATCACGGAATTTTTAAACGTGACTTTGTTTGGTTCGGTATTTACCAATTGCTCAAATAGTTGTGTAAACATCGGCACATCGCCTGCTTGCACTCTGCGTTCGTAAAGTTCTAATTTACGCACAAAACTAGCAACTTTATCCTGCGCTGTTAAAATATTCGTCATATTTCCTTGCAATGAGAGATTAAGACCGTTAATTTCAGTGAAAAAATCAGCAAGATACGCCAGCATTTCAACAAATGTTTTCTCTTTTATTTTGAAGAAAAGCTCTTTTTCTTTTTGTGTTCTCTGTTTTTCTAAGAATAATCCTATTTCTTCACGGAGCTCGTACACCCTGTTCAAAACTTTTCCTCGAGATAACCAACGTACCTCTGTGTGGTACAAAAGAGATTTAAATTTTGCACCAACTTCATCGCATAATATTTTGAAGATTCTCGAGTTTGTAGCACTGCCATTAATATGGTTCACAATTTTTACTACGTCGCCCAACGTGCTTAGCAAATCTGGTGGAAGCGTCTTAACGGCCAAAGCGTAGCGGTGTATGAGACAATGATAGGATAAAAATTGAGGAGCAAGTTGTTTCAAAAGGGCTTGAAATCCAGAACGAACACCCATCATCGAAGGCCAACCAGCTTTGACCAGTCCAGTCCGTTTTCCTCAATAAATTGTTTTAGCGTTTGGAATACGTCTTCGCCACGCGTAGTGGTAGGCAAAGATTTGCAGAACAGATATTCTTCTTTTACATGGTCATCTTTGATATAACGAGTAAATACCAGCAATTGTGCACACGAAGCTACATCCGTAGACTCATCTAATTGCAGCGCAAACATATCACTCTCTTTAATTTCATCAATAACGGTTTTCAAAATATCGTTACTCATGTCCGAAATGCGACTTTGAACTGTTGTATTTGACAGTGATATTTGTTTAATCTTAGCCACATGTTGTTCGCCAATAACGAGCGATACAGCATCACATAAACAAGGTTTGATAAGTTTCTCTCCAATAGTATGCGGTTTTTTGTTCATAGCAATGCGATAAGAAATTTGAAATAAAGCTTGGAGACACGATTCGTTTGACTTTTGCATATTTCCTGTGGAATCCATTCGCGAAGCTTTCAGAACGCTCTCTTTTCTCTTAAAAAAATCTATATCTTTACCTGCAAACTCTTTGTGAACTTTCTCGAAATGTTCTTTTAATTTGCTCGGTTTCATGCTCTCTGGAGTAAGCACTTTATTACATATAACACACTGAGGCTTTTCTATATTTCTATCCACAATATTCGTGAAACCCCATTGTAAAAATGCTTCTTTATATGAGCGCTTTTTCCCGGATGTAGAAGCCATGTCAACTAAAACAATCGTAAAATATATTAAGTACAAAATATTACAGATAATATAAAAGTACTACTTTTATAAATTATCACTCGTAACAATTTAAACAAGATACAATTAATAAAATTGATATTGTTTGTTAGGACTTACCTTGAAACACAGATTAAAATTAGATATTTTGTTTTCTAAGTACGTAGGTATGCAATGCGAAACAATTAATACGCGTTCGTCCACTCAAGTTCAAACTGCTACTACACGGCAAGGCACGCGTGGTGCAGCGGGCGGCGCGGATGGTCCGGCCCCCTCCCTCGCCACCCGCTTGCAGCCAACATCGCGAAGCGACGAACGAGTGCTAGAATAGAACGCAGCTGGAACGAGAACAAACACGTGCGGTACTATGCAGTGCTCTGTAACTTTTTCTGTATTTTTTACTATCCTAATAATTGGGTTCTTTGTTACCCCTGTAAAATAGCCGATTTACCCCCGCGGGGGTAATTACCCCCAGGTTAGGAACCCAGGTTCTAGATTTAAGGAGATTCGAACGTTGTACGGTTCTATATTCGAAATTGGCAGTAAATACGTAAACGACAATACATAAAAGGCATGCCTCGTACTAGTTCAGCTATGGTGCTTGAATTTATTATTTTCTTGATGGGCTCAGGAGCGAATGACAACTTTGCAAATAGTAATCAAAGTTGGACATACAAAGTTACTTTGAGTTGTTTCACTTGAATGTTCTTTATGAAAGCATGTATTTCATGAAACCGTTTCAGGAATGGCACACATATTTCGTCCGTGCCAGTTCCAGTTTTACAGATTTTGCCAATTTTTGTTACTTCTTGCGTGTACGTAGATCTCAAGTTTTACATTTTTTTGTTTTGAGTCAACTTCCTTAAAAACGTCTATAGCCATTTCATCCACAATTTTTGTTAATGCAGTTTCATGTGCTTGTTTATTACGGTATTTTGTGTTAGTGACATTCCACAGACACTCATGTTCTCTATACAGTTCAACGAATTTCAACGTAGTGCTTTTTTCACAAACAAAAATTATTACACTATAATACAAAATCACTGTTCTGATAATTGCTGGCTTCCCTGTCAACTGGTACATGAAATGGAACCGACGTCTACACGAGTTTAGTCTTTCGGCTTAGTAGCATTTCTTGGAATAAATATGTGGTGGGGACAGGGTAACAGGTAAGTAAGTCGAGCTTTTCAATCTACTTCCCTGGCTTCATTTACTGGATCCAGTACTCTACTCGCCACTGGCTTCTCTGTTCACACTAGTTTAGTTACTAAAAGCTCTGGTGACGTGCTGCAGCAACTTTCAGCAAAGTTTTAAATTTTGCACAGTCCATGTCGACGCCACATGATATGGCGCGCAGAACTATATGAAACTACAGTGCCTTTATATAGACAGTGGCGACAATACAACTAAGCCACACCCCCGCCGCCATATTTATGCAAATTTCTAACGGGTGTTTATTTAAATCCATGATCAGAGTCGACTGTGATACGTGTTTTACGTTTGGCAGTACTGAAAACATTTGAGATTTGCAGGTTAAGATTTGCGTCAGTTTGTGTCAAAACTGACGCAAAACCGAACCTGCTAACCTCGAATTTGACATAGACTGACAATACACTTCAGTACTGCCAAAAGTATAACACGAATCACAGGTGATTTAGCATAAACATGGCGGCTAAAACCACGTGATCTAGGGAGCCAATCAAAAATAGGACACCCCATTGTCGCCACTGTTTATATAAAGGCACTGTATATGAAACCTTATGATAATATCCTCATTCCTGTGATGCGGGCAGAAATATAAAAAATATAAAAGCGCCTTGCCGTATTACCGTCATTACTATTCCCGTAACCTTGTTTTGGTATATCTATTAACAAACCCAGTTCATCTTTAAACTTCTTTTGCAAATCCCTTTTTCTTTCTGCTACAATTTGTTTTTCTTCTTTCTGAGCTTGCCATTTTTAAATGATAATTTATATGATAGATGAAGCAGGCATTCCATAAACCTTACCACTCGTTTAAAATGGGCAGGCAAATTCTAGGTTTTCTTCATTAACTGGTATGGATGTGCACTTATGTAAATTATTAAAATCTTTGGTCGTAAGTCCGCAGATATAGTAACGTTGAGTGTACTTTGTTTCGGTTACAGCATCACAAACCTTGCCGTCAATCATTGTAAATTGTAAGTTATGTTTAACCTCACATTTGCGGCCTTTTACTGTAATCTCTGTGGGCTTTAGAGCTTTTATTTCTTCCTCAACACACTTCTTTTCAGCAATGGTAATATCTACCGTCTCTTTTTGAAAAATAAATGTATCAATTACTTCTTCTTGGACCTTAATCATTTGCGTCACTGTGCAATCCATTAGAGCTTGCAATTTCACTTAGTAGACTATGAGGAAATCGAAATAGGTTTTCTGTCCGGGTAGCATCGTTTTTTTTTTGCATCCTGTATGTAAAAATAACAAGGCTATAGAGTTTGTGTATCTATTAAATTTAATAGGACCAAATTATATCCAAAAGGGACACACCTTAGAAAAGCAATTCCGGCACAGTAGCGTCTAGCAGTTACCTTAAGATACCTTTACAAGTCTGAGCTATCTTTTTAAGATGTCAGCTCAAACTATTTATTATATAGGACATGAAGTATGTACAGCCCTGAATGAAGCATTGAAAGATGAAATTCATGTAGGTAATAATAAAGATGATTTTATTTAGAATTTATTAGATTATAAGCATTACGTAAAACGGTATCTTATTTCTAACATAAAAATAATAAAAAGTAGAGATTGAAAAAATCAGTTAGGTAACTTGAAAGTAATTCTAATAAATTGAACCCCGATGGTTGGTTCACCTGGCTGTCAGTTTCCGTGTACTGAGTGCCAGTAAAGCCATATGGTTGATGCGCTTTGCTATACAATTGTATTCGAGTTGAAGAAATAGGAGAAGGAACTGGGGTTGCAGTTCTATATGTTGAAGTAGTAGATTGGTTATCCATATCACTTATTAAAGAACCAAAAAGAAGGTTATCAATCCTATTTTGAACAAGGGCACGAGTTCTTGGTAGAAGATTTCTGAGTTTTACAGCGAGCAACTGGCCATATAGAGTGCAAGCATCTGCCGGTTGCTGAGTTGTACGATTTTGAACAGTGCAATGTCTCAGCGTTCTGTAAAAGTTTTGTTACAAAACCATCTATTGCAGAGGGAACTTCTCGCCTTCTCTTCCATATCGAAGTTGAGGGGTGGGTGAAATTTTCTTTGACGGTATCACTCGTTTCTTGATCTCCGTATACCTCTTCAGTTGTTTCGGGCGTATGTGCATTGTCGTTTTCTTCCTCGGGTATGTTGAAGTTAATGTTCACAAATCCCTGCAAAAAATCCCAACCGTCATTACTTTAGCCTTTTGGAGTGTTTCACTTTGTCGATTTTTTTACAATAATTGACCTTCACGTATTACAAGTTTTTGTTTTTTGTGTTTCAGCTACCAAAAACAAACGGAGAATGTAAAAAAGTGGCTGATAGATTTAAATGTAGAGGAGAAACTGTTGTGCCATTCTTCGACAGAATTATTTGTACGTGGTATATCTTTCTCTATGAATTCAAAGCAATTCCAAAGATTTCTTGAAAGCTGCAGTTGCCTCCTTTGGTGCCGTCGATCTAAACGGCCTATCCACATATTTTCAAAGTAGTTTACGAATGCTAATAGCAAATTTTCATTTTCCGTGTAAAATTCACTGTCCAGTAGCTCTTCGAACGTTGCAACATTTTCTTCGGGTACGAACGCAAGAGCTGCCAGTTGTCGCAAATGCAGAGAAACATTCGCGACTTCTGTATAAATTTGTTGCAATCCTACACCTTGCATGTTTCTCCACAAACATTGCGTGAAATACAGCATTAATTGCTGCTCTTTTAAAATCCACCATTACTGTTCTAGGTCGTTAACCTGGTCTTAAGGTTTTTAATTCTTGAAGGAGTTGAGTGTATGTTTCCTTAGTTTTATTGGGAAGAAGAGCATAAACAGTCGGTACAACGTTGCTATACTGTACGCCATGGATTGTATACAGCTGACCAAATAATAGAGAAATACACGTAAATTTCTATCAACAAAACAGTGATCACAGTTCTTCATAAAAGTAAAATTTCTATGGGTGGAAAATATCAAAATTCTTTATTCGTTTGGACCACTATCGAATAAAAGAAAAGGTTTGCCATTGCTGTTTGTGGTGTATTCTTCCGGAATAACAAGCTCGGTTAAATTTCTAGGATTTGCCGGAATACCTTCCTTTTTTGGCGTGTGTGTTGAATAGTTCGCTTTAGGGATGGAATGGAAGGTAACTGCCTGGAATGGAAGGTAACTGCCCAGTTGCACCCAAAGAAACTTCTTGTGAAACAGTTGCTAATATACCTTGTGTTGTTAGTTCAACTTGTTGAGCCATTTCTTGCATTATAGTACAAGCTCTCTTTGCTTCTAATTTTGATGCATCTGCAACATGTTTGTGACTTGTACTTTTCACTGCTTCATCTCCCACTGTGTGAACTCTTCCGGTACATTTACACTGATTATATTGGGCACACTTCCCAATTGTCTTCTCCCCAATCACTTTTTCCTTTCTATGGATAACCCATTTCGATTCGAAAGCATTAACGGGCTAGCCCATATTCGTAGCTCAAAGATATTCCACATTAGAAAATAACCTAAAAATATGCGTGGGAATATAAATGTTTCTTGTATCAAGAATTACTAAAACTAGTTACGAAACATCAAGGCCTTACATATTCACTTTAAATTGTCATGAAAGTTGTTAGCTATCTATATTAAATTTGGCTATACTCTGATGTAACTATATAAAAGCCGTTCACAATCTTTTTGGGTCAGGTGAGGCTATGACCATCTAGTAATTTTGTTGGCAGAACCTCTGTTGCAACTAAATTCCCTTATGGAAGTTGACACTTTTTGTGTTAGGTTGTTTTCAGTTTTAGGTTATATTTTCTGAATAGGTACATTGTTGCTGGATATTCTTTAGTCTTCACACCAACTCGCGTTCTTTTAAATTTGGTGTCTTTTTTAAATTGGAAGTAACATGGTTTAATGGATTTTTTTTGTTGTAACAAAATTATTTTGGGCATTTTGACTTTTCCTTTGACGGAAATTAAAATTATATTTACATATTTGATAAATCATTTATTTTCTTACGAATATTAAAATAATAAATCTGACAATGTGGTGGCAAGAAAATGTCGAACAGACACTGACAGAAAAAAAAATTGCATCTGCTACATCATCGAATCAGTTAGTCCAACATGAAAAGAAAAAATCATAGCCAACTCTGTCCCAAAAAGGTCCTGAACGGCTTATACCTACTTTGTACATGCACCGGAAACTTTCACAGTCACTAATGTTTTTTGGAATGCAGCAGTGGCGGTATTTATGCGCGCATCCCTTTTACATTCAATTAGAAGTAAGTGCATTCGGCCATTAATAGATGGCGACGTTTAGAGCTGATTACTAAGGTCACTAGACCAACACTAAAGTGTAAGGTACCATCATTAGAGATGTTTTATATCTATCGTTGCACAATTATCTCCAACTGGGGATAAAAACACAAACTAATAATAATTTGACTTTATAGCAGTGCCATTATAGCAAAAAGAAAATCTCCAAAAACTAGTGTCTTCCCTATTGCACTTGGGCAAGTTGTATATGTTATCTCACAATCTTCTCACATTCTCACGCGAGGAATGGAATGGCGGTATCTTACACTTACAGCCGGTCTTATAAAGCATTTAACGTGGCTATTATAGTTATTAAGGTACCAAGGGCATTATGAGTAAAATAAGAGCCCAAGATTGTTAGTGTACTAACCGAGGGCCTTTGGCCCGAGGTGTGTACAACAATCGCGGGCTCTTAGCTCATAATGCCCGTGGTGCCTTAAAGTTTTTATGTCCTACTAATTTTCTTACCTAATTCATATTCATATTCAATTCATATAATTACTATGATATAGTATTTAAGATTTATCTAGTTAGCTGATCTAAGTTAGATTTGTGACATTAGCTGAGCTGTCATTAATTTTCATTATGACAGTGGTGCATAATAAAGTTGTAGCCATGGAAACAAATACTGTTAATTTTTCATAATAACCCTAGTGTTCTTATGAAGAAAATAATTGCCCTGGAGCGTTATTTTGTATCTAAGATACCTTAAAATAGAGTCATTAATTTCAATTAATGTACTGCTAGGACATAAAATATTTAACAAGACGTTAAATAAGTTAGCGTGGCATTTGGGTGCTATAATAGCAATGTTAAATTAAAATTTAATTCTGGATTAAGTTCTTTGTTAACTCACTAACGACAGAGTTAACGTATGTTTGAGTCTTATAAAGCTCATGTTAGCTTAACGATCGATTAAATACACTTTAAGGTTGAATTAAGTTAATTGCTAGAAATTGACCGATTAACTTGACAGTTTGTGAATTAATGCTACATAAAATTTAAAATTAAACTATAAAGTTACAAAATATTCATTTTTCCTTAACAAAGGTGAAGTAAGAAGTACAAAATAAATAGGTATTTTCATTTATTTTACCAAATACATATAACAGTACGTATATAATAACAGTATATTTTAGCAAAATGTGGGACTCGTCAGATCTATCTTCAGAAGATGAGTATCTCGATAACTATGTACCTGAAAATAGGGTTCGTGTTCGAAGACCTAGAATTTTTCGAAATCGTAATAATCCAATGGATATATATAACGAAATGGAATTTAAAATGAGATATCGTTTCTCAAAAAACTTCGTTATGTTTTTGCTCGAAAAATTTGGGAGACACATAGAGCCTCAAACAAAACGAAACAAAGCTATACCAGCTGTTCTACAAATTTGCATTACATTGCGGTTTTACGAAACTGGAGCTTTTCAACAGCTGGTAGGAGATCATACTATGATATCGAAACAATCCGTGAGCACAATCATTAGAAGGGTAACACATTATATTGCTCTACTAAAACAATAATATATAAATATGCCATCAACACCACAAGAATTGAACAAAAACCATTTTTTTACGAAATTCGTGGATTTCCTGGTGTGATTGGTGCGATCGACTGCACACATGTGAAAATTCAATCACCTGGTGGACCAAATGCAGAAACATTCAGAAACAGGAAGGGCTATTTTTCTATCAACTATCAAGCTGTTTGTGATGCTAGTTTGAAAGTGTTACATATCACTGCTAGACATCAAGGCTCGGTCCATGACAGCACAATATTTAATGATGGGCCGCTCAGAACTCATTTTGAGAATGGTGACTATGGCACTTCATATTTACTAGGTGACAAAGGGTATCCTTGTAAGAATTATCTGACACCAATTTTGAATCCTCTAAATGCATCCGAACAGGCCTATAATCGGTCTCACAATGCAACAAGGAACCCCATTGAAAGATGTTTCGGAAATATTAAACGCGACTAAAGATGTCCACAAATCTTGCAGTAATAGTTGCATGTTTCACACTCCATAATATTGCACTACAGTTGAAAGATGAAAATCCTCCTGTAGACCTGAATGTGGTTAATCCAGAAGCATTAAATGAGGTGCCGGTTCTGGAAAATAACATCAGACCATATGCAGCAACATTTGAAATGCACTACTGGCTACAGTTTTTGCAAGATAAATGCCCTGATTAATGTTAATAATAGTTATTTAACCAACAAGTTTGTTAATGAAGGCGATTAATAATCGAAACTGTTTAAAGCGAGCGATAGCGAGTGAGTGCCTTTAATAGTTGAGATTATTAATCGCCCATTAACAAACGAGTTGATTACAAATTGTTTTCTTTGACCACAAAATCTTTTTTTGTAGCGAAAAATTTGATTAATACAACTAACCTCCATGCAAAATATCATCAAAACGTCAAAATCACAAAAACAGTTAATTAATGAAAAAGAGTGTATTAATCAAAAACAGTGTATTAATAGATCTATTAATCCATCCTTTTTTAAAAAACAGTTAATTAATGAAAAATAGTGTATTAATCAAAAACAATGTATTAATGACGTCTATTAATCCATCCTTTTTTAGGAAAAATAATTCATTAATATTGAAATTAACAAGCGGTTAACGAAAAATAACTATAAATAAGCAATCATATCTGGTTGTGTACTAGTTACCAAGATACACATATGTATTTTGTAAGTTGCTATGGATGATGGACTATTTTATTCGCTATTGAATAAAGTACCATTTTATCCACCCTTATCCTAAAATGTTACTCTACCATGGAGATTCTAATAGATAAACCACAACTTTACTGCTAGGTATTGGAAAAATTACTATTTTACAGAAAAAAAGGTACAGAAAGATGAATAAATGTTATGTCATTTTTGACAGAAATGAAATTATTAACATTAATGTGACTATTCACCATGGAATTAACAGAAACGGAACCTATCTGATTTTATTTCATTTTTTTGTCAGTATTATATATCTTCAATTTGATCATGCGATTTCAGTAAAAGTAATATAAGTAGAATAAACATCAAAAACTCAAACTTAATCTGTATTTATTTTTGTTTTAAATTAATTTGACTCTCTAATAAATGTATTTCTAAATTTAATTTTTTTTCTGCAGCTCATGCAGCTCTTTCTTCATCTTCATTGCCTCCTCGTGTTGTTCCTTTTTGATTGCATGTTCAACACAAACGAGTTCGATCTTTTTTCAATAATATTCGGTTCTGAGCTCTTCAGAACTCCTTTGTATTGAACATGCAGTCAATGCAACGGGAATGGATGAAGGAAGGGGATCTTGTACAGATGGACTTGGCGATGGATGGGAAGGGGATTCGTGGTGAAAAACATATTCATTGGCATCACCTAACAGATAGAAATTATTAATTTCTTTATAATAATCAGTATAAAGGACCTCTGCATTGTATCAATATTATTTATGTAAATAACGTTCGAAAATTCCATAACAAAATAAAACTGTACCGACTACCTTCATTTTGAAACCTATTGTCATTTTTTCATAATACAATCGTAGTAATTTCGTTTCTTTGACATGTTATAGGTAATTTAAAGTAGCAAGGTTTCATACCATAATATAGGGTAGCATCGTCATACGCGTTGCTTAGGGGTTCAGCCTCATTCTCTAGGAATGCAACGAGCTGTGCCCCAGTTGCTCCTAATTGTCCTTTGTAGCCTCCACCTCCAGTTTTATACAAATCCTTCTGTAAATGCAAAGAAAAAATTAATTAAGAGGTAGTTACATTTGATTGTACACTTCTGTGCAATAAAATTAAGCACACACGGCTTTGTTGTATTTATTAATAGCGTTTTATTTTTGTAAGGACTTAGTTTTGGTCTTTTAATAAAGGTGTTATTTTCAAGTTATGGTGTTTTATCATTTATTAAAACTGCTGCTAGGAAATCAAAATAGACCCGAATTATACAAACTAGAATATTGTGAAAAACAGTCATAAGACTTGTCCTTGATTTTATTGCACAGAAGTGTACATAAAAGTAAGCCATTATTTCTGAAATTTTGCATGGAATCATAATTTTACATTCTAAACACCTTTCCTTAATAATATTTTGATGTATTTAGAAGAGAAAATGTACTTTTCCTGATCAAAAAAAAATACAACTGCTCGAAATTCATGAAGACCAATACAGAAAATCTTAAAACAAAAGGGTTCTATTATTTTAAGGTGTCACAATCTGTAGATATGGATTATTTCCTAATTAATTTCATGTAGAGAAGATAATATGATCACGATTGTAAAATGCTATTACTACCACAGGCTATAACCAGTGATAACATATACCCTAATGTTTTTATTTACACCTAGGTACTTACTTTCTTTTCTGTGGCTTCTTTTCTAGCTTCCTTTCCCAATTCCTGAAAAATTTGCATAATCTGTGGACCCTGAAAATGAAACATTTAGGTAATATGTGTGTAAACATATTGTATTTTGACAAAAATGTAATTACATTCAACAGTAACAATTCAGGTAAACAATTTGTAATTGTTTAACATTTTAATAACTGTTTCAATAATTTTTTATTTGTAAGTGTGGTCGTTATCAGCTGTATACAACTGAAACTAAGGGTAAGGCCATGCTCGCGGCGATCGTTTGCAATTATGTGTTCCATAGATTCTAATATAGGTGGCCACGTTTGCGACCCGCGACAGAGACCAATGTTGAAAACGCTTATTACCCCTTATTTCTATAATAAGCTAACACAATCCCACAACTAACAACTAATGAATACAATCCAACACAATGTCCCTCTGTACTAATACCTGCTCAGGAATCTCTGCAACCAAAAAGGGGTAGCATGGGAGTTTACGCTCGCGGCCTCTCAGCCGAAGATGGGAGTGAGTTCCGAAGGACGAATTACCTGTAATTTCAGGATCCGGAATGGGCGCCACGCCGTTGTCTAGCTTCAGTTTAATTACTCCCAGTTGAAACGAGTAACGGCGAACCTAAATTGCTTATACGAGAAAGCAGAGACTCGACGTAGTAGCAAATAAAAGTCAGAGTACATGAATACACATATAATGATCAACACAGTACCAAAATTTACGACACAACCTGTACATATGGGTAAATGGTATGCGAACCAGCTAATTTAAACATACAAGTATACGTTCATAAAAAGAAAATGAGCATAAAGCCCTATTTAGCATAAGTACATTCTAAAAGGCAACTCAAATTTTTGACCTTGATCAGGACCCCACTTTAATTAATGTAATTAAAATTCAATAAAATTGAGTGATTATGTAAATTTGGAATCAGAAACTAATGGTCCTTAAACGCTGCTTCTGCACACGTCATGGAAAAGGGAGCCCAAAGCATTCGTGGCTCTATCTTTAACGCGATCTACACCTGGTATTTGTACCGTTAAACAGATCTGTGTATTTGTACTTCCAGAAGCCAACTTGGCTAATCAATTGAGCCGGTCGTGTGTATTACGACGTTCAAGTTACTGTAACATCATAAATGGATATTTAAATGTTCAATTATTAAATATCAAAATCAAATGATAAGGAGAGATCCTTTTCATAAAGCCCAAACACAATTTTTGACAGAAAATGTGAACCTTAAATGCTTATTTATTAGGCTAATCCCTACGATTTAAACTGTACGACATGGTCGTAGCAAATAACTACATATTACTACCCAAAATGATTAATCGAATATGCAACGAGTTACAAATGGTTGCGCTGGTCGCTCTTAATTTACGGTAATTAAATGACAGGGCAATTACCAAATAATTCCACACAATGCATTAACATAACAAATCAGCTGCTTTCTAACTCGGCAGCAAGTAAATCAAATCATTGACGACAATTAATAACAGATTCCACAACATTAGGGGCGGTATTCAAACCTCAACGAAGTAGATTAGAACGGTGTTCTACAGGTGAAAGGTCCGCATGGCCCCAAACCTCAACGAAGTAGACTTCTTTCCACAGCATTAGGGCGATGATCTACAGGTGAACATGGCCCCAAATTTCAACGGAGAGAACTAACTGGAAATCCACTGCAGCATCGGAACAGGCGAGTCGCCTCCTTCAAAGTGGCGCTGGCAAGGAAATTCGAGTCGGCAAAACTACGCCACCCAGGGTAAAAAGTCCCCTATACAAGAAGTTTCGTTTTAGGAATTTCCACTTAACGAAGTATGCTACATACCCAGGAAAATACATCCAGAGAGACTTCTGACACAAAGGAGCACTACGTTACATAAGTAGATGGACAAAGAGCTGCTGGAAGCCCAACATCGCACAAACGAGCGTTTTACAATACACCAAAATGGACGCTTAACGGCAAAAAGGCACACATCGCACGCAGTCAATTCGCTTGTTTCCCAAAAATCGATAAAGATGAGCGTGCCTTCCAACACGACAAATGGTGGAATTTATCACGTCAATATCGACTAATAAAGCGATCGAACCTAAAAAGCGTTGCTAGCGCGTCAGATGAATGCGCCCCCTAATGGTCAAGCTATCGACTTAAAAATTGCACACTACAAATGCGGGTAAAAAGCGAAGCTAAATGCACGTTAAGTTGCCTAATTTCAGGCGCGAATATGCTGCTAACATTGGAATGTAACAACTCCCCTTCTACTTCGATAAGGTGGAAAATTCCCCTAATTTTACACCTTACAACTTAAATATAAAAAAAATGGATACACATTAATATGTACAGAACCATACCAGGGAACAGAATACACCAGAAGGATGACTATCACCAAACTAACGAGGCGAAGTGAGTCAGTGAATTATGGAACACTGTGAAGTCATATCCGCACAACGGCGTAATGGAATTCTCTACAACAAAGAGAAATCCCATAATCCAATTAGTTGAGAGTCTACATCCCGTACGAATTACGGCATCCCCAAAGCAGATCCAATGACAACCCAACTACAACACGCGGTCCCATAAAACTTACAACGTCATGACTCGATCCAACGAGAATAAAGGTGTAACTGAAATTGGCCCAAATATGATCAACTAAAAAAAACTAATCCGGACAAGACTGGCAATGACTCCTCAACTCAAAATGCTGGTGTTCTTCGTAGACAGCCGTAAATCCACACAAGTGTACAGATCAATGCGCTGCTGACTGCGAACGATATACAGCCCAACACGACTACACTGATCACGAAGGCCCGCAAAGGAGGTAGAATCCTGAAACAGAAGCGACTCACACAGTCACATAGAACCCCCTAAGCGTTGTCAAACCAAAACACACACAAACGCGTTGAAGAAGCCAAGCAGCCGAATAATAGATGTATTTACACACGGTGCCTACACACAAACCAAAAAAAAAGAAAAGAGAAAAGCCATCTCGATCGCTCCAACGACAGCACTGCCGGAATCCAGCTGGTCTACCGATAGGACAGGGATCAACTACCTCGTCGCTATGATGACAAAAGCGCCGATGAGGAAAGTTGTCAACTGTCTTTACTATCCTAACACCAAAAAATACCCCTTCTAACAGCAAAGCCAACTCAACACCAACAACACCAGTCGCAAAAACGGCCAAGACGACGCCTAACCTAGATTACAAGTTACCCGCCCCAGTAAAATCCACCCGCCCCACCTTAGAATTACTATCTACAAGAACGTTCACAAAAGAACAAATGAAAAAGCCTTCTCAATCATTCCAACGACAGCACCGCTGGAATCCAGTCAGTTCGCCGATAAGACAGGGATCAACCACCTCGTCGCTACGATGACAAAAAGCGCCGATGAGGACAGTTGTCGAATCTACCAACCGAAACCACAATTACCCATCCAACCAAGAAAACTACCTCGACGCCAGCGACACTGGTCGCAAAAAAAAAGCCAAGAAGACAACTAACCTAACTTATAAGTTACCCGCCCCAGTAAAATCCACCCGCCCCACCTTAGAATTACTATATACAAGTAACCTACTTGACAAAATGAAATAATGAAGAGAAAGATAAGAATCAAAGCCGAGAGGAAGTTAAAGAGACGACACAAGACCACTGCGAACCAAGATAAAGCAAGAGGAAAGAAGGGAGAACTGCCGAAAGGAAAATTGCTTTAGGGCTTACTACGGCACTGAACTAGGTCTGCCCAGGGATGGAGGTGGCACCCCGAACAACTATTGCTAACACAAAAAAAGGAGAGGAGCGAATCCCCTGTAGTACTGCATCATCGACATTACGAGTCCAAGTCCAAATGTGAGGGCTTCAAATCCTGCACATGCCAAACACCTTTTCGATTGCCAAAATCGTCTTCCAGTTCGTAAGAACAATAGCCAACCTTACGACGAACCTTAAAAGGACCTATAAATCTAGGAGCGAGCTTAGCGTTAATGTAATCCGCAGCACTCGACAAAACCTTATTTCTACGCCAAACCAATTGGCCAATATGATAGTCTACGGGTCGACGCCGTAGATCGTAAGTGCGCTTACCACGCTCGTGGGCTTGCTGGAGTCGAGTTCGAACTCGCTCGAACATCCGACGAAAACCTTGCCGACGTTGATCAGTATCAACAGGCTGTACAGCCGGGTCAGTTATATCTCTAGGCTGATGATGTTCGTCGCCGGTACTTATATAATTTCTACCAAAATTAACAAAATACGGACTATATCCCGTAGTCTCATGCTTAGCTGTTCGAATAGCACAGCCAACTGCAGAAAGATGCAAGTCCCATTTACGTTGGTTTTCCTTTACGTACGATGCCAACATGGTCTTGACAACACGATTGACCCTCTCAACAGGATCAGCACGAGGATAATACAGTGGAGTATAACAAACATTCACATGATATTTGGCACACATAGCCCGAAATTCTCTACTTTTCATTTGTACACCATTGTCACAAATTATGGATTGAGGAACCCCAAAAACGAGAAAGATATCCTCCTCAACATGTCGAGTAAGCGATTTAGCCGTAGCAGATCTAACTGGAAATAAAGAGACATATTTGCTGAAGTAATCTGAAACGACAAGAATGTGCGCATAACCGCGAGTCGAACGAGGCAAAGGTCCGACGAAGTCCAGACTAATCATCTGCCAGGGCCGAGTGACATCGGGTCGAGATCCCATTAAGCCAGCTGGAGCTTTCTGCTCGGGTTTCTGCTCTGCACAAACACGACAACTCTTGACATAGCGAAAAACGTCACTCTTCATTCCAGGCCAAATATAGCGATTGTGCAACTTCCAATATACTTTATAGCCACCTAAATGTCCAGCTCGAACGTCATCATGATGTTGTCGAAGAAGTTCGGATCGTTTATCCTTCGGCACGACAGCCTTCCAATAATCTTGTTCCGTCGCAAGTTCTGGCACTGGGCAACGGCCATACTTAAACAAAAGGTTGTTTTCAATTCGCCAACGAGGATACTTCTGAGGGTTCTCCGCGACATTGCGAAGCATACCTAAATACCAAGAATCGGTGGTATCGTGAAACTCATGAGGAGCATCAACGAGATCAACTACCGGAACAGAACGAGACAAAAAATCGGGAACGACATGCTCTTTCCCTTTCCTATGAACAATATCAAAATCAAAGGGTTGCAATCTTAAAGCCCATCTACCAAGTCTACCACAAGGGTCTTTTAATCGATTCAACCACAGGAGTGAAAAATGATCCGTAACAATAGTGAAGTGTACACCTTCCAAATACTGACGCAACCTTTCCACGGCCCAAATAACTGCTAAGCATTCCCGCTCGGTGGTGGTATATTTACGCTCAGGACGAGTGAGTGACCTAGATAAGAAGCAAATAACTTTTTCTTCTCCATCAAGATTCTGAGTCAAAACAGCTCCGAGTCCATACGCCGAAGCATCAGTTTGAACTACAAAGGGTCGGGAAAAATCTGGACAACTTAGAATAGGTGCTGAAATCAAATGTTCTTTGATCGAACGAAAAGCAACATCGCATTCCGCAGTCCACACGAATGGAACACGTTTCTTCGTCAGGCGAGTGAGTGGTTCTACAACCGTCGAAAAGTTTGGTACAAAGCGTCTGTACCACGACGCCATACCTAAAAAGGACCTCACTTCAGTTACTGACGTAGGCACAGGAATATTCACGATCGCATCAACTTTACTCGGATCCACGCGCAATCCATCTCGATCCACGACATAACCTAAATAGCGTAACTCCGAACGACAAAATTGACATTTAGCCTTACTAACGGTTAACCCCGTAGCACGAAGGCGATCAAAGACTTCACCTAAAATACGAAGATGAGTTTCGAAGTCGGAACTGACAATAACGATATCGTCCAAATAGACCAAAACATGCGGTTCTAAATCTGCACCAAGGGCTCGATCAATCAGCCTCTGCCAAGTCGCAGGCGCATTAGTTAATCCATAGGGCATCCGTTTGAACTGGAACAAACCTCTCCCCGGGACTGTAAAAGCTGTAAATTCCCTAGAACGCTCACTCATAGGAACTTGCCAATATGCCGACTTAATATCTAGCGAACTAAGAAACTTCGCGTCTCGAAGGCGATTCAAAATCGTTTCTATGAAGGGAAGGGGATAAGAGTCCTTACGAGTCACAGCATTCAACTTACGATAGTCCACGCAAAAACGATGAGTTCCATCCTTTTTGGGCACCAACAAGATGGGTGAACTCCAAGCACTCTTAGAAGGCTCTACGATATCATCCTCTAACATCTTACGCAGTTCTTCATCTATAATACGTTGTTTATAAGGCGAGACCGGGTAATAACGTTGCTTGATGGGAGGCGAATCAGCTACAATATCATGTTCAGTCACGGTGGTACTTCCCAAACCTTCACTGAACGGAACGAATTTCTCATCCAATAACGCTTTTAACTCACTATGTTGTGCCGAGGTCAAACAAAATTCATCTTGAATAGCAGACACAACAGGCAATTCAGAATTCGAAGAAAAATGCCAAACGTTACGCTTGTGATCAGGAACAATTCCCATGGCAATCCAAAAATCGGTACCTAATATAAGTTCTGCTGAAATATCAGGAACAATCAACACTGTGATAACACTCAACTTTCCCATTAAACAAAAAGGAGTTGCAATACTTCCTATACATTCACACGATTTCCCGTTAGCGACATGACACTTTTGGACGAAATTCCTGTCTAATTTAAGGCCTAAATTAATCAAAGTTTGATAGCCACGCTGTCCAGCGATAGTGGACGACGCGCCCGAATCCAACAATCCTAGAATAGGGACACCAAACACAGACACTTCCAAATAAGGTCTCTGGTCAGTTTCACTATGTGCTATAATATAATCCAAAACAACTTTATTAGGGTTTCCACGAGTCGAATTGGTCGAAGACGAAGAGACTTGAGAGATTGTTCGACCAGGTAACCTCTCTGCAATTAGTTTTTTTGGAGGCGATTTACTTGACGATGGCGTCGGTTTGTTCGACGTTGAAGAACGAGAACAACTAGGGCAAGTACGAGCGGTCACATCTGGCCTATGACACCTAAAACACTTCTTCCGAAGAGACGAAGGACAATTTCTATAAGAATGGCCCGATTTCGAACAATTCCAACAATTAAACTGAGGTGCATTAGACGATACAGGATGAACCTCATAAACTTGTTCCTTTCTAATAGGAGTAGATGCCCTCCAAGCTAAGTCCGGTTCTAACATAGGTTCCCCACGAGGTCGAGGGTCGAAACGTCTATCGCGAGTTTCAGCCTGTTCGAGACGTTCCAAAGTTGAATTCAATTCTTCAAATGAATTTGGGGGTGCGAAAAGTAAATGTCGAGAATACGAAGGTCGTAGATTATTTACGATTGTTGTCAGCTGTTCAGCCATTGGGGGTACTACACTCAAACGGTGAAACAAGTTCCGCATAGCAGCTACATACAACATCGGCCTTTCCCCACTACCCTGCAAACGTTCCTCAATTTCCCGAAGTAACTTCTTATCATAATCGGCAGGCAGGAACATACGTCTCAAACGAGCCACTAAGCTATCCCAATCGTGAACATCTTCACGGACCGACCGATACCAACATAACGCATCACCCCTAAACAAATCGATTGCAGATGCAAACAGTTGCGAGGTCGAAACGTTACGAGCCACGCGCATCTCCTCAACACGCTCCAAGAAGGAATTTACCGAAGAAGTCGAACGTCCATCAAAAGTCAGATTCCAGCGAGAGACAGGTACATACTTAATCGAAGGACGAGAAAATGATTGATCATCGGTGTCATCATCGGACGATTCAGAAGTACTAACCGCATTAGCGTTGACCGATTGTCGAATAGGCGTACTAGTCGAAGGTACCAACAACGCAGCCATCGAGGGTCGACGAGCACCCTTCTTAATAGCTCTCTCAATTTCTGCCTTAACCGTGCACGCTCTCAACTTAAGTGCATTCAACTCAACCGTTTCCGCGTCAGCATCAGGCGTAACGCGATCCAAGCGCCGTAACAAATGCATCATCAGAGCCGACATACGTCGAAACGTCGTAGAAGAAGTGTCCCCCGAAAAATTTGCAATAGCGGATTCCAATTCCACCAGACCACGTTCAATCGCTACTCTATCCGTCGCGAAATCGACTGTATACTCAGGAACCGAAAGAGTTCTATCGGCCTTATTCTTCAATAAGTTGCGCAACGATTGTCGCATAACATCAACCGTACCGCTAGGCAACCCAAAACTAGTCAATTCATATTTGAGTTCATCTTCATGAAGACGACCTACCTCATTCTTCCATACCCCTCGTAAACGCGCCATGTTAATCGTACTAGTACAACCCACAATGTAAGAAATATCACACAAGGCTAAATATTCAAAGCACTACTAGTTAGTGTTCAATTATCAATATTAAAATGTCAAAACTCAAACTTCCATACCTCAAATATCAAAAATCCTCAATCCTCCATACTTCTATCATCAAATTCAAATATCAAATATCAAAGGACGAGTTCGCAAACTTAGGGTGCAGTCCGATTCACGAGCAACCAATTGGTTCTAATACAAAAATTCAAATTACAAAATAACCAATGGTTCAAAACGAAAATCCAATACCACGAAACCCCACGAACAAACGTCCAGTTATCCGAACCAACTATCCTGCTTCGGATAATTCTTCACAATCGAATAACAAAACTTCGAACTAAATTCTGTGGCTTGGCACCTTTACAAAAACATACCCCACGAATGGGCGTCAATTTTATTACCCCTTATTTCTATAATAAGCTAACACAATCCCACAACTAACAACTAATGAATACAATCCAACACAATGTCCCTCTGTACTAATACCTGCTCAGGAATCTCTGCAACCAAAAAGGGGTAGCATGGGAGTTTACGCTCGCGGCCTCTCAGCCGAAGATGGGAGTGAGTTCCGAAGGACGAATTACCTGTAATTTCAGGATCCGGAATGGGCGCCACGCCGTTGTCTAGCTTCAGTTTAATTACTCCCAGTTGAAACGAGTAACGGCGAACCTAAATTGCTTATACGAGAAAGCAGAGACTCGACGTAGTAGCAAATAAAAGTCAGAGTACATGAATACACATATAATGACCAACACAGTACCAAAATTTACGACACAACCTGTACATATGGGTAAATGGTATGCGAACCAGCTAATTTAAACATACAAGTATACGTTCATAAAAAGAAAATGAGCATAAAGCCCTATTTAGCATAAGTACATTCTAAAAGGCAACTCAAATTTTTGACCTTGATCAGGACCCCACTTTAATTAATGTAATTAAAATTCAATAAAATTGAGTGATTATGTAAATTTGGAATCAGAAACTAATGGTCCTTAAACGCTGCTTCTGCACACGTCATGGAAAAGGGAGCCCAAAGCATTCGTGGCTCTATCTTTAACGCGATCTACACCTGGTATTTGTACCGTTAAACAGATCTGTGTATTTGTACTTCCAGAAGCCAACTTGGCTAATCAATTGAGCCGGTCGTGTGTATTACGACGTTCAAGTTACTGTAACATCATAAATGGATATTTAAATGTTCAATTATTAAATATCAAAATCAAATGATAAGGAGAGATCCTTTTCATAAAGCCCAAACACAATTTTTGACAGAAAATGTGAACCTTAAATGCTTATTTATTAGGCTAATCCCTACGATTTAAACTGTACGACATGGTCGTAGCAAATAACTACATATTACTACCCAAAATGATTAATCGAATATGCAACGAGTTACAAATGGTTGCGCTGGTCGCTCTTAATTTACGGTAATTAAATGACAGGGCAATTACCAAATAATTCCACACAATGCATTAACATAACAAATCAGCTGCTTTCTAACTCGGCAGCAAGTAAATCAAATCATTGACGACAATTAATAACAGATTCCACAACATTAGGGGCGGTATTCAAACCTCAACGAAGTAGATTAGAACGGTGTTCTACAGGTGAAAGGTCCGCATGGCCCCAAACCTCAACGAAGTAGACTTCTTTCCACAGCATTAGGGCGATGATCTACAGGTGAACATGGCCCCAAATTTCAACGGAGAGAACTAACTGGAAATCCACTGCAGCATCGGAACAGGCGAGTCGCCTCCTTCAAAGTGGCGCTGGCAAGGAAATTCGAGTCGGCAAAACTACGCCACCCAGGGTAAAAAGTCCCCTATACAAGAAGTTTCGTTTTAGGAATTTCCACTTAACGAAGTATGCTACATACCCAGGAAAATACATCCAGAGAGACTTCTGACACAAAGGAGCACTACGTTACATAAGTAGATGGACAAAGAGCTGCTGGAAGCCCAACATCGCACAAACGAGCGTTTTACAATACACCAAAATGGACGCTTAACGGCAAAAAGGCACACATCGCACGCAGTCAATTCGCTTGTTTCCCAAAAATCGATAAAGATGAGCGTGCCTTCCAACACGACAAATGGTGGAATTTATCACGTCAATATCGACCAATAAAGCGATCGAACCTAAAAATCGTTGCTAGCGCGTCAGATGAATGCGCCCCCTAATGGTCAAGCTATCGACTTAAAAATTGCACACTACAAATGCGGGTAAAAAGCGAAGCTAAATGCACGTTAAGTTGCCTAATTTCAGGCGCGAATATGCTGCTAACATTGGAATGTAACACGCTCTGAAGAGCGTTTTGCCAGCGTCACGACATATTGTTTCTAATGCAGTATTATAATATGGCCCGGACAGAAAATTGTATATGTCTGTGACATGGTCGCAGCGACTAAAACGCAAGCATGGCCTTACCCTTAGTCACTAAATAACATAATGAGGTTTTTCCAATCTATATTTAAATTAACAGAGTCCAAAATGTTCAACTGTACTAAGTTACTTATGCCAACATTAAGTTCTGATAAAGTAATGATAAGTAACTAGATAGTTGAAATAACACCACAAAAATTCCATAGGGGTACAAATTTTTAAAAGTAATTTCTATTTTAGGTTTCCTATTAACGATATACATTTACATAATTTTTGCAATTAAATTTTATTACCTGGGCAGTTTCATCCTCCACCTCCTGTTGATGGTCAACCTCAGCAGATTTTAACTTTTTCGAGTAACTGCTTTGCTAAAAAACGCACAAAACGCCATTAAAATGGAGAACTATGAAACAAATTTAAAAATTCTAACAAAATGCTCCTATTAGCTTCACAAACATTATAGTGAAAATGGCCTATTATTCGTAAATATACAACAAAGTCCAGAACTACACTGCTTTGTTAATGTTTCTCCATGTGAATACTATTTTATTTATTTATTTATTTATTCAACCGACAGGCCAGTCCTAGTAAGTAGTAATTACACTATGCAGAAAAGATGCATAGCTTTTATACTTTACCAATTGTGGTAACCTTCACAAACGCAAATGAAATTGGTTCTGCAAGTGAGGTTATAGCAAACAAATTTGAGGCTATTTACTATATATGAATTATTTTGTCAGTGCTAAACGGAGCAAGAGAAACATGAACGATTTGTTTATCTATTTACGTATTATCTCGACAATAAATTGTAATTACATTTTTCTCGCTTACGGCCTTCCTCTTTTCCAGCTTAAAATTAGTGTAGGCAGTACGCAGCTGCGAACAACTTCGCGGGTCTGCGTTCCTCGAACAAAATTCTTTCGAAATTTGTTCCCAGGTCTCCGTTTTTTGCTTTATAGAAACTGTATTCGTCTCTTTACTAAAGTACGTTTTTTTTTCTATAATAATTTTCAAGGTCAACTTTCTAGGGGATAAGTTGCATTCTTGCAGTGTCCCTAGTTTTAATAATGTTGGTACATAGATTTTTAGTTCTTTTCTTCCACTAAAAAAATGATTGTCATTTTGACGCATATGTCATAATTTAATATCGCTTCATTTTTGCATTTAAAATATTTCTTGGTTTTCTTTGTTTATCCGATTTTATTGATAATGATGATGATTCCATGTTAAAAAAAGAAATTTGTCACGAGTTCAAATTAAGAAACTTTGACATTCAAAATTGACACAACCATAATTTTGAAAAAGTTCTACCAACACGAGGTATAAAAATTTCCTAGCGTTTTAATCATATATCTACCAACATTGTAACACTTTGACAGTTATTATAGAAAAAAAAAACGTACTTTATGTATGATGTGCGCATACCTATAAAAATAAACACAAATATCAATACAGTTCTTGTCATTAAAATAATAGTTTAATTGCGCTTACCTTCCGACGATCTCTAAAAGATCTTGAATTTCGCGTTCAGAAAAGTTTAACCTCTCTTGCGCTTGCAATCCATTATTTTTGATATTTTAAAGCGTAAATATGGAGCAAAACTTTTTAATAAGCAATATTAACCGCCTGTCACAATTATTTAACAACGCTAAACAATTGCTAAAAATCCAGGCCGTTCATTGGTCAAATGAACTTTAACAATCAATTAATTTTTAACGCGAAGTTAGTTAATCAGAGAACTCTAACATCGCGATTAACTTTATAAGACGCACATCAGGGTTAACAACGAATTAAATTTAACAATCAATTAACTAATCCGTTGTTAAATTAAGCTTTATAAGACCGACTGTTAGTGTATTAAAGTAGTGACCTTACTGAATACCGCGATAACCCATAATAAATGCATAGCCCATATTTGTACTAGTTCTTCTATTTTTTAACACAATGGAGATTTTGTATACGGATGTGTTGTCGATATATTAATTATTTAGGTTGTACAGATTTGTTTTCAACGGGCAATATGAAACTTTGCACTTAGCATGATTGCTCAAGATGGAATCAATAACCAACAATTTCAACTCGTAACCGATCTTCTTCGATGTTCACATGAATAGCGACTTCAAAATCGATAACTAACGTGTTCGGATTTAAAATGGAACCCATCGAATGGCACTTTTTTCAATTTTACGGATGTAGTCTTTTTATATATTAGTAGAAAAAATACAAGGTATATCAATGCCGCTAGAATAGGCATATACAGTAGAACTCGGTTATAACGAATTCCACGGGACCGCATATATTTGTTTGTAATAACCGTTATTCGTTATATCCAAGAAGGTCATAATTTGACCAAATTAAAAATGTTTTGCGAGTTTTCTTAGCATATATATATTGGGTAACATAGATACATCTACGTACGTATAAAAAACAAAAATTTATTTTTAAAACTTCCAATTTTTACATACGAAAATCATCAAGTTTGCTTTGCACAAGACGCATATTTCATACGTTGGAAATTGTTCCTTATACCACTAAGATGTTTGAATGTATCGTCTGAACTTACAAATTGCATTTCCATAAATCTTGTTAAAATGTATAAATCACTTTCTGATTCACACCAGGTAACTATTTTCCCATCATCCCTATTTTCCTCCTCGGAATCACTACTATTATCTTCTTCTGGTGTATTATAGATTTGTTTTAAGATGTCAGCGTCTGTCGGTATACCCGAAGTTGCGACGCCATTATCAATGTCTATAAAATTATCAATTTCTGCGCACGTTTCAAAGAGGGCTGGTGGAAAGCTGTCTCTATTCTACTGATGTGGATCGTTCCGTTGTTCCCTTTTTAAGTATTCTCTGTCCCAGATAGGTTCGTATTCCATTATAGCGTTAATAACATTGGTCGCCAATGTGCTCCACAAATGCGTTTTTTCATACCTTGCTCTAAAAGACCTTATATGATCTCTTATAAGATTAGTGATTGCATCTGGAGTTTTATTGGATCTGTTTGTGTGTTTTCCGCGGTTGTCGCATGGTGAAATTCCATCATTCACGATAGAACCCTGAATTCTTCTGAGTCAGCTTCTTGTAATCCCACGGAGGCTCAAAATAGCAGTGTGACATACCTCTTCCTCTTTACGATTGATTCGAATCTTATAGGTAAATGTAAATGAATGGTTGTAGATAGAATATCCTTCTTGAAGATCACCGGGGATTACGTCAGATCCTCTTTGCTTTACATTTGCGAATGATATAAAACCAGCAATGTGACTATCTTGTTCGTCCTTAGAATGTATAGAAAAAAGTCTGCAAAATTTTGTGGAGAATATCTTCTTTAATTTTTTTTCAAAACATTTTAGGCGTTTACATCTGCAGTCTTTTATTGTGTGTGATATACCATTGCCACGGACTGTATTTTTCAATCTAGGGGCCAATGATTTAACGTCTAGATAGTCATTGCACAATAGTATTAACGGATGTACGATAATGTCACGTTTAAGATAAAGGAAGAAGCGTAGAGATCCTGTTGATCACTAAACAATGGAAGTTGCGAAAACTTTTTGCAATCACACGCAAGATAATCAACTCCACAGATAAATTTGACGCAGAATTCTTCAGCCACATTGCGGTATCTGATTTGTTATTTTCGATAATATAACTGTAATTCCATATTAAATTTACCAAAAGCTCGTTTTCATTGTTGCTCAAATTTGCAAATCGATCCTTTTTCTTATCGCTTATATTAATCTTCTGAACATGTAACATATGCACGGTACGAAAAATCACAACATAACCTACACTAAATAAAAATACGTCTGACGTTATCGTTTGACGGAATTCCCCTAGATGTATGTATTATTGGCAATACGTAGTAAAAATCACTGCATAGTTTGAAACTGCTGGTCAACTAACTTTAAGATAAAAACACCATGAAAGACGTACTTTGATTAACCGGTAGATTTAACAGAAAGGTATGAGTTAACCTTCTGATATTTAACAACCAGTTTAACATGAGGTGGAAAGACGAAGCCTTAGCCACTCAACCACTTGCCTTCCGCGATGTGGCGGTGCACCATCGTGCTGATAAAACATGTGCTGGACGATGTTGAGAGGCACGTCTTCTATTAGTTCAAAAGATTGTTTTTAAGAAAATCTCAGTACATGTTTGCATTTAAACGATCGTACATAATCTGTAGTTCGAGCAAATTATTGTTGAAGATATCGCCCCAAAAATTTATACTAAAACGTTGCTGAAAACGCCGTATGCGTATCTGGTGTGGATTTTGGAACGACCAAACGTGTTCGTTGTGATGATTAGTACTTTGACCATATGGCCACAGTAGTCGGTGTCTAAGGTACCTGGTATTCCGCATGTCCATAACAAACTAACAAGGAGCAAGTGACTTTTCCCCATTGTGAACTTCAAGTATCTGTATTATCTTAGGGAAACGTTTAACGACAAAAATGTATATACAATTTTTTACTTAAAATATCATCACCAATCATCTGACGATGTTTGTACCCGACCTTGTAGATCACCCTGTATAACCGGCTGAACGAATTTTTATAGACTGTTCACAGAGACAATAGTGACCCTTGCAATATCTACAGTAAATAGTTTCAAGTATCTCAAATCTCTTTTTATTTATACGATTTGAAGACGTGTTGGATGTGGTTGGAGTGGTAGGGTGCATTCTCTTTATTGTTTCTTGCTGATCTTGATAAATCTATTTTTATCTTTGAATTTCTCCCAAAATTGCGTCATATTTGCTTACTTTCTGTAAAGATAATATTAAACTTCTTAGTTTTTATAATTGAGACATCTCCTTGCAATAGCTGTTATATCCATTTTAAGAAAATTTACAGATTGGAAAAGTATAAATTATAACTCTTAACGAGGGAGGATTTTTTCCAATTATATGGATTATACTACCTTTGATAAGACTCGAATTTAAGCAAAAATTGGGAAATCCAGTACAAATAGTAAAGATGTTATAGGAACTTTTTAACTATGGGTGTGGCCAACTTTGCAACAAACATTGATGTGGCTGGTTTTGAAACAAACTAAGAAGATAAAATAATACTAGCGTGTGATTTTTTTATTGTTTATTTTAAGAACGCACAAACATAACAAAGTAAAAATGTGATGTTAGTACGTAATCGTTGTTAATTCAAAATGTTGCAAAAAAATTAGAACATTGGTAAAGAACAAAGTAACTACGGGCCGAATTCAGAGACGTTTCAACACACCTCTTGGAACACCAATTTCTGATCGGCAAGCTTCTTCGCCTTGTATCACAACCTCATTCTTCTTGGATCTCATTAAAATGAATCTTTTAGGAACTTAAAGTGCCATTGAGCAGGAGGCTTTATAAATGTATCTAATGCAGCTTTCCAGCTATATAGAGGACAATCTGTGCCTAACGATGTCGCAGACGCATGAAGTTTGATAATATCAAAATAGTCGTCTGGTTTTACCATTATTTATGTCTTGCGAATTTTCTTTTCGATTTGTGCAAAGATTCTGTCTGGTGGCAGAAGGGAATGCCTACCACCTTTACTCTTTTTAAAGTAATGGGTGTTTTCGTGTGAAACCAATATCCTAGCATCCCCAAAAATACACTGTTTTGATTTTTACCACCACAACCATACACAACGCAGAGTAGATGCATTAGACAAATTCAATTTGGCTAACACAAACTCATATGCACAACAATATATTTCAACAGACCCCTTTACGTAGGAAACAGCATTGTTTTGTAATGGGTCGTTGGAACTACCTTTAACAAGAATACAGTTATACAAGTAAAGCTGTCTTTTGTAATATACTATGTGATCAGGGACCATCGGAATTGGGGAATTCTTCTGGCAATCAAACTATATACGAGTAGTAACTAGGTTATCTTTCTTCTCTTTGAAAATTTTTGAAAATGCTGTATATTTCATTGTGGGAAGCCTTTTTTCGCAAATTAATGGGCCTTGAACCGTTTGGTCTTTCTTAGTTTTTAATTCAAGGCACTGAACACTCATCAGTACGAGGTGTGCCGAAACCAATGCTGAATCTTGTGTTAAAAACTTTGATAAAATAGACACATTTGACTTTTAATGGATTATCACAAGATCTAGTGTACATATTGTGCATTTTTTAAATATTTAAATCACTACTTCAATAAACTAGAACACTCGACTTCGACCGACAGTAATCTGACTCGATGCATTGAAATGTTTGTAAGGGAAGATAGAGGGTCGGCCTTACCTTTTGGCGAAAGTTATATTGGTTATTTTGCCGGCTGGTAATTATCGGCCTAGTTGGGCTAGCTCGCCGCGAGGGTCGCAGGGTTCCAGCTATGCTGAAAAAAAATAGGAGAGGGCGCCAGGTCCTCGACTCAGATCCAATCCTTATGCCGGACCGTACACAAGGTAAGGACAATTGCCAGCAGATCAAAAAAAGAAAATAAGCAAGCCAACAACCAATGAATAGATCACATCTTTATTTTAAATATTGGTGGGTACTATAGTGCGTAACAAGCAAAATCACAGCAGGCAGTAAATATATGTATATAACTAACAACAACAACAAAAAAACACACAGTAGGCGACATGCAGTAATAAATATGAATATCTGTATATTAAACAAACAGTAGACAACGAGCAATAATGGCTATAAATATCTGCGAATAGGCTAACGCGTTAAAATGTTGGATGCGCGGCATGAACCAATAGAACACCCTACTCAGGTGTCGACATTCCGCGAGGGCTTGAAATAGCACGGGGTTTAAGCGAAACGTAACGAGTATTAAATTACGCGTAAGAATAGAATAGACGGGAGGTACCCTGTGAGGCAGGATATAGCAAAGCCGGGTTATGCAAGCGCACAGCTGATGCGAAACCCCGAATATCAGCTCAGAAATATTCTAAAGTAAATACTCAAAAATTTCTAGGGGTTAAAACTACCAGGATATATGGCCATATAAAAGCAGGGTAGTTTTCTCAGTGGAAGTACATCAGGTACATACATGAACGCTAAAGCAATCGCTTGAATAAACCTTCGGCAAACTTGTACCTACGTAGAGACTCGCGAATAAATTACAATAACGCGGAATTGACAAAGATTCTACCGGCGGCGGGCCTTGCGACACCACCGTTACTAACCCGAGATTAGTTATTAGACAAGAACTTAAACTGCAAACGTCAGGCGGCTGACACGCAAATGGCGACGAAATAAGTGACAGTATATCAAACAAACCGCAGGCAACGAGCAGTAAGTACAGCTTTAAATCTGAAATAATTGAACGAAAGATCTAGCATACAATTTGCAGGGGAGCTCGATGGGGCGCGGCGGCCGGCGAAACCCCAGTCTTCCGCGGAACCTAAACAGGGCGCTAGTAAGTATTCTGACATTAATTTGCCAGGCTGCACATAAATGCAAATAAGGCAGCAGCGTGTAGACTAACTAATCTGTAAATTCGTAGATTCGGCAGAGAGCCGTGGCTCGGGGCTAATAAGCCGCAGAGCTGCCTTCGCAAACTCGGGTAAGCTCGATTAATGATTCAATAAAGCTCACTAAAATACACAAAATGGATGCTCGAAATTTGCAAAAGCCCTATTATAATAACGCATCAGATCTATACAAAAGCATGCACTAATAACTAACTAGACGAAGCATTGCTATGCCCAAAAATTATCACACATGCCCTAACCAATAACGAGACGAGATACTACTAAATAACTATAAAATACACCAGGCGCAAATAGCTATATCAGTTTCTTGCCTGTAGTAAAAACATGTCGGATCCTGACCTTCCTGTTGGCTTGAGGGGGCGAAGCCGGCTAAAGCAGCGAGGGTTTCGGCAGTCGTAGCGGAAGGCCAAGCGGGCCGGGAAAGCGGTGAATATGTCGCAGGTGAGTGCAATGCTACACTCTCTAGCGTAGCTCCCAGGAATTGCAGAACTCCTTGACAACTCGATAATTTCAGGAGCCCAAATCGACGGTTTGGATGCCCCGCAGGGTGCAGCCGAACAAGGAATGCTAAGCCTCTTCAGGGAGGAGTTCAACCTCTCGCAGGAAGCGTCCAGACTCTCCCAAGATCGTAACCGACAGGAACAAGCATCCGACAGGAATTGGCATC